>CM076066.1:9700000-10185000 GCA_038088235.1 Zacco platypus
AGAATGGGTTCATGCCCTAAGATGCACCCTCTCTTTGTCTGTGTCCCTGAGGACTGTGTGTAATCCTCAGTGAGTCTCTGCGTGGCTGAGAGCGGAGGCCTTTCTGCTGATGCAGCATTGCGCAGGTCAGCCAAGCCCAGTCAGAGCTTCTGATCTGCAGAATGGTTCTGCTTCAGCGCCTGCTGCAAATCTCCCATTAGAAAGGCCCGCAAAGGACCTCATACACAGGCCTCTGAGTCTGCAGCAGAGACACAAACACAGACCAACTTCTGCGTTTTATCCATAATAGTTGATGAATTGTAGAATAGTGAGAAACTAGAGATGCATTTATTTATTTTTGTTTTGATATTTTTGCTGCTACAGCTATACAGACAGATGCATTTGGCTGCTGAGTCACAACTCACGCTGTTTTTCTAAGCATCTTGCACCCTGAGCAGTGAATTTTTAAAGACATTAACAACTTAAGAAATAGTTTAAAAAGTTCAATGACTTTCAAAAAAAAACATCTAGAGACCCCTGCATTCTGCTTCACTCTAATGTGCTCCATCTATCAGTCATTCAGGCAACCCGCCCACTAAACGGTTTTGAAAATATGTAGTTTCCTGATCCTTAACCTCCTACATTTAATAGCAGATATTCACACTCTCAAGCAAAAACGAATGGCCCCTCACTAAAAACACACACACACACATTCATAACATATAATGTCATTTGTTCGTCTCATCAGTTACATTTTAATCAGAAATACGAAATGTAAGTAGATGGATACTTCAGTGTGTATGTGTGTGTGTAAGGTTCCTCAGAAATAGCACATCGTGTAAGGCCAGCACTGCTGAATATTACTGACACTACCCTAAGTAGCTGTGAAGAAGTAAAGCAGAAAGACATGTAAACACTGTGAAAGAAGTGGAGGATGTGTACTTTACATATAATCACACCTTATATGTGTCTTCTATTAACCGCCCACCACCCTGAAGGCAGCTAGATTAAAGGTCACTGCTAAATTAAGTTGGCAGGGTCTGACAAATCTACCAGCGGATTCATCTCCGGAATTCTGTTCCTCTAAATGGCATTTGAGCGTCACATGCAGATTCAGCTAATGGTAAATGTGGAAATACAGCCCACCTGTGATGTAAGTAAAATAAAAAGAATCAGTCCTGAAAATAAAATAAAATCATTTAAATAACTTAAAGTAAAAATTAAAATAAAGAACAAAGATAAAATAAACAAACAAACCAAAACAAAACAAAAAAATGTAAAGGACACCAGATTAGTTAACCAGCTGTTCACCAATCTAACTGTCTGAATCGGGAACGAGAGAAATAAAACAATGAAGAAAGCATACAAACAATGGTCCACCTGAAGGTGAGGATGGAGATTGCCAATATAAGGTCTTTAAACCCAAAGCCAGAGGCTAATTTCATTCATTCAATCCTGCAATCTCGTAGGGCACTTTTAAAACAACACATTCTAGGGAAGACGGAAAAAGGAATGAAAGAAGAAATGGGAGTTGGAGAAAGCTAAATGGAAGACAACATTAAGGACAATATTGATTCTGTCCTTCCAAGCATGACATCATGGTCAATAAAGCGCCTACTTTCCCTTAATGGCGTTGCCTGGGCAATAGGATGAAGCACTTTTCCTGAGTTGCCTCAACAACAATGCTGTAAAACAACACACCCTGCCCTTAAATTTACTTTATAGCCAACAGAAAATAAACTTCCTGTCAATAGCAATTTCTGCAGGTCAGAGTGTTGGCCATGTTGAGAATAAAAGTATAAGAGGCAGCGGGGTTGACAAGGACGTGAGACTCCATGCTGGCACATCCATCACAAGCTTTAGATGAATAAAATGGAGTGAGTAGTTAAGGAACTTGCACTTTATGAGTAAAGTGTGCTGGTTCAACTAAAAGGTTTGGAAAAAGATGACCGTACATGACGCAGAAGATATTAAAGGCAAAATGAATGTCAAGGTACAGCCACCTACTCACAGACAGAGAACAGGACAAAAATGGAAAGACTGAGCCCTCACCGGTTGAAGCTAATAGATCATCGTATATGAAGAAATTAACTCCACCCTGACTCCCACTCCCTCACTTTCATGCATGATTAATTGCTTTCACAAAAAAGAGAAAGAAATATGAAAAAGTGAGCATGATGTGCTCAGGAAAAGAGGCAAATGGATCCAGACAAAGCACAGCCACAGTTTGACTGTTGATAAGACAAAATTCTCATTAAGGCACAGCTCCTCTGTCTCGTACTGAATTAATCAAGAGTTTGTACCTCAGCTCATAAAGTTGACCCACGCCATGGCATATGTTTCATTTAAACACTGTGGAGGACATATTTCACCCTATGAAGAAAAAAAAAATTCTAAATCTAATGTTTAAGGGATAGTTCACCCAAAAAGGTTTTTTTTTTTTTTGTAAACCCGTCGCTTTGCTTCAGAAGGCCTTTAATAACCCCCCGGAGCCGTGTGGAGTTCTTTTACGATGGACGGATGTGCTTTATTTTTGCTTCAAAATCGGGTCCCCATTCACTGCCATTATAAACCATAGAAGAACCAGAATATTTTTAAATATATCTCCGATTGTGTTCGTCTGAAAGAAGATAGTTGTATACACCTAGGACGGCTTGAGGGTGAGTAGATCATGGAATAATTTTTATGTGAATGAACACTTTGGGGTGAACTAACACGAGAATACTTTTTTGTGCCAATAAACAAAATGACTTTTCAACAATATCTAGTGATGGTCGATTTCAAAACACTGCTTTGAAGCTTTACGAATATTTTGTTTCGAATCAGTGTTTTTTTGTCGCGTATCAAACTGCCAAAATCACGTGAAGTATTGAAATTGCGAAACACTTATGACCTAAAGTAGCCTCATTTACTGAAATCACGTGACTTTGGCGTTCCGAACCGCTGAATCAAAACAAAAGATTTGTAAAGCTTAGGAGCATTGTTTTGAAATCGGCCATCACTAGATATTGTTGAAAAGTTGTTTGCCGCACAAAAAGTATTCTAAGGACACCGATTTCAGACAAGTAGAGCTGATCTGAGCTCTTATGTGACTGTTTGTAGTGCAAATGTGTGCATTGATAGTCACCGCTGATTGAGTTCCTCTTGTGCCTTTCTCCTCTCTTCCTCCAGGCCTTTCTGCAGCTCTTCAGAAATCTTCTTTCTCAGTTCAGACTCATCCACTAAACAGAAGACAACACATGCACATTAGGTGCTGAGCTACTGCTTATACACTTATTCCAGAGTGTTTGATTTTGTTGTTGCATGTCATAGAAGGTCATAGAAAGGAAATGCCCTGTGGGTTACTAAGTTGAATGTTTTATTGTACACTTGAAGTTTCTTTGAGGCAGTTTGTACGGGAAGTCTTTAAAGAAGTTCGTAAGCAATATAGTGAGGTAGGATATTATTTTGAGCCCTCAGGATATCTCTGCCTTATGAGGCAAAGCAAAAGAAAGCAAAATACTGAGGACAGGGCAGGGGTCCTATACGCCTATGCACTGACAATGACTATAAAAAATCACTTTCAAACACACAATTCACTACACTTCTCACAACTTAGTGTTGATATCAACACCGCCACAGTCAAACATGTCAGTGTGTGTCCTGTTCTTTATCTGGATGGCTAATTGTCCGTGAAAGCACAGTGGTGATATAAAACAGCCAAACTCATAGCCTCCATTTAAAAAAAGCAGCAGTACCGCAGCACTGCAGAGGCCTGGAGCTAGTGCAGGACAAGAAGTCCAAGTGTTACAGATGGAGATACAGGCTTATGGTTTGAGTAAACAATCAACATTTAGTCTAAAAAATACATATATAAATAAATAAAAGTACTAAAGAAATTATCCTCACAGACATGTCCAAGTCAAATCTTTTGTCACAAATCCAAGATGAGTCTTGGCAAAGTCTAAAAGGATGTATATGAGGTTTTACTTCAATAAAAAAGATCATTTTATCTTTAACATTATTTACTTTTGAAATAAAGTTGGCAAGTGATGGATCATTTACCTAAAAATAAACCTCACTGAACTTTTCTGCAATTTTTCTTCTTTCTGTAAAATGCACAAATGTCTTAACTTCCCCATAGCAAATAAATGAATACTGTAACTATGATAATCAAGATTTGCTATGGCATCTTCAGAATCAATTCTGTATTTTAGGCGACAATTACTTTATTTGTCATGCACAATTTGCAGAAATTTTACATTCACAAACATGTATATTACACACTGCATGAAAGGTAATATTCGGGAAAAAAACAATGCATTATAGGGCACTTTAATATATCCAGGAACGGAAGTATTAGTAGCTGCTAGTTCTTTAAAGTGATGTTTTATAAGCAGCCGCCGGAAGTCGTCAGTATGGGCGCCATATCTTTCGGATACATAACAATGTTCATTTTAGAAACAATTTGAGACTGTAAAGCTGAGAGAGGAAACCTGTTGGGAGAGAAACACTTAAAAGTTCTCACTTACACCAAACTTCTTCAAGACTAATGAGAAATCTTCCTGTTGCCGTGACAATGCCGACGAGGGAACCAAAATTAATTGCGGATGCTGGCTCAGCATTTATCAAACAGCAGGCTAGTGTAATGGATACAGGCAGACAGGTGGTATCTAAACCTCAAACCCACCAGATAGCATCAAATTAAAGATATGGTTTTATTACAGCAGAGGTCAAAATAGTGTGTTTACACTTTATTTTAGTGTCCTTGTTACATATGTTACATGTACTTGCCATAGCAATAACAGTAAATTATGCATAATTACATTCATATATATATATATATATATATATATATATATATATATATACACAATTTTTGTGTTGTTTTTTTATGTAGCAATTCCAGTAAAGGTTTATTGTAGGGTCACATATTAAATAAATAAGTATTTATATATTATTATATAATATAAAATCATATTATATTATAAATATAAAAATGTGTCGGACCGAGCACCAAAACACACTTGTAGCCAATCAGCAGTAAGGGGCGTGTCTACTAATGATGGAGAGGAGAGAGCGCTCAATGCAAGCAGAACGACTACAGATAGAGATGGCACATAAAAAACAAAAGAGGTAAATGTCAGTGGAATATAACAGTAAAAAGAAGGGTAACGATTAGGCAAGACGTGGGTTAATATCAGAGCAGCTTTCCAGCGCTCGAGAGAACTCAAGTAGCAGGAAGGCCTGAAATCAGACACTGAGGCCTTATTTCTTCTCAATAGGTGAGTAACGTTGGTTAAGATATCCTGGTTTTTGCTTGAATATGCTCGTGCGTCATCTTCATTTCGCTTCAGCTATGATAAAGACACATTGCGTTTAATTTGTATGGTATTTTTATTGGTAATTTGGTGTATTCCTGCCCAGGGACAGCAGATGAAATTTAGCTTTGTAGCTAATTTTGGGGTAATATTTTATTGTCGATTGTCCCTGTCAAATAAAGAATAAATGAATAAAAATAATAAATACATTCACATTACTTTCACACTGCTTTCACTTATTGATGACATCAGAACACATCAGGCAGGCATAGCAGATTCTGCCATAGTCGTTGCTCCGCTTACGTGTGGGGTATGGGCGTGTTTGTTTTGATCATTTCAAATAATAAACATAGTTTACCAGAAATCGCTTATTGCACCTTTAAGAGTAAACATATTGATTTAATCAAGAAAGCAGCATGAATTATTCACACACAGATTTTATGCAAAAATACGTGCCTACACACGGTTAGTGAATGAGACCCCCCGTTATCAGCCTCTCAGAAAAGAAAAATGTAGTCCTCACGCTCGCTCTTTTTCTTTCTTTTCCATCAGGCTTAAGACTTTTCTTCAGTGTCACATTTATTCAGGCTCTAGGTTCCCATAATTCATTAATTTAAACTGGGTTTTAATATTTAAAAAGGATAAAGAAAGGATTTCTGTGGATTCAAAGGATAACCAGCTCGTATGTTAAAACACCATCCGAGAGTCTTTCGGGGCTTTTCGCAGGAGGTCACCCAAAACTCCAGGACGACATTAACCGTCTGGGTGCCCGTGTCACTGCTCAGTGAGAACAGTAATGCTTAAAAAACTCATCATCTTCAGATATTTCCCTCTCTTTCACTCCCTCCATCACTCTCTGCAGAAATTTTAAAAAGTAGCTTCTGGGCAGTCGGGAGAGAGATAACAGACAGAGACAAATTGCGTGTCTCATAAGATGTTTCATTAATCTCCAGACCTGAGAAGAGGAGGGGGAGGCGGGGCTAATCTAAACCATTACACGTTCCTCACGATCCAACTTAAATGATCTTTCAACACACATAAAGAGACTCCCGGGAATATCAAACAAGGTGATCTTTCTTATTCTCGTCCTAAACTTCCATCTTCTCGGATTTCATGGAAGTTTTCATGAAACAACATGCAAATGGGGCTAAAAGATCATTTCGTTATGGCGTCACATGCTTCCCTCTTTTTTTACTCTCTGAACTTGGTGGCGATCCTCAAGGAGCTACTTAATATGTAAAGGAAAGAAAAGTATGTTTATGTATGGCTGAGACAAAGAAGGATTTGTGTGCAGCTAATTAGAGCGTAATGGAAAACTGTGTGTGGGCCCTGTGTATGAATATTCATGGTACGCTATGAACGTGTAGGAGGATCAACCTTGACCACTGTCTAATCACCACGCGCGGAGACTCTGCCGTGATTTAGTGATAGACTCGATCATCCACAGCACCTCTTAATACCTCCACTCGTGGGTGCACATAATCAATGTCCCTCATTAAGGTCACAGCCTTTGACCTCACAAGATGAGCTGAGCCTCTTAAAGCAAGAAGAGCTGTGACAAAGAGACAAAATCTAAAGAGTGAATCATTGGGAAATGTCACAGCATTAAGTTTAGTTGAAGCTTAATCTTTCTGTATGGTCATTTTTAAAATACATAGATACTGACGCTACATTCAGACAATCAAAATGCGACGCTGTTTTTGTCACGACAGTGTGAACAGCACAAACCACATGGAATATGACAGATTTTTTTGTGTTCTTTTGTGCATGCGGGTCAGTGCAGGAGCATGATCTGTTCACACTGGAATCTGATATTGGCCACATTTTAAAAAAGCATGTGCACAGCTGTACAAAAAATCGGATCTGAGCAATAAACCAAAATTGAGCACTAAGGCTCGCAGTGTGAACGTAGACTAAGTTTAAGTAAGCATTGTATGGTAATTGTTCAACTTTTCATTTCACAAAAGAAAGACAATCAAACAACATGAGGGTGAATAAATTTCAGCAAGTGACAGTTGGAAGGCAATGCAGTTAGCAGCAGTTTTTAAATAAATAAAAATAAATGTATTTATTTAGATACATATATATATATACATATATAATATATATATATATATATATGTGTATATATATATATATAAATATAATATATATATATATGTGTATGTGTGTGTACATACATACATACATATATATATATACATATATATATATATATATATATATATGTTATGTTTTAGCAAGTTCTCCTAGTTTCAAAGGATGATGAAAACATAACATACACTGTCGCTACATAAACATATCCCAGAATACATATTTATATTTGATCACAAAAGTGTTTGTGTCATCATTATACTAAAGAAGCACGAGCGAGCAAGAAAAAAACGAACACGTGGGAGAGAGAAACCATGAGACAGACTGAGATGTACGGAGTTGCAGATAGATGTACAGACAAAAAACAAGTGTGTGTGAGCCTCTATGGTAGAGCTCATTAAGCAGATCTGTGTCTCATTAACAGGGAGCTGTCTCATTATGTGCGATGCAGGCGGGCGTCTCTTTTTCCTTCTCTGTAAGTAGTGCCAGTTCATATAGTGTCAGCTCCAGCCCACAGACTCTGCACATCTCGGCAGGTTACAGCACTATTAAGGGCCGAGGGGGCACGCACAGAAATTCACACATGTGTTTGAGCTGACAGCCACTGTTTCAATACATATTAGATGAGCTTAATTATGAGGAGGTGGGAGCTAGGAAGCTAACAGCTAAGAAAAAAAAAAGATATAAAGGAAACGCAGTGACCAGCTGCAAGACCATAGATGGTGCAAAAATATGCCGTTTGACAAAAGGATACATTGTGGGTTGATGTTATAAATGCACAATGTGTTTAAATAACACTTTCGCTGCATAAGTCCCAAAACATGTGACACTTTCTGTAACTGAAAATTCCCAAGAATTGTGGGTCCTAATAGGCGTCTCAGTTATAATCGCTCAAAACTGCGTCTAAACTTCTGATTGAAAGATCTATGAACAAAGTCTTGCTAATGAGAAGCAAAGCGGTTGCAAATGCGATTGGATCGACACACTTTTGGGAGGACATGCTGTCTGAGTTACCTTGGAGGCTGAACTGGCTTAAGTGGAGTCCCTAATTACAGCATTGATTCATTAACTCTATTACAAGTTAGAATTAATCGTTTCATTAGCACTCAGGCACAAGCTATGAATCATAATATGGAAGGATCCAGGCCCGCTCACTAACATCAAGAGGACTGAACTTTTAGGAAAAAAATAAAACGGTGTTTAATCTAATTTTTAAAAATCCATACGGTAGTATTTCAAATAAATCTCAATCATACAGGAGTCAGCAGGTGTGTATTTATGATTGATGCGATTCATTTTTTTCAAAAAGTAAGTTTAGCCATCAACTACTGACCCCGATGTCCTTCCAAACCCATAAGACTCATCTTCGACACGCACACAAATAAAGCCATTTTTAATGAAACCTGAGAGATTTCTGCACTGTAAACCCGAACAAACTTAAACAATTTGGAGGAAATCAGTTACATTAACATTTTTAAATTAAGAAATTCAAAGTTTATGTAAGCAGAACTGGCAGATTTTTATTCTGTACACATACAATTTAATTGCTCTTAACGTGAAATATTTGAGTAAGATAATTCATACATTTAACATAAAATTATGTTATGTAATCTCAACTTAAACATTTTTAGTAGTGGAAACTTGGCTAGCTTTAACTAGCAAACTAGCAGTAAATGCTAATTTGCTTTGATGTGCAATAATGCTTTGATAGCATTATTGCTGAATGAGTATACAATTGCAATATCAATTGCTTAACATTAATCTTGCACAAAACAAAAACATTATATAACACTTAATTTGAACTGTTTCTCTCCGATTTCATTAAAAATGAGTGTTTTGAAGATGAACAAAAGTTTGGAATGAAATAAAGGTGAATAAATGGTGACAGAATTTAGATTTTTGGTTGAACTATCCCTTTAATAATAAGTTTCTCACTGTCCCTGCCACATTAAAATGTGTTAAGTATTTTGTTATGATTCTGTAAAACAATAATGACTGTTATAGTACTATATGCATGTTATTACTGTCCAGAACACTTTACTCAAGGAAAATTGCTGTGGCTCCAATCCACCCACGTACTCTGAATGTGTTTAACAGAAGTTCTGTAGAATTACCCAGAGTGACCCGATGCGTAATATTACCCCTTCACAATGGTGTACAAACACATTCAAAGTACTTACGAGATGCAATTTACCCGAGGAGTATCATTAACGCTCATGAATGACAGGCACTGAAGTGGACTGTGTAATATGTGTGAAATACCTCAAGGTGTTATTCACTAGAAAAACCACAAGAACACAAGTATGTGTGTCAGCATTACATTACAGAACAATCCAACTCACCGACTGGAGGTGGTGGTGGAGAAGCCACGGGTTCTTCTACGGTCGAAGGAGGGTGCGGGATAGTTTCAGCAGCGAGAGCGACAGGAGTGCCAATTTCAGCTGGAGGGGAGGGGGCGGTTATTTCCACAGGTGGAGCAGAGACAGGTTCAGCAGCAGTTTTAGTGACAGGGAGGGTAGCAATGGATTCCACAGGGGGAGGAGGTGTGAAATGCTCAAAAGCAGGAGGGGCGGCAACAGAACTAGCAAGGGGAGGAGGGGGTCTGGGTTTGGAAGAGGGAGGCGGGGCAATAATTTCCACAGGTGGAGATGCTGTAATAAGCTCAGGTACAGCAGCAGGTGGAGCAATGGACTCACCTGCAGGGGTTGATACAACACCCACTGATGCAGCTGGTGCTGCCTCTACAGGAGGAGGTGGAGGTGGAGGAGGTGGAGGAGGTGCAGGAGTGGTCACTTGCTCAGGGAGTTTTACCCGCTCTGGCAAGGGAGGAGGTGGAAGGGAAGTAACAGGGTCGGATGGAGGAATTATTGGCACCAGTGCTGGCAGAGGATCGACCACAGGGGGAGAAGCAGGAGGGCTTCTGTTGGGTGCCTGGGGCCTCGGTGGGCCTGAGGGTTCCCTCATGCGGTCGATGACCTTCTCTGAGAGCTGAAGAACAGAAATTAAGAAAACAATTGTCAGTGTTGTAATAACAAAAATACAGTATTCTTGCTCATTCTGTAGTTTCAAACAGAATGTAAAATAAAAAATAAACAAAGCAAAGTACTTTAGCACTTGTATATTGACAGCATTTTTAAGAGGGCATGTCAAGTTTAACTTAATATATAGGACTCATAGCCAATCATATTTGAATAATAATTATAATAATAATAATAATAACAACATAATGAAGCCCTTTTAGTTGCTGGATTTCAGTATAAAGCTGTAAAAAAGTTGAAAAAACTCTACTTAGCTTTAATATATTTTAATGTCAGTTTCAGTAATTCTACTTCTATAAATTCCTAAACCTATTTTACTTATTGTGTTTTCATTTTTATGAATGTTTGGAAGTGACAGGAATGATTGCTAATCCTTAGTCAGGGCCTACTTATTTTCTTTACTAAATTTTAATAAAACAATAATAATAAAAATAAATGATCTGAAATTGAAAGCTTATCTAACATATTACTGTTCATTATTTTTTAAAAGAAACTAATACTTTTATTGAGAAAGGATACATTAAATTGATCAAAAAAGACAGCAAAGACATTTATAATATTATGAAAGCTTACTATTTATCAAAGAATCCTAAAAAAACCAAAAAAAAACCAATTAGATAATAATAATAATAAATTATTTAGCAGCAAATCATCATATCAGAATAATTTCTGAAGGATCATATATATATCATATATATATATATATATATATATATATATATATATATATATGACTGTTAAAATGTATGTGTTATTATAGAGCAGGCTTGATATGCAACACTCAGATTTATACAATAATTGGCTCCCCGGTTTATCTCTTCATATAGACTGGAGACCACTGCTATTAATTCTCATTTATGTAAACACTGAAACACAAAACAAAACAGTCCCTAAAAAGCAAGTGTGAATAAGCTGCAAGTTTTTAAAAAACACATTCAAAACAAATCATAAATATAGTATTAGTATGAACTGACATGAACAGCTGTGTGAAGGGTGACTCTGTTTAACCTGTATGAATGAAAGGGGTGGGGGCAGGAACACAGGGCTGTCATGGTTGACATTGTGATGCTTGAACTGTAACAGGTGCTAAAGTCATTCTTCGTAGGCTTGCTTATCAATTGCATAACCTGTATTCCAGCTTAACTCGGTTTTCCAGGTCAGCTGAAGTAAGTGTCCAGGCAGTCAGGGACAGAATGTTTATCCAGTTAGGTAAGTTAAACGCGTTCATCACGATCCTGCGCGTGCATTCGAATCACAGCAGAGGTGAATTAAAGCCATGCGTCAGTATGCGTGATGTGCATTTGACAGGTGGAGGAGAACAGACATGTGTCACTCACCCTTATGCCCTTCACTATCGTTATGTTCTCATTTTCATCCGATTCAAAAGACACGCGGCGCGTGCTGTTGTTGGCTCCCATTCCTGGTCAAACAAGCCTCCTGGACTTTAACCAGCTAATTCATGTAAATCGTATTAGTAGTTATAAACTATAAAGAGTTAACAGCTCTCTGTTTGTTATGCGCGAGCACCAGGGCCGCACGTTCCAGTTCAGAAACAAACAGCACTTCCGCATTTTGCCCCGCCTACCTGGCACAGGCAAAGAAAAGCGACTCTCATTGGTTGAGCGCAAGAGCTTAGTGTCTCTATTGGACAACATAAATGGAAGAAAAATGAATTGGATTTTAAAGAATATTTATTCATTTATTTATTTACTTACTTACAATAAGCATTTCATATATATTTAAAGCAAAATAATTATAAAGCATTTGCTGCTATGTAACAATGACTTACAACAGGTCTGTGCTTTTTTTAATCTACAATCTAAATAATGTCTTCTACTTTAATATTCACCGTTTTAATATTTTTTTCTAAGATTTCACGTTTTAATTCTATTACATAATAAAACAGATATAAATACATGAGGACTTTTTTAACCATTATTAAATCTCTTCAAATAACAAACATATATATGCAACATACGTAGAAAGAGAGTATGCGCGCGTACGTATGTGCGCGTGTGTGTGTGTGTGTGTGATGTAAGTTTGTTTCCAAAAATGATTTCTAAAATATAGCTAATAAATTAATAAATACAGAAAATTATTATAATATATTTTTATATTATATTATATTATTATATATTGCAAGTAATTTAGAGAGTTTATGCAATTATAAAATGTTATTAAATAAAATTACATTTTAAATGCCACAAAACTTACAGCAAACTAGGAAAAATCTACACTTGTGTAAATAAATGTAGATTTTTTTTTTTAGATTGTTTTGCATATAAACACCAAGCTTATGTGATAATTAAAAGCAGGCATTACATTATTTTTTAACCATTCATTCATTCTGCCCCAAAAGTGCTTTAATACAATTGTAGAAAAGAAGCTCCTGAACTCCTCGTGTCAAATGAGCTGTGTGGGCATTTAAAGATGTAGGTCTTCCGTCCTTTAGTGGGTGGGTGTCTTTGTCTACATGCCCTCAGGTGTCATCGTGACAACCTTTTATCCTGCAGGTGATGAGAAATAACCTAAGTCCCGTGTCATCAGCAAAGGACAGTAGATTGTTCAGAAATGATGGGCCTCAGAGGAAGCTGATAAGAACTTCTGGATCTGACTAAAGGCTCAGAGGAGCTAAAAGAAAAAATAACCTCAGAGTCTCCGAGATTGTTTCCTTTTTTGAAGGGGCACAAAATTGGCCAATATGTTATCTCTGCTGTCCACGGACACATCAGTCAAAGAAGAGACTGCTAGATCGACCCTTTCCCACACAATCAATGCCCTTTCCTCCCTGGTTTGTTACAGCAGAGATCGTCAGGAGATAGAGGGGAGCAGGTCTAGAGCAATATATCCTAGAAACAGAAAGCAATTAACAACCTTCACCTTTCGCTCCATATTGCTCCCCTATGTATGTCTGATTCGAGGCAGAATCTTTCTCATTCTTTTGAGTGATTGAACTGGTTCTCAAATCCAGTCTGAACAGTAATTTGTTTAAAAATGAATGTACATTAAGTATAAATGTATCAATTTAGGAATTTTAGCATTTTCTAATATGTGAATTAAATTTATTAAAGATCATTAATGCATAAACTGAAATTTAAAGAGGCAAATGAGACTTTAATATCAAACAAAGCAAACTAAAAATAAATAAATAAAAAATTAGATTTACAATAAACAGTCCTAAAATAAGTGTGCCATTGTTTCTTCAAAGTGATGAAAAAATTAGCAGTTAGGTGAAACACCAACTTTGCAAGTCAATATTTCACTGGTGATTCATATTGTTCTTTGAAACGAACTGTTCGAAAGAATCGAGTCGCGGAAATGAATCGCACCTTTTCTCCATCACAACCATCCCTCACTGTACACTGTTTATGGCTGCAAAAGAAGACTTCATTTCCCTACGATCCGTGCACGACTGAGGGAGGCTTCCCATTGGCTGAAGTCCGTCACGAGTTGTTTGGGTGTAGTAACGGAAAGATGGCAGCTGACACAGGCAGATACAGGAGCGCTGTCTCCAAAAGCAAAGATCCCTCCGGTTTACTTATATCTGTAATAAGGTGAGCGCGATATTTTTACAATAACTGAGCCAGCCAGCTTGATTTTGCCTGCGTTAAATCTTTGCACCCTGTTTTTTGCGAAGCAAAGGACACGAAAGGATAACCGCTTAGCATATTTGCTAACTATACATCCTGTTATTTTGTCATATTGAGTTATTTCAATTATGGATTAAATAACAAGTACTTCTTAAGAGGCTTTACGTCCCATCAGCCGAAGGTTATAGTTTGCCGTGAGGTCTTCTGAATGACAGAATGTGCAGAAATATTTAGGGACGTGTTTAAATGGGCTGCTCATGTTTTGACTGGCAAAATAGAGACTGGTTCAAAATAAAGGGAACTGTTTACCTAAACAGCGCTGTTTGAACATCATACACGCAGTCTGAATATTTTTCTTAGTTGTCAACACATAAACAATACACAACATATACGTGGAATAACACGAAAATACAACAATATAAACTTGGTCCCTCTTTATATTGTCTATATATGTCTATATGAACTACTATGTAATAACACTTAAATGAATAATTTGATACAATGCACTTATTATGTACATACACTTTTTTACATTCAACATTCATAACGCAAGTTATTTTTTTTGGTGTAAATGCATACTAGTTAAAGACACCATATCGTATGAATTACAGTAGAAAAAACATATATAATATGTGATGTTAAATATATAATACTATACGTCGATAATTTTTTTTTAGTCTGCACTTTCTCGTACATATAGACTTACATCGCTTTGTGGAACATGTGACGGATTTGAGGAGCCCTGCTTGAATCCCTTATGGTGCAACGCTTCTCGGCTGATGATAGATGGCAGCCAGAACCCAATATAGTGTGTTAAAGTCAATGCCTAATTGATAGTGATAGTTACAGGACGTTTACATGACTGGTTGTGTTGTAATTAACTTATTTACTTGCTTAGATATATTGAACCTATTTTCTTCCATCAAGCTCAGTTGAGCTGATAAGGTGTCATAGATCCATCACTCTGCTTCACGGCTCTTTTATCTCCATTTTATCCATCAGCCATTTCCATTAGGATGTCTTGAGGGCATCCATCGGGGTCAAAAAAGAGTAAGACTATGTGCCGAAGCTATATCTACATGATCTGTTCTTCTCTTCGAGCTTGAAGGGATGTTTCCCCATTGAATACTGGCTCTCAGACATTATATCTCTTTGAGCTCTAGAGACTGGAATGAATGTAATGAGCTCTTTTGGGAGATTGTGCTGCCTTTCTTTACTCTGATTTAAAGCCACACCGCAGTGGAAATGAGTTCAGGACAGACTTTGAGAGCTGAGCTGTGATGTCTGGCAGTCTGCGGTCTGGGACACTCGGTGGATTGGCACCGGCCCCAGCGGGTCTCTCTGAGTGGGTGGGCGTCTGATGATGGATTGCGGTGAAATTGTGTTTGCGATGGCCAAAAATCCAACTACATCTGTTAAAAAGTTTGTATCATAATGATGATGGGATGAGCTTACATTGGTTGCAGCCTTGCCTACATTCATGCTGTGCTCTGTCGAAGATTTAAGTGTATTGCAGTCACAATTTTTTGGTGTCAGAAATAGCAAGAAAGCCAGCTCAAAAGATTCTAGAGAAGTGTCATGGCCAAAAAAGTTATTTATTTATTTATTATCTATGTTTTTTGTTGGTATAAAAATGTTGTCTTGGTTATGAAACGTCTATATACAACTAATAAAATATTGTTCTTGTTGATTTAGTGTATAATATATATATATATATATATATATATATATATATATATATATATATATATACACACACACACACAAACACAATAAATGTATTTATTTATTTAAATGTGTTTATTTACTCCAGTGCAATATAATGCATATTATTATGCATAATAATGTTATTATTATTTGTATGTAATTGTAAAATGTACCTATCTTTCGTTCAGGACACTGTCCAGCAGTGATGACGTGCAGGACCGAGAGACAGAGAAGGGCCGTCTGGAGGAAGCCTATGAGAAGTGTGACCGAGATCTGGACGAGTTGATCGTTCAGCACTACACAGAGCTCACCACAGCCATCCGAACCTACCAGAGCATCACTGAGAGAATCACCAGCTCTCGTAACAAGATCAAACAGGTGAGCAACACATTTACCTGCATTTGGAAACTCATTAATAAGCATGAATGTATGATTTAAATAATGGGTTTCTGCATGTATAGACTCAGGGACCCCATTCCAAGATTCTTAGCCAGGAGTCTTCCCTTTCAAGGAAAGTCATATTTGCGGCCATATATTTCAGGCACCCTAGACCAAGTCCTATCTATCTGAATGGGGGATTCCTGAAATCTCAAAACCTGCTAAGTGAACTCACTATTAAATAACATATTTCAAATCCGCACCTAAATCTGGCATGAACTGCCCCATAAATGTTGTTTCTTATGCTCAAATAGCATTATAAAAGCTTATTTTTCAGGATAGACGAAGTAAGTGCTGTCCTAAGCACAAGTCCTAGGTTTCTGTGAGAACCGGAGCTTCTAATGGTAGTTGCGGTGACGCAGTGATTTTATCAATCAGCGATTGGATCATTTAATTAGAAGGCGGGACCTATTCTGCCATATTGCGTGTTGAAGTTTCTCCCATTTATAGCTAATAGTGAACGGTTTAATAGTGAAAACATATTGTGAAATATTATTACAATGTAAAATAACTGTTTTCTATGTTAACACTCAGGGGTCAGCGATCGCAGCGGCGATAACATCTCGGTTTTTTTCTTACAAGTGCAAAAGAGACTCAAAATACTCTGCCAATTTTGGACATACAAATAAGAGTAATACATTATTAAAAACTGTGGAATGTCTTTTATTTGTGTACACTTTTTGCAAAATAAAGAAAACTAACATGCACTCTCTTTCTCATTGAAGTCCATTCTGATAGTTGTTAGAAAATGAACTGTAACTTAGTGAATAATTATCACACAAACATGAGACATATGTCTAAAAAAAACATTGAAATGTCAGGTGCAAAATCATGTCAAAACAAATATTCTCTGTTTATGTAATCTGTTTGAAAAGAGAGAGATGTCAGTCGTTCACGAGTCAGCTCATTATCCGCCAATGCGGCCACACCCACGGAGGGCGCGCAGTATTCAAATGCAAATTCTAAGGCGATCCATGCAATGCAAATGTTGGGGCGTGTCAAAAATGACCCCTCCACAGACCCCCTGGAGAGTACCTTCAAGGATCCTGGTTAAAATCCCTAATTTTAGGCAGATGCACAATGAATCAGTAGTAAATTTTAATAGCATAGGCACGTAGCTGCCAATCACACACATCATCATGCCATCAGACTGTTTGTTTATGTCTGATTGAAATAACTTCCTAACTGCACAGATTTCTGGTCAGCAGCTGGTGGAGATGAAACAACTGCTGCTTTATAGCCCACATAGTTCTTTAATAACCTACCAATACATAAACACACACAAACTGCATGCAGTCTTATATAATACTGGCTGTAATACCCAGGGAATGATTTATAAGACATAATTAGAGGGAAAACAACATGCTGTAGCAGTTTGACGCAAAAAGGGAAATTAAAAGCAAATCAACAGCGATTTTTTTTTTGTTTTGTTTTGTTTTTTCTGTGCTTAAACGTCGCTCTCAGCCGTGTGGCCTGATGGGTCGTCCCTCAGGCTTCTGGTATCAGGCTTCCCCCACACACACAAACACTCAAACTTGCCTCAGAGCACATAGAGAATAGCAGTTCTGTCTTCATGCTGCTGAAGTATTTGATGAGAGGTGCCAAGGGACCCCCAATCACCGCCTTTACTCATTATTATTTAAAGACACAGGTGACCGAGTTTGTTTATTGCACTCTTGAAAGATGTGTTTGAGTGAAGGACTCAAAAAACATTTCCCTGTGTGTCTCAATTTGCGTGTGTGAGAGCGTAAGTGGGAAAACGGAAGACATAAACCCAACGCAGCCAATAAAACCTAACAATGTTCATTATTTTTTTTTCTGTTTGTTTATCCAGCTTTGGGATTTGTTCACGTTTGTGCATGTTTTGTAAGCTCTTTTAAGAACATTAAAAATGAACTAATTACTGCTTCCCACGCCACCCGAAACGGGCTCCAAAACATGGTGAGCCATCATAAAAGAAACATTAGAAATCACTAGTAATTGTCTTCGATGTCTGAAATAATATCCTTGTAAATTAGCCACTAAGCTTGCATTTTAATCTACTGCAAAATGTTTGTTTATCATGTTCTCCCCTGCCACTGACACACTTGAAAATAATTATGCAGAGAAAAAAGAGCTGTGAAAGGAAAACTGCGAAGCTGATGCTTGTTTTATCAAGTGTGAAGGGTCTTTAGCTATCCTCCTGACATGGTATGTGTGGGCTTCTCTCTGCTCAGGTCAAGGAGAACCTATTATCCTGTAAGATGCTCCTCCACTGTAAGCGAGATGAACTGAGGAAGCTGTGGATCGAGGGTGTCGAGCACAAGCACGTCCTGAGCCTGCTGGATGAGATCGAGAACATCAAACAGGTTCCTCAGAAATTGGAGGCGTCTATGGCTAGCAAGCACTACTTGCACGCCACGGATATGCTGGTAAGTGTATGTTTGTGGTAGCTTGTGAATATATTTGCATGAAAATTTTAATTCATTCCATGGTAAGTACATACTCGCTATTTTTTTTTCTCTAGCTTGTCCTCTGATATATAAAAAATATTCAAATAATTATAGATATTTACCTTTAATTACATGATTTGCATCTTGGGATGCTTGGGAAGGGGTTCTTGTGTATACAATAATTGTACTTGATATTATAATATTAATATAATACTTGAATTATAATAATTATATAGACATTGTATACAGTAATTACAATAAGTACTTGCAAAGTAACAATCTCGCTATTTTGTTCAATAAAAAATAAAAGTAAATAAATAAATATTTTTTGTGAATTTGTGTAAAGAAACTTTTATAATTTTATGTTTAACTATTTATTTATTTTTTGATCAATACATGTAGCCTTCTTTCAAAAACAGTGCTGAATAATAATAATAAAAAAGTGACCTATTCGATTACGCAAACCTGGTCATGTGATTCTTTCCCTAATTCATTAATCAAAGATCATGGGCCAAAAATGTCATCAAAAATATGAAGTAGCTGGATTTCTAGTTTGTTTTTTTGTTTTTTTAGATTCTAGGTTTCACTTTGTGTTCTTTTTCAGTTTTTTTTTTGCACATTTTTATCGGGTGTTTGATCACACTGTTTCTTTGGGTACACTCACGTCTCCCACTCAACAGGGGAAATCAGTGAGTAGCTGTGGTCAGAGATGACAAGCTTCCATCCTCCTGCTCTCTCAGGTCCCTCAGGTGTTCTTCTCCTCCTCAGAGAGGTTCTTCTCTTCCTGTGTGTGTGACTGTGTTAAATCTGACAAGGAGTATTGGGACTGCCAACAGAGATTACGGTGTACACCGTGTTTCAATTTGCAATTCTCGTCTGAAAACACTGTCCCTCACTTGTGTCTGTTAGCTACATGAACACACACACACACACATCTGTAACCATTGTACCTGTCAGTCTGGTTAACTTCCGTAGAGTGTGTTTTTCAGATGAGCTGTCATTCATTACCTCACTTCTGTTGAATTGACTCTTTCCTTCAACTATTTACTTAATTCTGTTTATTTCCTCTTCCCTTTCCTCTTTGTGTTATTTGCCTTTTCCTCCTCTACACCTTTATTCTACATCTTCTACCTTTATTTAACTCTTCTTGTCCTAAACTTCTTTTCTTTTCTTTTCTATTCTTTTCTTTTCTTTTCTTTTCTTTCCTTTCCTTTCCTTTCCTCCTGTCCTGTCCTTTCCTGTCCTTGATTTTCCCTTTTCTTCTCAATATTCCTTAACTTTTCCTATTCCTGTTCTTTTCCTGTCCATAACAATTTATGTGCTATTTTCCTTTCCTCCTCTTCTCTTTTCTTCTTTCTATTCTCTCTAATCCTCCCATCATTAACTATTCCTTTTTCGTTTTTCTGTTTACTCTTTTCTGTTTACTTCCTCTTCTTTTCTTTTCCTTTCCTTTCTTTTCTCATTTTTTCTTTTTTCGATTCCTTTCCTTTCATGGCCTTTCCTGACCTTTACTTTTCCTCTTCCTCTCCATTTTCATTTCCTTTACTCTTTTCTTTCTTTTTCATCTTCCTTTAAATTTTCCTTTCCTTTCCTTTCCTTTCCTGTCCTGTCCTGTCCTGTCCTGTCCTGTTTTCTATACTCTTCCTTTTTCCTTTCCTGGTCCTCTTCCTGCCTTTAACTATTATTCTATCTCTCCATCCTCCTTTACTGTCCTTTCATATACTCTCTCATAGCCTCTTTCTCTTCTCTCTCTCCTCTCCCAAATATAGTGTCTCAGTTGCAAATTGAAGTGTCTTCTCAAATAAACCTGGTTTGGCAATGCAAACAGACACACTTACACAGTCTCAGAATGAACCTGATCAGCCTATCCTGCTGGTACACACTGTGGCTCATGCACCCCTCATTTGCATGAACAACTCCTTGACTTGCATGACCCTTCCTCTGTCTGTCAGAAGCGATGCACCAAGTGTGCAGTGATGGCCCTCCAGAGCACTATCAACAGGCCATTAGCTTCCCTCTAATAAAGCACATTCATTCAGAGCCATTTTGATTTATTCACTAAATATAAACAAGCAGTAGCCACTGCAGGATCTTTCAGTGCTGAAGGAGAGGAAAAGGGAAAGAGAAGTAAAGACTTGAAATACATGTTAATGCAGTAAAAAAGAGCAAGAGAGTGAAAGATTAAAAGAAGGATGGAAGGAATAAGGGAAAGGTTGCATAGAAGATCAAGGCTCTGGGACATGTGAGCCAGGTCAGGTGAATGAAATGAGGAAATTGAACTTATCAACCACACAACTGCTTCAGATTCAGTTTGCAAATGCGGCAGAATGGCAAGTAGCTGCTGATACGGTGCAGATCCAGGACAGCATTAAAGCAAAGCCTGAGGGGCCTACCTGGACTTGTGCTCCATGTTAAGTTGCATTTGTTCTTCATTTTATTGCTTTAGAATCCCCTTGCATGTGTGTATGAGAAAGAAATGATCAGATGAATACAGATACACAAAACATATTTTTTGAGCCCAAATAAACCCCCCAGAATCCACAGCTTGCATAAATATATAAAATGCATGTATTAGGGCTGTAAAAGTCTGTTTACACTTACTATATGTTTATATATATTATATCTATATGTGTGTGTACTGTATACACACACATATATTATGTAAACAGACTTTTGTGTTCGATGCGATTAATTGATTTTACAGCTCTAGTATGTATGTACGTATTTACTAAGCATCCATCCATCCATCCATCCATTTTTGGAAAAGAAAGTAAGCATTACTAGTACATGAGAGCAAGCATATATATATATATATATATATATATATATATATGGATTTAGTTTTCCTGGTTTTTGCATCTTTCTCTCACTTTGTGTTCACTGATAAGCTCTGTCTCATGCCTCATTCAAGCAGAAGCCGCATAGTTCATTATGCTCTCTGCAGGAGCCGCACTCACTCAACAGAGTGAATATTCAGCGCCACTGCAGTCCACCAAGCTACATTCTGTCTCTTTTAATACTTTGAATGGACGAGAGTTGTTATTGTGCTTTATCACTGTGGTTTTTGATGGGCAGGTGAGGCATGTGCTATTATGTGATCCTGGAGCGCAGCTAATCTAGGAGGCTTTACAACAATGAATATGCCTAGAACACTTCAGTTGTTCAGCTACTAGCAGTGAAAAGCTGCATTTGGGATTTGATCATTTCAACCTAACATGCAAAACAACAGATACCAAAATGCCAAAGTAGATGAATAGCCATATTTAATGCCACCTCCTAACACGTGTTGGCCTCCATGCAAGTCAAGAGTTGTTCAGATACTTCACATTTTAGAATGTACTAAGCCTCTAGTGCCACTCATTTTAAAGAAAGTTAATAAAAAGATCACTTTTTCATGCAAAATATTTCACAAAAAGTTGAAGATTCATTGTGGATATGGAAATTTCAGGCATGCTGTTTGTTGTGTTTGCAGGTCTCAGCGGTGGATTCTCTTGAAGGACCCCTGTTGCAGGTGGAGGGTCTCAGCGACTTGCGACTGGAGCTCCACAGCAAGAAGCTCAACATCCACCTGGTGCTAATCGACGAACTCCATCGACACCTCTACATCAAGTCTACTAGCCGCGTGGGTCATCGCGGTAAAGACAAAGACAAGGACAAGGGACGGTGAGCTACTGTAACGGAGGCCAGCTAGCAGTTGCTGTGCGAGTAAACCTCACCCCTCTGACCTCAAGAGACGCTCTAGCGACAGACTCTAGGGGTTGCAGCCTTTAGCCTCCTTGTTATAGCGTCCGACTCCCATGCCTGGAAGACAGTTCGAGGCCCGCTCGGAGCGGGTCGAGTAGGACCCGGGTAGAGAGCTTACATTGGTGCCGTGACCCGGATGGGAGTGAAGTTTAGGGGAGTGAGTGTAACGGAGGCCAGCTAGTAGTTGCTGTGCGAGTAAACCTCACTCCTCTGACCTCAAGAGATGCTCTAGCGGCAGACGCTAGGGGTTGCAGCCTTCAGTCTCCTTGTTATAGCGTCCGACTCCCATGCCGGAAGACAGTTCGAGGCCCGCTCGGAGCTACTGTAGATTTGATAAGGCGGTTGGCAAAAGTAGATGCTAATTGCTTGATTCAAAGACTTCAAATCTTGCGTCAATTCAAATAAACGATTATTCAAGATGGAAAAGTACACAGTGTCACTTTAAAGATATGTGGATTCGCTATTTGAACCTAAAGTAAAACGACAATATGAAAATAATAATACAAAATGTGAATAAAAACCTTTTTGATTCAGGTTGTGGCAGTAAACTGAAAGCAATTACCTTTTGAGCGGCAAAGTCATTTCTCAGCTTTAGATTAATTTCCCTTCGCACGTTGCTGATGGCAGGTCGCACAGCTCCTCTAATTACTGTGTGTGCACTTTTTAAAGAGAGAGACGTGCTCTCTTAAACCAAACATTCCATGAGTCACTGCTGTCTGATCATTAATAAGGGTGTGAAATATGCCAGACAGAATAACTGATCAGACTAATTAAGAATCCAGGCCTGAATATGGGCCAGCGCTGGTGTAAAATCCCCAGCTAGTTTGACATTCTGAATAAACTTTAATTAGTCAAAGGGTTGACACGTAGAAATTGTGTCACGCTTCTCCTCTAAAGTCTGTTTCTGGATCTCAGCATAGTTCTACTTCATGTAATTTATAACAAGCTGCTAACGTGGTGATTACGCTATCTTGAAGGGAAATCACAATATTAAATCTTTATTGAAGGCTTCGTTCACCCGGCTCTTAAATCATTAGCTTGTTGGTAAACAAAGCCTCTCTGGCCCTGTTGCATCCTTCTCACCAGAGTCGTGTAATTAGCTGATTTGCGACTGTTCTCTTCCTGGCCTGGCCGCCGTGGCACTGATGCCGGCATTCAGCACAAACAGAGATAAGTCATTCGCACCCTCGCCGATGAGCACGAGAGGAATGATAATAGGTTTTTGCTTTTCTAGATGGCGACACGGCCGCCCACGTGCGCACTGTCGCCGAGGGATTGCTGACCCCCTCCGTCAGCGTGCCGTGTGAACCGCCACTGCTGCCTCTGCAATGCTAATTCTCGGAGATTAGACAAGGCGCAGCGGTGTAGCGCATTAAGCTAATGCAGGTTGGTGACCCCGCAGGGCTGAAGTGTGGAGTTGTTTGTAATAGTGTTTTTGATCTCAGAATTGTACGTCCATGTTTGTCGCACTTCCACTGCTCTGTTTATGGCCATGTAATTATAGCGCGACGCTTTCATGAGGAGAAGTGATTTATTAGTCAGGGTCATGACGCGACTGCAATTTTCTGGCACGATTTTATTCATTTCGTCTCTCGCGCGTTTCGCAATCTGCCTTGTTTGATTCTTCCTGTTCTGACCACTTTAATGGCAATGTTTGTGCAGAAAGTTCTCTATTATTTTCATAAAACATTCATGGCTGCTCTTTTTATGAATGTTTAAACAACACCTGCTGGTACTCTGAAAATGATTTCTATCATGATGAAGGAAATAACAGCACCTGTATTGTTTTTTTTTTTTTTTTTCCAGGTCTGCTCCAAAGGACACATCTGTTTTGGATGTCAGTGGTCTGTCCACTCCACGCAAGCTCACAGAACCCTCACAGTTCAGCACCCCGGGATCATCCAGCGGTAAGAACCACTATAAACAGAACAACAGAAATGACTAGATGCCAAAACAACCCTGATATGTAAAGAAGGATGAATAGCAAGTACACCATACAAAAATGGTATTGTTGCACCATACAAAAAAAACAAAAAAAAACAAAGGCAAAAAATTTTCCATATTCTTTGAACGAAATTTTGATATGTTCTAGTGCTGTCAACATTAACAAGTTAACGTGTGCGAATGTTTTTTTTTTTCAGTTTATTCGCATTAAAAATGTTTAACGCAATTGACGCAGCATCCGTTTTTATGTCATAATTTGGCTAATGTTACATTAACTGACCACGCTCTTATTCGCGCCAATGCTTTTAAACCACTGAAGCGCCAAAAGAGAAACGAGAATGCCATGTCTGGGAACATCGTTTCTGTGTGACACGCACACAACTCGTGTGCACAGAAAGACGTGCACCAGTATCGAGTTCTCTTTTGTGCTTGAATAAACAATCACACACAGAATTATGCCAAAATGGCTGTTTTGTCGAGTATCCTCATAAGAGCAGTCTTAAACAAGTTAAATAACGTCTTAAATGAACTTAAAGAGTTGTGAGATCCGCGTCATGTTCGGCTGCGGCTGGTCTTAAAGTGACAGCAGCCTAATAAGCCAATTGCTGTGATGTCTGTCATTAATGTTAATCAAAGAACAAAGGAAAAAATTTTAGCTTTAGTAAGGATTCATCTATATTTAATTTAAAATTTATGCAGTGAAGACTGTAAAGTGTTTTATAACTTTATTCAATTTCGTTATATTTCCACAGGTAAATATTACATGTATTATAATGGGTTTATGTTAAGATTGTTTTAAGTTCACCTAAATTAAAAGTTATTATTTTAAAGCCTTATAAATGTTGAAATTGATAGCTTTTAGTTGTAATGTAATGTTGAATGTTTATAATTAATGTTTTAATTGAGACATCAGTACCAGTATTAGTATCCGTGATACTGGTCTTCATTCATAAAAAGATGACATTAAACAAATATTTAAAATATGCTGCCTTTAAGGTGTTTCTTTGGCGAGTAACTTAAATTATTACAATATAAAAATATTCAAAACTCTACTGTTTTTAATCGCGATTAATCAGCAGTAATATGTTCACAACGTAAATATGAAAAAAACCAAAGTTAAGATAAAGTGACCAGCCATTGGAAAAAAAAAAGAAATAGGGTTGTACTTTTAGAGAGAGAGAGAGAGAGAGAGAGAGAAAAAGAGCAAGTAAGAACTTGATTTAGTGGCTCATAATTTGAATGATGGATTCCACTCTGCTGTACTGAAGGGAACAGCGGTTGTCCGGGCCGTTAGGAAGCAAGGGGTGATTTTGTTGCGTCTGGTGCTCCATATTGTCTGCCAGTGTTCAAAGTGCTAATTAAATCATTAGGACACATCTGACCAGTGTCACTGTGTCTATTAATATGGCACTGGGGGCTGCCACAGATGAGAAAAGACTTGTAAATGCGTTCTGTGTTACTGAAAGCAGTGGCATACACATACTGCTATTATACGTACATGTAGATGGTCATTGTAATATACACACAAATACTTTGACATGCCAATTTTCTCTTTTACAGTTACACAGTGACTCACACTTTCATGCATCTCTAAAAAAGTCGTGTCTGTGCACACACACAAGAACACTCTCGCTCAGGTTTCATGATCTCAGTACATCTTGTTTCAGTAAGCATATTAACCGGTGCAGATGAGATACTCTCTTACGTTATTAATCATGCAGCACTGTCAGCACAGCGGGGGTGCGGGCCTTGTTATCTGCGCTCTCCTGTGTGGGGCCTGAGCTCAGAGACTGTTATCAGACCCACCAACCCACCCACAGCTGTCTGTTTCTCCTACACTGTCTCTGACACGCTGTCAATTTTCAGAACAACTATTGACATCTATCTATCCATCTATATATCTATCTATCTCACTTTAGATGATGACTCACGGTTTAAATTTTCTTATTTGTACTGATTTTGCTGAAGCAGGTACAAGCCAGAATAATTCCTGTGTTGCCTGCAGTTTTCTTCACATTACACGAAACGCTCGCAATTATTGCTGTCGCAGTGCTTTATGTGTGATAGGGTGACGCCATCAAACAACATTTCCCCTGCTGCGGAAGACGCTTCCCTTTTGTCGCCTATTTTGTCTAATGGCCTTTTGCACATCATTTGTCGGTGGTAATTGTAGTAATTATTTAGCAAGCTACAGTTTGGAGGGGTGAAAAAGAAAAACCCGAGCCCATTAACTTGCCATAAACATTAAGACCATTTTAAACAGTCATTGGATTTGAGGGTATTAGCAGACAGGAAAATAACCACTTCACTGTATGATCACTCTATTGAGCAGGCGAATATGGAGAGGTGTGTTATGCAGTTTTTTTTAAGGAGTTTGCTGATGAGATGGGAGGGAATGATTATAAAATGAAACATACCACTGAAACATTGTTAAGATGACTCTAAAAATGTGTTTTAATTGCTAGCATTGTAGGTTCAAGTGATTTTTTTTACCTGTAAAAGCTCCATATGAAAAACTTCCTAATAAATTAAATGTAATAACATTAACATTCTAATATATAGATCTTATCAAATTGTTAGTACATTTAATACATATTCAGATTTATTTATTAATATATTCAATTATATATTGTAGTGATCTTCATGGAGTGTATGTGTGTTTGTGCAGTGCGTGAGCTGCAGGAAATGAGAGAGGACTTGGACGTGGACCCAGAAGAGAACAGTGCAGAGTTCATGGGGATCCTGATCAAAGCTCTGGCCAAACTGAAGAAGATCCCTGAGACCATTAAAGCTATCATGGAGCGTCTGGAGCCTGAGCTCAAGCAGATCCTCAAGAGATCCACCACTCAGATCGCTGACCACGCTTACCAGAGAGGAGAGAACCTGGCACAGGACAACCAGCCCAGGTAAAAGCTAATGGGGCTATTAGCATCAATTGAAATTTGCTATCCGCCGTAAATATCCATACACTCTGAAAAATAATGTTTAAATAAAAATAAATAAAAAACAGTTTGCATCAACTTTTTGAGTTATGACAACTTGTGAAGTTGCGTTCAACCAATAAGCTACATTGAGTTAGAGAAACTTAATAATTTGTAGCATAAACACAAATTTTTAAGTTGATTACTCTAAAAAATTTTCAAATTTTTTTGAATTTTTTTTTCAAAGTTGCTCCAACTACCAAAATTGTAGCCCTGGAACCAATTTGGCTAATCTTATCTATTTCAGTTCAAATTAGCTATCATAGCACATGCTAGCATAACTTATTTAACATGCATATTTAATGAACAAGTAAAATATTACTTGTCTCTGGCATTAACGCAGTCATTGCTTATAGGGTCAGTGTAGTGTTTACCTTATGGTATTAAGTTGATGTAATGATCAACATTATTATGTCAACAGAACTCTACAAAATAATGGTTGCAACTTAAAAGGTTTAATTAAAACAGTAAATTAGAATTTTAAACTTGCAACCATGCATTTATTTAAGTTGTGGTAACAGGTCCCCTGAATTACTTTTTAGAGTGAGTGAGCTATAATTTACCATAATATAGCTGTTTCCTAATTGATTGATTATTGGTTGATTGATTGATAAAATATTGCATGGTGGTTAAAATAAAAATACAAACACATTTTTTGTCAGCACTTACAAAACAAATGAATTTAATACGTATTCAAACAGCTCACATAAATTAATGCAATTGCACAAAAAGTGAGTCTGAAATTCATGCTTTGTCAAGACAATATTTGTGAATCTTATTGTATATTTCCAAAACTCTAGCAACTCTACTTTAGCACCTACGTAAATAAGTAGGAAGGGCAGATATTTTTTTTTTATGAAAATCATATTTTATGGATATTTGAGACACAATCTGTTCTTTTTATCTCCCTAAATATGCGCAGCCACACTGAATATTTGCTCAATGGCTTATCGTTTCAAGGAGAGGTCTGCACCGGATGGATCTTTCAGTCCCACTCCCACAAGATTATGTACCGTTCCCGCCCGCTTCCAGCTAAAATATGTTAGATTTTATCCCACTTCTGCCTGAAACGTTCATGTTTTGTCCCGTTCCCACCCACAAAAGCACGTAGGAAGAGGTCTACGCTGATTTTTCAGTCCCAGTCTGGTTAGATTCTGTCTCATTCTGGTGTCTATAGGCTATTTTTTCCAATTTCCACACACAAAGCTTGAGATCTCATGTTACAGACTTCTGCATGCTATTATTATTAGATAATTATATTTGGCAGGAACCCACAAGTCATTTCTTTCTCCTGCATCCCGCGCACATATCAGTATCTTCCCTCCTGCATCGCTCTGCAATTCAGAACTTGTCCCGCACCACACTTTGTTGTTTCCTCTAGTTTCAAGCATCTGTAGTTTACACACTCATTTAAAGTTGGCATAACACTTTTTACTTGAGACATTTGAAATTTTCCAAGTGCAGCTGCACAATGTAAGGCAAAACTTGATTTTAGTAATTTACTTGTGATTGCATTATGAAAATTGAAGCGTTAGTCTATGAGATTATTGGTTGATTTTTATTTTTCCTTGCCTACATGGCCTTGATTGCATCAGATCAAAAAGCTGTTTTATGTTTGGATGGAAGATTATTAAAACAAATTTATCACTTTACATTAACATGCACTGACAAATCACGCACAGGGCGAGAATTATGAAATGATATCCTTCAATGATGTAGGGAATAAAAGCTGCTGTTGACAGTCAATGTAGTTCTCCCTCTTATAGTGATTTTCTTTTTAAGGGAAGCACTTTGGAAGGCATTTGTGCTGAAGTGTGATTGGTTTCCATTGTTTTCCTTCTTTATTGCGCTCACTCTCGCTCTCTCACTTTACCCGATGATGGCTCGCTGGATCAATGCTTTCATCTGTCATGTGGCATTCATACCTCCCTCATTTCCAGAAATGGTGTAATCCATAAAAGCGAGTCACGGCCAGGGTCTGCTTAAGCATCGGCTCTAACAGAGAAAAACAAAAGCAAGGGAAAAAAAAAAGAGAGATAATGAAGGCTGTTGAAGAAACGCTCTTTACCCTAGGCAAAACTCTCAATCGCTTATTTTTCCATAGCCATTCTCTGGGTTTTAATGTTTGCCCTCCGCTGTTCTCTCGGATGTGAGCTTCCAGTGTGCAAATGAATATCCACTGAATTTTCATTGTGTGCTTTTAATGATAATATAAACGAGGGCTTTTCTTTGAAAGCATTGACTATTATGTGGGAAACTTTAGTAATATAGGAGACATTTCCATTTTTCACAAACTCATTTGAGAAATGGTTTTGTGTATTAATGTGAGTTTCATCTGAATGTGTTAATGTATCATACAAAGTAATTACCTTGATAAATAACATACAAAGCACTGCTGAATTAATATGGCAGTTCGGAAATCTATTTCCTGTAAAAGGTAAAACAGCTGAAAACGTCCAAATGACCTGATTGAAATAAGGTCCCGTTTTAGCCATAGAGCATTTTCAGTGTTTACTTGTGTGTCTATGTGTGTGCTAACTTGAAAGTTGAGGTAGGGCTCTGTTTCTATGGAAACCTCAACAGAAAAAGGAAGTCACTGCTGCATTACAGTTTTACAATGAAAAGTATGCCTTACATGGTGTCCTAACATGATGTGACAAAGGCTACGTTCACACTGCAAGCCTTGGTGGTCGATTTGGATTCTTTGGTCAGATCTTTGTGTGGCTGTTCACATTATATTTATAAATGTGGCTTATGTCAGATTCAGGTGTGAACTGGTCACAGTCCTGAACTGACTCGCATGCACAAAAGAACAATATAAGGTGATGTGCTGTGGATACCAATGAATTAAGAAGGACGTAGACAAGGATGAGACAAGAAGACAACAAAGTTTTTCTTGTATTTCTCGTATAGTTCTCTCAAGTTTTGTTTGTTTGAGCTGTCATCGTAATATTTGAGTACGACTCACTGTCCATCCACTGACTATCTTCACTGCCATCTTTCATATTCACTGTGACCAAAGACATAACATAAAAGTCGCATTAAAGGAAAACATCAGTCCTGTATCTGTTTTAGGACCACATATGGAAGTGGCTTAGATCATAATTAAAAACACCAGATTCCATGTGGTTTGTGTTTTTCACAAAAAACTGGTCTGAGTGACATATGAACAAAAAAACTTTTGCCTGCAGCGAAAAATTTTTGCATAGCAATTTTGATGAAATGACACAATCTGAGCCATTTAGGAGTTATTTATTATATAGTACAGTCATGTTGTATAGAATGACATTTCACAGTGGACATGTCCACCCAGCATATATATATATATATATATATATATATATATATATATATAGCTCTTCTTTCCTCTACCAACGGGTCCATGCCATGCATCCAAACCTTGTTCCCTTGTTTCAAATGTGTTGTATGAAGGACTGTCATCCTGTATAATATATGTTTATATGTTGAGTCTGAGTCAAGGGTTATGTCCTGTCCTTTGTAAATCAAGCTTAACATGTGTTATCATGCACCGTTTCTCATAAGAACATCCATCATCTTCCTGTCTTCCACCTCCCAGCAATCTTAATACCCTACATCATGCTGTCACCTCCAACCTCTTCATTCCGCCGATCAGGGTTTTCTTCTGCCTCATTGTACTGCGACGAATGAGTAAACTCCACAAAAGTCAGACAGATGTGTGTCCTCCTAGTGGACCCAGAGAGTTTGACAGATGCTGCTAATTGTTGTTGGTGAACAGCTGCCGCTGCTCAACAGGGAGATTCTGTCAGCACCCTGCTGCTGTCATGTTCATTAGTAACAGAGAATGGACCAGTTTTGGCTCGGTTTTGGTGATGTGGAGGGATTTATGACAGCTAGACTGACTGCAGTAGTGGCTTTGTCTTGGAAAGCCTCGAGATGAGGAGTTTTCAAACTGGGGTCCAGGGAACCCCAAGGGGCCACAAGGGAATGTTGAGAGTTCTGCAAACAAACAGAAAAAGATTAGCAGAATATAGAATTAGTCAACATGATTTTAATGGACATTAATTATAATAATTAATATGATTAATTCAATATTTGTTAATGCATTTGTCAAATTTGATTCTATCTATCTATTTATCTATCTGTCTATCTGTCTATCTGTCTGTCTGTCTGTCTGTCGTTCTGTCGTTCTGTCTGTCTGTCGTTCTGTCTATCTGTCTGCCGTTCTATCTGTCGTTCTGTCTGTCTGTCGTTCTGTCTGTCTGTCTATCTGTCTATCTGTCTGTCGTTCTGTCTGTCGTTCTATCTGTCTATCTGTCTGTCGTTCTGTCTGTCGTTCTGTCTGTCGTTCTCTATCTATCTATCTATCTATCTATCTATCTATCTATCTATCTATCTATCTATCTATCTATCTATCTATCTATCTATCTATATGTATCTCTATCTATCTATTTCTGTTGTTCCATCTTTCTGTCTGTCTTTGTTGTTCCATCTTCCCATCCCTCTGTCTGTCTTTCTCTCTGTCTTATTTTAATATCATCATATGTATAAATTGTTCTTTTTATTCATTTTTAAAAAAAAAAAAATTCTCACTCTTTTGCCCTCCTCAGGTTGTTGCTGGAACTGTCTGTCGTTCTCTATCTATCTATCTATCTATCTATCTATCTATCTATCTATCTATCTATCTATCTATCTATCTATCTATCTATCTATCTATCTATCTATCTATCTATCTATCTATCTATCTATCTATCTATCTATCTATCTATCTATCTATCTATCTATCTATCTATCTATCTATCTATCTATCTATCTATCTATCTATCTATCTATCTATCTATCTATCTATCTATCTATCTATCTATCTATCTATCTATCTATCTATCTATCTATCTATCTATCTATCTATCTATCTATCTATCTATCATCTCTGTTGTTCCATCTTTCTGTCTGTCTTTGTTGTTCCATCTTCCCATCCCTCTGTCTGTCTTTCTCTCTGTCTTATTTTAATATCATCATATGTATAAATTGTTCTTTTTATTCATTTAAAAAAAAAAAAAAAATTTTCACTCTTTTGCCCTCCTCAGGTTGTTGCTGGAACTGTCTGTCGTTCTCTATCTATCTTATCTATCTATCTATCTATCTATCTATCTATCTATCTATCTATCTATCTATCTATCTATCTATCTATCTATCTATCTCTCTATCTCTCTATCTATCTATCTATCTATTTCTGTTGTTCCATCTTTCTGTCTGTCTTTGTTGTTCCATCTTCCCATCCCTCTGTCTGTCTTTCTCTCTGTCTTATTTTAATATCATCATATGTATAAATTGTTCTTTTTATTCATTTTTAAAAAAAAAAAAAATTCTCACTCTTTTGCCCTCCTCAGGTTGTTGCTGGAACTGCTCGAGCTGTTGTTTGATAAGTTGAATGCAGTGGCCCAGGCTCACAGTGTGGTTCTCCGTCACCTACAGCAGATTGTCGTCTCTCCCACTGGAGCCCACGAAGGGATCAAACTCTATGAGCAGGCTGATGTCTATGCCAAGATCCAAACCGTCCTACAGGTAAGTTTCTGGAGAGTCATTCGATGGAGCAGATCCAGGTAACTGGATAATATATTTGGAATCTGAAAGAATGCAGTGAAATATATGCAATATGTTGAAGTGGATTTTGCAAGAGACTATTCTGACCACTTAGCCATGCCCTAGTCACTACACAGCAATGTGTTAGTAACCATTTAATGTACCTTAGCAACTGCAAATATTCAGCATATTATTCATAGCAAATCCTTGGCAACAACCCAGTACAAAGAAACCACACGCATATTTAAAACTGTCATTTAAAACAAAAAAACGTACAATTAACTGTTATTTACAAAGTATATAGTTAATTACTAGTAAACAGAAGGGCTGTTTACAGTTATTAGATTTTTCATGTGTCGCTCCTGTACCTCCACCAAGGTACAGGTGGAGAAAGAATGTGTGACTGAAGTTTTGTGAATAATCTACATGAACTCATCCCAAGTGTCATGTTTAATTGGAGTGTGTTAATTGGAAAAGGTTGTATTTTAGCGTGTATGTGTGTGCTTGTTTGTTTGGCAGCAGACAGATAGGCAGGTGAGATTACCAGCTGTTCATATAACTTTGAGAATCTCTCAAAAAGCCCAACATTTAGTGTCTGTTTATATGTTTAAAAAAAACGACTCGCTGGAAGTCCTGCCGCAGGTTTTTTATTTCGTGTGATTTGCTTCTTTGCATTTCTTTTTATCTATTTATTTGCATTTGTATTTCTTTTTGCATGTTGTTTTTTTGTGAAATTAGAAAAAAAACTTAACTACAAAATTATTTTTGGTGCAAGAGACCTTTACTAAAATTAGAAGTCAACCACAAGGATAAAATAAAATGATTTCTTTTAAGGAAGGGGAAAATGCTTCCCAGAACTTGTTCCATCTCTCCATTCCAATTTCATCTCTCTCCATTCTCTCTCTGCCTGTATCTCATTGCATGTGCACTCTTTCAAAGAATTATTTTTCAGCTGCATGCTAGTCTAGAGAGGATCCAGTCATGCAGTAGAGACAGGAATCAGGAGAGAAAGAGAGATGGGAGTGGCGGTGCAGCTTGGGAATGAGTAAATGGGTTTGTCATCACTCCATCACACAGGGTGAAGAGTCAGACTGTGACCTTGTACCTTCCTGTATTTTTTTTTAGTCATCGTTTCAAAGCAGTCTGCAGAGTGCGGTAACGAAAGAACAAGCTCAGCCCTGCCAACTGTTGCTAAGGCGCCGCTGAGCTCCTCGCAGACCTTTACTTAATGCGCATCTTTCTGAGAGGTGACTATAGAAGTCAAAATATGCATTTAACTGGCATATGATGAGGGGTTCGACTGTGTTCATCTGTACTGCCTCTTTTTTTTCATCATTCATTACCACAAGCACCTCACACCTTAGCAACAGATTAATTTGTTTATTTTAGAGCATTTGCTTCAGCTTGAATGCTGTGTCCAAAAGCTTAAAAATGCCTTTGGAGAATGCATTCTGAGGTAGGAAGGCATCAAGGCACGTCCGATTCCAGTGTTGGCTTCACTTCCTGTCTGTCTGTCTAAACGCTAATATCATGGAATATTACGACAATTTAAAGCTGTTTTCTATTTTAATATATTTTAAGTGATGGCTAAGCTGAATTTTCAGCATCGTTACTCTAGTCTTCAGTGTCACATGATCCTTCATAAACCTTTCTAATACGCTGATTTTGTGCTCAAAGAAACATTTCTTATCAAAGTTGAAAACATTTGTGTAACAGTTGTGGAAATAATAATTTTTTTTTTCAGGATTTTTTGATGAATAAAATGTTCAAAAGAACAGCATTTTTGAAATACAAATCTTTTGTAACATTATGACTTTTGACCAATTTACTGTGTCATTGCTTAATAAAGTATTAATTTCTTTAAAAAAAAAAAAAAAAACGTACATACTCCCAAACTTTGGAATTGTTGTAGATATTGCGTGATGATTCTAATGAGTTTTTTGAATGAATTGGCCAACAATACTCTGTAGGATGTAAATACCCTGGACGTACGGAAATTGTTACGGAAAAATTTTCTCAGGAAAAATATTATTTAAAAAAAATAAATAATCAGATGGTCAAAATGAAGGAAAGGCAAAAAAATGAGCGGCCACAGGATGGGGAAGTGTTCCAATACTGCAGAGTCACCTTGGCTTTGCTGAAATGGATGACATTAAGTGTCCAGTGTGCTTCCTTGCCCAAGCGGGCTGGTTGCCAGGGGCTGCGGAGTCTCCCATGGTCACGGTGTGAGATAATGTAAGCTCTCTATGAGAATCTTCATTAAGATTGATGAGGTTTTCCTAATCATTTGTGTTTCTCTCCTGATCACATCACCAAATCTCATCTGATCGCTTGTTCCCTTCACATGGCTGCGTTTTGTCAGCTCAGACTAGTCATAAAAATACACAGTGTTTTCTGAAGACGTTCAGAAAATCTGCTCCTTTTCTGTTTTCTCTTTGGAATGAAGACTGTGGGAGAGTGAGGAAGAGTACAGTTTTTTTCTTTCTCTTTACTGTGAATTTATTTTCATTTTTTTCTGTTTTCACTCTGTACTATTTCCTTTTTCCTTTTTGTCCTGTTCTTTTCTTTTTCTTTTCTTCCCTTTTTCTTTCCTTTTTTCGGTCATTCCTTTTTCTCATACGGTGACACTTGAGTTCTGGTATCAGGTGCTGGTTGCAGGACTGTTCTTAGGTGAGAATGATGGTCCTGTCCTCATGCACTGATACACCTGATGTTCTTAGTGTCACTTCTTGGGTTACCTTCACAATAACCACTTGTTCTCACCTAGGTCTAGATGAGACCCTAATACACCCTTGTCTTTCTAGCTTAATACTGACTTTTGTTACCAAGTTCCCTCTGTTCCTGTGGGAGACAGGAATTACATTGACCTTTCCATTACACTGAAGACATGAGGGCCATGGACAGATGGACCTGAGAGACATGTTATAATCTTTATTTCTTTCATTTCCTGAATCTTTGAACTGTGGCTTGGCCATTCTTGAAGAGAGCTGAGCAAAAGTCTGTGAGTGTTGTAAACCTGGTTCGTAAAGAGCCATGCAGAGTTTTTTTTAGAAGTGTGTGGAGTAAATAGATATTGACTAGACCAATCCTGAATTTGTCCTAGAACATCATTTATCCCTTTAAATGCCATTGAACAAAGGACAAAACTGGCAGTAGTAATTATGGATGTTTTAGTGGTTCTCAAGTAGTTTGGCCATAGAATCAAAAGTTTTAGAAATTTGAACCAAGCAAATGTATTTCCCAAAAATGGCTGACACACGCACAAGCATTTTACTTGTATCCACATAAATTGTACAAATGTTACTAACAACGATGAACAAACAGTATAAGTTAAGGCTATTAAATAACTTTTTTGTTGTTAATATAATAAAGTTAGGATGTGAAAGTGAAAATAAAGTGGTATTTTGGCTTTAAGCTTACAAAAACATTGTTTTATGGTTGTGGTAATGTTTTCTTAAAGTAATTCTATCTTCCCTGTTTATATTGGTGTTGATATTGATAAGTGATCGAGTTTTCTATTGAAGTTTTTTTTCTTTTTATGCTGACAGAACAATCCTGGATATTTATTAATTATTGGTATGTTTAATGTTTTGTTACAGTAATCTTAATTATTATCATAATTTGAGTCCCTTCAAATATTGGAATTTATATTGCATAGATTTATATGTTGAATGATACTGATATGATATAGATAAAATTAAATAATTTTTTTCGTTGCTGACATACCAATCCTGGATCTTAATTATTCATGATTGATTACTGGTATATTTAATATGGCCTTGATAATGTTTTTTAATTTTTATATTTATATCATATATATAAAGTTCACTTAATCCTCACTGAGGCCCAAGTCCCACTCTCTAGACTTCTGTATCCAATTGTTGAGATAAAAATGATGGCACTCATTGTAATCTCCCTCCTTGCACTGTATTACTGTCCCTTTCCCTAAGCCTCACGGACTTGAGCCTGGGAATGATGGGTAAGAGGGTGAAGGGAACAAGAGCGTGAAAGGGGAAAAAAGAAAGGAAATTACAAACTTTCCACTTTGACAACTTGTTTAGATTTAGTGGGAGCCACACAGCCTCAGAGTAATTGGATTATACAGTGTTAGTGAGGCGTTTCATGCCCTGACAGTGATTAGTCTGGCAGCGGAGGGAGAGGCAAAGTGCTTCTGTTTCATGTCGGTGAGATAGACAGACACATGGCCTCTAAATGAGCTGTTGTGTTCTAGCCTAAATGATCTATTGTAACTGGCCACGGCTTGCATATTGCTTGTGGATTTGAAAGATTTCCACCACAGGGTTAATGATCATAACAGTTCATTTCCATGTTTTAAAAGCCAGTGTTTCTTTTCCCCTCCAGGCTTTATGGTGGAAACACGCTGGTTGTTTTGAAAAGCGCCACTCTTATGTTCATTAATTACGACAGTGATTATGCATTCTTTTGTGATGCGCGTCTCTGTAATAGCAGCGGCCGTAGAGGACCGTACTGAGTATCGCTGAGGGGAATGCTAATGACATCTCGTAACGAGATGCTGCTCCAAGCATTGACCTCTCTATGTGATATGTAATATCTACATTGAACTAGAATGTCAGAAGTACTGTATACAATACATGCTGAGGGATAGAAAAGGCTCAGCGTGGCTTTTGAATCCATAGACTTTACAGTGTGTCACTGATGAGGTCAACTTGTGTTTTTAGAGAAAGGTTTTTGGCTCTCTGGTGGTAAGTGGTTGTTTGCCCATGTCTTAGTCTCGAACAAATCTGTTTTTTAGCTTTGAGGCTCACACTCATTCCGTTGTTTTTTTTGGGGGGGGTTTTTTTGGGGGGGGGGGGGGGGGGTGTTTTTGGGTTTGGTTTTTGCTTTGTCATGTTATGGTTTTTGTTTGATTTTGTTTTCTTTTTTTTTGGTTTGGTTTGCTTCATCTTGATTCTTGTTTTGTTTATTGAATAGATATTTGATATTGACAAGATATTTATTTTTTGATGTGGCTGTTATTATTTAGTATGTTTAGTATTGTTTTCATAACGTGTTCAGTTTTAATCCACAATACTTTACTATTTTTAATAACTTTATCAATTTTAATTGTACTTACATTAATGTCGGCATGATTGGATTTGCTATGAGTGATCAACAGCCTATATATAGTGTTATGAATCCGTTCCGTTGTCCTCCATCCACCTACCACCAGAGGTCGCCCGCTCATATCATGGACTCCATACACCACACTACATTTCCCATAAGTCTCTTATGTTGATTACGGTCCAGCTGCATCCAATCTAGTTCCCTATTTAAGTTTACCCTCCGACACTTGTTATTTGCGAAGTATTGTTCACCCTGTAACATTTCTGAGCGCTATCCTTGTCTTGTCTTGCCTGTTTCTTCGTTGTGCTGTTTATCTGCCTGCCCTTTGACCTGTTTTGCCTGTTTAATTACCACAAGTTTGCCTTTTCCCTGCTACTTCTGTTTGCTGTTGAGTTGACCATTGCCTGTCTGACTACGTTTGTAAATAAAGCTGCACTTGGATCTCATCCGCTGACTCGCACGTCATTACATATAGATTCACTATAAACCATCTTAAGCCGTTTTTCCACCATTGGGCCGAATGGTTTTAAGAACAGCAAGGAATGGTTCAGTTGTATTTCCTCATGAGCCGATTACAAATTGTTCTTGGCCCACTAGAATGTATGTAGTGACGTCACCTCTCAGGATTGTTCAATCGTCTGTTTGTTGCTGTACATAAGATCTCTTCAACCCTGCTCCAGGTGTCTGAAATCACCCTCTATAAAATTAACTTTAACAAAGATTAATAAATGCTTTAGAAGTGCAGTTCATTGTTAGTTCATATTAACTAATGTAGTTAACTAATGTTAACTAATGAACCTTGTACCATAATGTAGAGGTAAATTAGTCAACTTTTAAATCAACATGTCATTTTATCTCTGAGGTGTCATATTAACAGATTACCTGGCAGGACTCATCCATGGTCAATAGCATCATTATTAGCATCAAATATAACAGATATGCTGCTGGTGATATTAAATCATTTGTGTCTCTATGTGTGTTTATGTTACTTTGACTAATTGTAAGTTATCAGTGGAGATGGTTCATAATGCCCCATCCTTAATAATGATAATAGTTTTATTGTCAATCATTTCATACATTTTTAATTGCACAGTTCGGTAGTTTTTGTGAGATTTTAAAAGTTATGAAGGGCATGCATGCACCCAGTTTCTAAAAAACACTCCATAAATGGTCATGTTTTGGTGTCAGAGGCCTTCTTGGAAAACATGGAACGAGAGAAAACAGCGTTTTCTTCGTAATCTCAAGAGGGGTAGACGAGAGGCAGGAAGCTTTGTTTATTTCCCTCGTTTCTTAAAGCACTCTGCAAACGTCTATCATCAGAGAGCAGGTGCTCACCTGCACATCTTTCAACACTGTTTTTCTTCTTTAATTAGCTTGATTTGTGGCTAATAGAGGGGATGAGTGCTGCTTTTCACTGTTCATTAAATTGAGAATGTGTCCTCAAAGACAAGGGGCTGGGTTTCAAGGTTCACTAAAGATTAACTCTTGGTTTTCCAGACAATATCGAAACGCTTGGCAAAACTTTGTAATGGTTTTGAGCTATAAGAAAGCAGAATTGTTGTAATAGCAGTGGGTTATACTGATGCACACTCATTCATGCACATCACAAATCCAGCCAGTGTGCTCTGTGTTTATTATCTGGTGTGAAAAGCCATTTGCTGTTTCTCACAGGCTCTTGTTTCCCAAGCCCATTTTCAAGCTGGTCTTTTCTTGGAAGAGGCCATGAATATTGATTTTTTTTATTTTTATTTTTTTTTTCCTTCTGTTAAAACAACCTAGTCTTTAAGGCTCCAATAAAGAAGAGAGCTTGTGAAATGAATGTCCGGAAATGGAAGGGTCCAGAGTGTGTCCATCACGCTCAAAGTGGTGATTTTATTTTGTATTTGTCCTCCCTTTTCCTCAGAAAAAGGTCATTTGGAGGATGTTTACTGAGGAAAGTCAATGATAATCATTCATTTACTAGGAATCTACCAAACTATATTTTCAGAACTGACTAGTCAATCTTGACCCATCCTTGGTGTTTTCCCAAGGTCATTTGAAGAAGATTTTTTTCTCCTTGAAGACACAGATTGGTGTATAAATTAACTGTCCTCTCAACACTGATATGGCCATGCTATTCTGGCTCTAAGGCTTCACTGTCATGTAAAACAGGTCTTTTGTTAGTATGGGTCCATCCATGGGCGGCATAAATCATAAGTGGGCCGCTCTTTGTAACTGTTTGACATGGCGCTTTTAGACGTTCCTGCTGGAGATCAGCAGTTTGTTCTGCATGTTTTATTTCCAGACTTATTCGAGAGTTCTTTGTGTTGTTTGGCGGAGCTGCCTCTGTTGTTTCCACCTACTTGTTTGGTGTTTTAAAATGGACACAGCACTGCTGCTGCCTACGCTTCATCCCTGTTGTTACGGAAAAACGAAGGCTGCTCTAATAAGCCGCGTTATAATGGGAACGAAGACAGTTCTGATGAGGCATGAGGCGCTTTAGTGAAACTGACCTTGCTGGCTGTGGTGGTGGTATAATGAGTTCTGTCTTCAAGTTTTCCTCCCTTCATCTTCTTATGTTTTTCTGTTAAATGCCTTGCAACAAATATTTTCATGCACTTACAGTACTCATAAATCATTAAAAAAATCATGCAAAAGGATGATAAAACTACACTGCTGCAGTTTCTCTAGCACTGAAACGTATTTAAAGGATATTATAAAAGACTAATATTATGGACAGTGATAATGAGGACAAAGGAAAAAAAAACGTATAATTAATTAGCAATTAAAGCAATATTCAAGACATCCACTCGACTCAGTATAGTGATTATTTCAAATGAACTCTTATATTCACTTTGTATCATAGTTGTCATATTGTGATGAAAGAACGGGTTGGTTGATTATGATTACATAGTAACAATGCTTAAAGTTCAGTGCAAAGGGAGATATTTTCTTTTAAAGAATTCGCTGTTTAAGGACTACAACAAACATCTGGTAGGGACTACAACAAGCTTTTTCCCATTTTAGTGACATCTAACCTAGGTCAATTCAACGCTGGATTTGCACAAGAGTTTAACATGATGGCACATGCTAGTTGAATCAACTCCGCAGCAACTATATACATTTTGTCTGCTAACCATCTAGAAATGTCCTGTTGCATTCTAAAAGTTGTAACTTCTTCCTGAGTCGCTCCATCAGTGTCTGACTCCGGTTTGAACAATGTAAAACTGAGCACCGTTACTGACAATCCTCATTTAGGCTGCGGGAGATTCTCCAGCATTGTTGTTGTTGTTGAGCAACCGAAGCGCGAACTGTTAAAGCTCCGCCCTCTTTTGAAATGCGGGCTGAGAGCAGCAGCTCATTTGCATTTAAAGGGACACACAAAAAAACCGGCGTGTTTTTGCTCACACCCAAATAGGGGCGGTTTTGCTATAATAAATGATCTGTGATGTATAGAGCTGAAACTTCAGACACATTCTGGGGACACCGTTTTTTTCTTCTTCTTCTTTTCTTTGTTTTTTTTCTGCCTCTTCTTCTATTCTATGGCACATTGAATGGCTAATAAAGCATAAAATAAATAAAATAAGAGCCATATGAGGGGGGGGGGGCTGCTGGATTGTACTGAAGGAATGGCCCACTCATTTTTGTTATTTGCTTTGCCGGGATGAATTTGCTGACTGATCACTTTCTAATCTCTCTTGTACATCTCTCTCCATCTGTCTCCCTTCCTGTGTTTATTGTTTTCTTCTTGAAATCTCTCTCGTTTCTCTCTCTCTTTCTCCCATCATCCATCCATCCTCCATGGTTAATTGCCTTAAAAGTTCTGTGTTCCCTTCTCTGAGGTCACTGAAGTGGGTCCAGACTCCTTCATCAGGCAAACGCTGGCATTTAATTAAGTTGGGGGTCTACATGCGCGACCCTCTCCATCACTGGATCAGATGGGCATTAGTAATTAATAATCTGACAGGAATGTAACGGGCTGGCTGGATTGGACTTGTCTCTGGGTTGAGGAATAGATGTTGATGAGGCTTCCCCTCCTCTCATAGACCGTTCCCTTCTTATCGCTGTTTAATTATGCTATTATCAGTCAGATGTAGTTCCATCTGTCCTTTCCTAATTCCATCTCCACTTTGGACTGTTTTGCAGCTGGGATTTAGAAATAGACCAAGCAAATTGCTTCACTAAATTATGGAGCCATTGGAAAATGGCTTGCTAATTTGTGGAAAAGTTTACTTGAACTTCTTTTTCAGTACTCTTGCAGCTGTTTGAACCTCCCTTAATGGTTATGGATAGTGTTGAATGGGATATTCATGAACTCGGATGTGCAGTTTTAATCAGAGTTAATAGGATTTTGCTGGCGGACATGGCAAGCGTTTGAAGTCACACAGACAGACTGGAAAGATGTGGTCCTGAGACAAACCTAGAAACAGATTCGTTCAGAGTCAGACTGATTCAGTTAAGTCATTCTAGACTAAGGATATGCATAACTTAACTATATATTTTACAAAATGTAAGGTTAAAGGGTTAATTCACCCAAAAATGAAAATTCTCTCATTTATTACTCGCCTTCGTGTCGTTCCACATCTGTAAGACCTTTTTTCATATTCGCAACACAAATTAAGATATTTTTGATGAAGTCTGAGAGCTTTCTGTCCCTCCTTAGACATCCAACAAAACTACCAAGGTCCAGAAAGGTAAGAATGACATCATTAAAGTACTCTATATGACTCCAGTGGATTAACCTCAATTTTATGAAGTGACGCGAGTGCTTTGTTTGCGCAAAAAACCCCAAAACATAATTTACCACTTTACTTACAAAAATATTGATCTGCAACTCAATGCATGCGTTTTGTGTTCATGTGAGAGCTGACATTGTTGACATTGTTGGATAATATTATTTTGTAAATAAATTGATATAAATTGTGGGGTTTTTTTGCACAAAAAAGGGTAAAAATGGGGTACTTTAAAGATATATTTCCTTCCTTTCTGGACCTTGGAGTGGTAGTGGTGTTGGATCTCTATGGAGAGACAGAAACCACTCAGACTTCATCAAAAATACCTTAATTTGTGTTCCGAAGATGAACGAAGGTCTTACGGATATGGAACGATACGAGGGTGAGTTTCTTCAAAAGTTTGGGGTCAGCAAGAGTTTTTTTAAAGAAATTACTACATTTATTCAGCAAAGAAGCATTAAATTGATCAAAAGTGACAGTAAAAACTTAAAAAATTATTAATAATAAATGCTGTTCTTTTGAACTGTATGTTCATCAAAGAATATTGTCAAATGTATCACAGTTTCCACAAAAATATTAAGCAGCACAACTGTTTTCAACATTGATAATAAGAAGAAATGTTCCTTGGAGACCAGATCAGCAAAATATAATAATTTCTGAAGGATCATGTAACACTGAAGATTGGAGTAAAGGCTGTTAAATATTCAGCTTTGCCATCACAGGAATATGTTAATATATTTATGTATACTTAAAATAAACATATTTAAAATATACTAAATTAGAAAACAGTTGTTTTTTCTGTATTTTTGATCAAATAAATGCAGCCTTGGTGGACTTCTTTCAAACACCCAAAACTTATGAACAGCAGCGTGTGTGTGTGTGTATATATATATATATATATCTCATTAGTCTAATAGTGGGGAGAAATGATATGCTGATGAATAAATATTTAAATGATTTAAATTTTGATAATAAAATAGTCAATAACATTTTGTGTGCTATGTCATGTTTTTTCTCACAGTATAAGTACAGTATAAATGATTACAAATGCATGAGAATATACCGCTGGCGTTATATTTTAGGAAAGGAGTGTTTTTACAAGCAGTCATCTCATTTGGGTGTTCTTGGCATCAAAACGTTTGACCCATTTGCTTGTGTTTACGAAGTGCAGGGCTACCTGCAAGTGCACTAATAAACGGATTATCATAAGTGCATGAAGTAAAACGGCTGCTTAAAGTGTCAAAAAGTCAAATGAATTTGTTTTTTTACTATAATTCATGATTGAATAAACATTTGAATATTGTATGTCGCTCAATATGCTCTTATGCTCTCTCAGATGCTGCTAATGGACTACCTGGACGTCAAAAACACCCGTAGCGCTGCAGAGCCTTCTGCCCAGCTGTCCTACGTTAGCACTGGCGGAGACTTTGGAGCGTTCTTCTCCAAGAAGAAACCTCTCCGACCCAAACAGTCTCTATTCAAGTAAGTTTGTTCGTGCACTTTTTTCTAGAATTGAATTGGAATTGAATGGGTTACAGCAGACAAGGACCACACAAAAGGCTGGGTTAAGTGCCTCATGGGAGACCATTTTCTCCTTATGCTTAGGTTTACAATCCATCAGATACATTCGATTTCAGGTTAACTTAAAATGAAAACCCTTGACCTGCTAATCTTTGACCTTTGACAACTTCTTTTTGCAGATTTGAGTCGTCTTCCCACGCCATTAGCATGAGCGCGTACCTGCGAGAGCAGCGGAGGGAACTCTACAGCAAAAGCGGGGAGCTGCAAGGTGAGCCAGGGGACGGGGGGAAGCTGAATGAAGGGTCCAGAGAGTATGGCAGAAGATGGCAGGTGCAGTGTGAATAGGATGGAAGGAGTGAATAGAGCGATGATGGAGAGGAGGCCCTGAAGTCATCAGGGTGAAGAGTCATTTAGCTATGTATCATCCACCTGTTAGAGCTTCTTCTTTTGTTCAGCGTCTCTGTGCTACAGACACGTACACACACATCCCGCTGGAGTGAGACAGACATGCCAGAGAGCGTCTCTTTCTCTCCCCTCTTCTCTCACTCTTCAAAATGACCTTGCAGTTTCAATCAGCGGTGCTTGACAGTTGTATGTTCCTTCTTGTTTTTCTTTTTCCTTTTTTTCCTCAAGCAATCCCTGTGAGACACACACTTTGTGAAATGATCGAGAGGGAGCATAAGGTGTAAAGAAAAGAGAAGTGAAGGACACATAGAGGGAGAGAGGTGAGAGGCAGATGCTTCTCACACCATTGAGAAGTACAGACAGGTTGTTTTCTTGACAAAAAGTTTCGCATTTCTTCAGTACAACTCCCATGTTTAAAACAAGGGGAAAAACACAGAAGACACTCTCCAGCTGCCTATTTAAGCTTTTATGTCTCTGTTTGAATTTATTTATTTATTTTTGTCTTTGTTGATTTCGCATTTTATTTGGCTGTTTATTTCTTTTGCACTTTTATTATTTTTTGTGTAATTATTTATTTATTCACAGTTAATTTTACTGTTTCAAACAAATTGCTGTTTGTTTATTTTTTATTTATTTTGCAGTTTATTTATTATGCTGTTTATTTCATTTATGTTTGTTAGGGCTGTCAAAATTAACATGTTAATTTTGCCTTTTTTTTCAGTTTAAAGCATAAAAAATATTTAATGCAATTAATGCAGCACCCATTTTTTTCTGTCTATGTGCTATTAGACTATTCAAACTCAATAAGACACACACAAAAAAGAACTCAAATCTGTACTGGCACGCTGTCTGTGAAGCGACTCTCCATGAGCAAACACCCAAAACCTGTGCACAGAATTCCAATTCAATGTCAAAATTCCCATTTTGTTGAGTATCCTCGTAAGTTCAATGAGTTAAAAAGTGTTAAATGAACAATGTTTAACAACACATGTTTGTCAAGTCTTAAAGTGACAGCAGCCTAATAAACCTGCTGCTTATTATTCAAATAAAATAAAAATGTTAATCAAAAAACAAAGGACAATGAGAAAATCACTCACTGCTCTTGACTGAATAACTTTTGTAGTTTTAATAAGGATTAATCTATATTCAGTTTATAATTTATGCAGTGAAGTCTGTGCAGTTTGATTATTCACTTTCTGTACATTTACCTGTTAGACTTACCTGAAACTCTTAAAGAGCTGTTTACAAGGTTAAGTGGGTCAAAAAAACAAAAACAAAACTTTCTATGTGTTTTAGCAGGGCTGGTATAAATATGAACCCGCCCAACTGGGGCTGTAGATATAAACTTAGCATTGAGCTAAATGTGACATTTATTGCAGTGGGTGAAGATTGCCTATTAAATGTTAAAATTGATTGCTTTCATTTATACTGTAATGTTCAATGTCTATAATTAAAACTAAAATTAAAAAACAAAAAAAAAAACAAAAAAACAATTTAATAGAGACATCAGTGTCAGTACTGGTATCACTGATACTGGCCTTCATTAATAGTGCTTAATAAAAAGATGCCATTAAGCAAATATTTAAAATATACAGTCTTTATGTTGGTGATTCAATGTGAAAGTATTACAATATAAAATATTTTAAAAACTTTAATGTTAGGTGGAATTAATCGCGATTAATTATGGAAAAATATATTGATCAATTGACCGCACTAATATGTATTTATTTGGTAACACTTTACAATAAGATATAGTTAAGGTTTAGGCATTAAGTTAAGGTTACTTATTTCCTTAACTAACATAAACAAACAATGAGCAATACATTTGTTTCAGTGTTCAATAATCTTTAGTGGTTTCAGTTTTTAAAATTACAACTGTTCTTTTGAAGTCCATGTTAGCTCACGTCCATTAAATATGAAGAGATACAACTTTCAGTTAATAACGTATTCATAAATGTTAAAATTAACATGAACTGAGATTAATAAATGCTTTAGAAGTATTTGTCATTGTTAGTTCTTGTTTACTAATGTAATTAATGAATGTTAACAAATGGATCCTTATTGTAAAGTGTTACCATTTATTAAGCTATTTATTTAATTAGCAATTCATTCATTAATTTTATGTCTTCCATATTTTCATATTAAACATTATATTAGCTGAAGTATACAGATTTTTTGTGTTAATCCCCCTCTATAGTTTATAACATACAGGTTTGAAATAAAATCAGGATGAGAAAAAAGTAACATTATTTTTATTTTTGTGTTAACTATCCCTTTAAAGATTTTGCTTTGGTGTTTAATATTCTTAAGATGTGGTAACTTTGCAAAGTGCACCAACTGAATTTTTTTCTCTGCTTCACAGCTCTTCAAGTACAAATTCAATTGATAGCCAATCACAGTCGACCCGTCGGGCACAAAAAGAGCAAGGTGAACGTGGAGATTAATGAGATAAGAAAGTAAATGGGCTTCTAAGACTCTCATGGTGTTCCTTCAAATGCTTCACAAGTGAAAGAAGGAGAACGTTTGATTGGTTGAGCACCTCGCACCACCAAATAGGAGATGAAATTTCCACCGTTCATTTGTGCCGTCACAATACAGGCGCTGTGTCTGTCGTCTGAAAGGAGGAGAGGAGATTGAAGGGATGAAATAATTTAACAGACGGAATAAGTCGACTCGGTAGAGGGAGGGAGGAGAGAGTAGAAAGTCATTGTTTCATTGCATGGGCAAAGGGGCCTTTCATGGATTTCTTAAGGAATAAATTAGAAAATTGACAATATGTATTGAAGCAGACACAGGAATGTTTCATATTTTAATTAAGTTTTCAGCCACACAGACATTCAAGACTGAAGCATTATGGTTAGTAGATGGTCTAATCTCTCTGAATGGTTGTAAATAAATATTTAAAAGTTACAAAATTCTCCATAAATCAGCAGATCCTGCATTTAGCATAAGGCCTTCTTGGAACAATCTTCACTGTCAATTTAACACCATTGACAAACAGTATGTCACATATATGTAGGCATTTAGTATAAAATCCAATTTTTTGTTGCACAATTCACTCAGTGCAAGGCTGAACAGTACAGATGTTTAAACATCTGTTCCTTTGCGGTTCCTTTTCGCCAGTAGGGTCGCAAGTGCATGAAGATTTGATCTATTGAGTTAGCAAAGCACTGTACTGCTTTCCAGTGACATAAAATGGTAAAAATTTCTCCATCTGCTGTAAATAAAACAGCGCTTCACCAGTCTTGGAGCAAACAGCTTTGTCAGAGTTCTGTGAGACTGCAATTATGTGCGTGTGCGATGTCGTGTGGAACATCTTTGAGTGAGTGTGTGTGTGTGTTTGTTGCAGTCATTATAAAACCACATTCAGAGCCTCTGTAGCTTAATTACAGCTTTCTCTTCCCTTGCACGACTCCTACAGATCAATTAATCCTCAACTTCTTTCTGCAGAGTTCATTACTGCTTCAGCGCTCTGCTCTTTCTTTCTTGCAGGGTTTTGCATATTTTTCTGACAGGTATATTGGAGAAAGGAAGGAAAAGTATGGGGGAATGGGATTGGAGCATGTTGCAGGCAGAATTCAAACTTGCAGCACTCATATGTGCATCAAGACTCATATGATTTCTTTCTCCTACTTTGCATTTGTTTGTGTAATTTTTTACTTGTATACTGGTAAATGGAGAGGTCTGGGATCGAAGTATATTGAAGGTTGAAATTGAACTTGCAGTACTCAAATATACAGATTATGGATTTTTTGGGCTTCAGCATAATTTTTTAGGTGATATAATGGAGACGAAGTGGAAAATAATAGAAAAAGTGAGCATGAATGGGATTTGAGGCTGGACTCTCCTTTTCTTTTTTGTATTTCCATAATATTTTAGGCAGGTATAGTGAAGAATGAGATGAAAAATTTAAAGAAATGAAGTAGAATGTGACTGAAGCATGTTGCAGGCTGAACTTGAACTTGTATTTCTTTTATACACATCAAGGCTCATATTACCTTTTTCTCTGAACATTTATTGTGTGTTTCTGTAATCTTTCGAGGGATGTAGTGGAGAATGAGAGGAAGTGGAGAATGAGTGGAAAATTATATCAGAAAAGTGAGCAGGAACGGTATTGGAGCATATTGCTGTATGAACTCGAACTTTCATTTCTTGTATATGCACCAAGACCCATAGAAACTCTTTCTCTCCTTGTGTCTCCAATTTTTCATCCTTCGTATGATTATGTAGACCGGAATAGTGGAGAATGAGAGGACAATTTCAGGGAATGTTATCAAATAATGGGAGCAGATGATTTTGCAAGCTGAACTCAAACTTGCATTTCTCATATGAGCACCAAGATTCAATATACAACCCCCAAAAAGTATCTGGACACTTAAACTACACCTGAGAATCTATGATTGACAATAGTAGATATTGTTTTCTGCTTTCTATGATGTATCCAGAAGTAATAATGCTATATGTCTCATATTTATTCATATGTCTGTCCTCTCATGCCGCTTCATCCCACGAACCTGCAAACCAAACAGAGCAGAGATAGAAGAAAAAAGAGACACAAAAGCTCATTGCGTTTTGGGCAGGGATTATCACAAAGCTGGTAGATTCATCTTTTTCTCTGAACACACGTATACAAATTGAGTTTTCTCCTCTAGGCTTACAGCGAGAGGATAAAGGGAAGGTCTTGTTGATGCATGATGCTGGTGTTCCCCAGAGAGAGAAAGAGCGAGAGAGAGGTGGATCATGGTGAGTGGCGGGGCTGTGGGCGGAGGAGAGTTGTTGTCTGTCGCTCTGATTTGTGAAGCACAATAGGGGTAGGAGAGGTGCAAATGGAAAAATCCCTCACCAGTGGAGTGAGGAGGTGTATATGGGGGTGTGTGTGAAAGTGTGTGTGCGAGTATATGAGCTCTGTCAGATTTCTCTACACTAACGAAAGTTGTTGTGTTTGTGGATGGTGTCAGACTCCCTTTTTAGTAGTGTTTCCATCAAAAACTCTCTAGCCTTACAGGCACTTCTAGATAACTCGCTCTCTATCACAAAAGAGCTGTTTTTATGAGACCTTTCAGTTTTTCAAAGTCAGAAGGCTGATTTAGGTTTCACACATTCTAACAGAGACTAAATTCTGGATCAGCACTGATAGAGAGGTGTTTCATATAAATCTGTTCACCTTTGCAGAAACATTTTCTGAATTGGTCAAATATATCCAAGGTTAGCAAGTTTGTTTTCAAAGTACAATTTCATTTTTAATTTAGTCTTTCTACTGAGTTCAAGAGAAACAACGTTCTTTATGATCAAGCCCATCAATAGTTGACTTGAGTTGACTTTGCAGTTTTGATATGTTGTTTTCAAACTTGAACCTGAAATGAGATTGAACTTTAAATTATAGATTTGCCACAGAAAAAGCAGGGGAAAGTGATGAATGTCTTCTTTGTCCTTCATACACAAACATGATTTGATTGATTTTTTTTTTTTTTTACCTTTTTCTTCTTCCTTTCCTTTTAACCACTTTTGCGTCTTTTTTAGCTGCATTTACACTCCACATTATTAATACAAAGATGTCTCTTTTCTTTACTTTATTCTTTTCTTTTATAATAAATGTAAACATTGATAAACAGATGCTTTAACATTTGTAATAAATAAATGATTAATAAATATCTCGTTATTAACGCTCATGTGCCAGTGGTGGCACACGTGTGTATTTACTAACCCGGCTTATAGATTATGGAAAAGGGATGATTTCAAACCAACGCAGCCTGTATGTGAAGTTGCAAAATCATTGTGAAAACTGGATATGAGTGTTTAGTAGGTCAAATAATTTAAAAGAGGTGGAATTCAAAAAAAAAAAAATATTTTTGCTGTGTACTTTTTTGTTTTGTTTTTTTGCATGCATCATGATCTAATCTGTGCCTGATATTGGTGGCCTTGACCTTTCTGTTTCTTTCTTTTGTTCTTGCTCGCTTGCTTTCTTTCATTCATGCTCTTTCTCTTTCCTCTTGACCTTTTATTTTTGTAGATGTTGATTAGCCCCATATCCTCTGCATTCAGCAATGGCATTTCTTAGAGTCTGTTTTAGAGAACCAAAGAAAGTATGCAATCAGGCATTCCTACTGAGAGCCACCGAGAGAGAAAGAAAAGATGAGAGAGACAGAAACGCTACAGGAAGCATTGTTAGGTGTGATTGTTGAAGAGGGGCTTCACTGTTTGACACACAATCAAAGCATGTTTGATGGACACCGACAAGAGGAATAGGAAGGACATGAGTAGGTCAGAAGTTAGTTTTTGGGATTTGAACCCAGATGAAACGCACCTGAAAATAATTAAAGAGACAATGAGGCTGATTTTTTGATGTTTTTTTTTTAGTCATGCTTAAAAGGGTATTTCTCTATTTCTTTTCTTTCATGGAACTCAAAAGGAAAGGTTTTAAAGAATGGAAATACTTCTTTCCCATACAATGAAAGTGGATTGGGGACCAGAGGTTGCAAGAAAAACTGCACCATGAAGTATCATAAAAGTTGTTCATATAACTTGTAAGCTATATTCCAACTGCCATTTAAGCCATTTATTAGCTTTGTGTGAAGAACAGACTGAAATTTAGGTCATCATTTACTGATAATCTTTGGCCATCATTTTCATTACATAGAGAAGAGCAGCTTGGACATTCTGCTATTAATGACTCATTTTGTGTTTCATAGAAGAACGAATGTCAAGCAGGATTAAAAGAGATGGAGGCGTGTGAATGATGTCATATTTTTATCTTTTGGCTGAGCTATACTTTTAAGAAAAGTTTCCAAACATCACAAGCAGAAATAAGCAGCACTAGTTTGAGGAAATGGCATTGTTACTGTATGCCTGATCTTCTGTGTGTGTGTGTGTGTGTGTGTGTGTGCTTGATGATCTGTGTGCTAAATGAGGCCTGATGGAGCCCAGAGACTCAGAAGATATGACACTCCAGACGCCACATGAGAGCGAAGCTCTTTAAATGGCTCTTTAAGTGAGATGGTGTATATGTGCCCATGTGTTTCAAGAGAATTGATAAAATATCATATACTGTGTGTATGTTTCTGTTGCTGCAGCCTTGATCATTTCTTAAACACCTGATTTAACTTAATGAATAGATAACCAATAGATCTGGCTGTAGTCTTTATAGCCACAGATGTTGAGACATCACGGCTCATACCTGCATCCGAGGAAGAGAGTTGGAGGGAACAAGCGATAGAGAAATGAGCAATTAAATTACTCCTTAATGGTGTTGTGGTTTCCTTTTGTTTTTTCATTTATTTGTTCCCTTGGCTCCTCATCCGGCACATCAAATTTTATCCAAACAAATAAGAGCCTACCACCAGCTGTGGAGCGTCAACAAAACACTGCAATACACACTTCATGCCAATCAGAGTCCAGTGCTAGTGTGTGTGCTGGAGTGCTGTTTTAGCCATTAAGATATCCTCAACTTATCTTGTTCTGTTGTTGGAGAGCTTGTTCATTTTCATTTACTAATTTACCATGTTATCCTGCCTAAAGGGAGTCTGTCTGTCTGTATTTCCTTCCATTCCTCCATACCCCCATCCATCCATCCATCCGATTTTTGCTGTACCAGGTCCTAAAATGTATAGCTTGCTGTCTAATGATGTTTCATGATGGATGGATGGATAGACAGATAGATAGATATTTCTGAGTTCAGCCTTTTAAGGAAATTGATTTTGCCTTAAAGATGTTAAGATATTAAGGTTATGAATATATGTTATAAGATACATATATTGCTGTGTTGAACTCTACCCAAGATCTTACTGGGGTCATATTGTGCAATCTGCCAAGCAGAATTTATAATGGACAGAAAAAACAGCCATCTCTAGATGCATGGCCAGTTTCGTATGCTTGTGTTGGCTTTGAGTCACAGATCATAAAGTCAAATACTGAAATTCACTCACACCCAAGTTCCGGCACATTCACAGAGCGGAGCTGCAGTCAGCTGGCATGCGGTCTGGGCGGATGCGTCGTGTTCAATCTGTTTCCCAGTAATTTTATAGCAGAAGCTGATTAGGGTTGAAACAGCATTACGGGCCGTGATTGTGTTGTTTTTTTCTTTTTTTGGGGGGGGGGGTAGACTGTGATGAGTGGAGTCCTGAGGTGGATCTCATCACGGACGCATTATTGAATTACTGCAGTGGTGAGATGAGATTGGCCCGTGATTGGCTGAAATGGACTTGGAGGGTAATAACATATCAGTGGTGCTGTGGGTATTGACGGGGAGACGGTCTCTTGCTGTTGCTTTCCTCCTTCATGGAGTGGAACTAAGAGAGGAAATGGTAAATAGTACAATTTTTGTTAATATTTGGGTGGAAAAGAAAAACACTGCCCTGTTTGAATCCATGTTTGAAGAATTTGAAGTTGAATGCTGACTAACAAGGTAAACAGAGCGCAGATAAAACTTTTCATTTGCATTTCTGAAGTTTTCTGGTTTGTCTTATGGGTAGATTGTTATTGCTATTATCAGACGGTGGGCAGACACATAATTACAGATTTTGTCTGAGTGAGTGTGTGTGTCTGTGTTCCACAACCTGTGCTAATTTTAATCAACGAGACCATCATCACCGTGGCTGTCACAGGCTTGTTTACCTTTCATTTGTGATTGGCGTGATTGAAGGAGAAGTGGTGGGGAGGGGGGGAGAGGGAAAAAGGTGAAAGAGAGGACAGAGAACAAGGGTGATGATGATGATGATGATGTCTGGATGAGTGAAACAGCCTTTTAAACACAATCACAATCACTGGCTCTCTGATTCTAAATCAGTGGAGCTTGAGAGGGCAGCAGAGACCCGTCTCAAATGTTATGTACCTGTCCTCCAATCACAATGAGACTCAACAAAGGTGGCCTATGAGAGCGAGAGAGACCGACAGAAATGGCTAAACCCAGGGTTAATATAATACTGGCTTATTTGTTTCATGTTTCACACTATTCATATTTATCCTGTAGTAGTCATTTTTGGGTAGTCTCACACTTAACACCCGGGTTAACATTTTTATTTGAATTTTTACAAGGTTAATAGATTGTCTGTTGTACGATGTATCTGTTGTCACCATGTAAATCTGCTCTGGTTGTCTATGAGTACTTAAAATATTCTACCAAAATAATAGTACACTGTACTGTTAAAAAAGTTTGTTGTCAGTAAGATTTAAAAAAAATAAATAAATAATGCTTTCATTCACCAAGGATGCATTAAATTGATCAGGAAAGACCGTAAAAACATTTATAATGTTACAAAATAATTATATTTCAAATAAATGGTGTTCTTTTAAACATTGTATTCTTTAATAAATAAGTTTCCACAAAAATATTAAGCAGCTGTTTTCAAAGACAATATTAAGAAATGTTTCTTGAGCACCAAATCAGTAAATTGGAATGATTTCTGAACGGTCACGTGACACTGAAGACCTCAAACCTTACGGTAGACTGTCTCTTTATCAGTCCAGTTAATATGTTTGGTATCACTATTTGACCCTTTCCCCCCTAAAACACTTAAACTATACAAAGTGTGAATGGATCTTTAATTAGTATAATTAATCCGTTATTGGCCATTGCTAAACATTTTGCTGTTACATTCTAAAACCACATCAGCCTTTACTCTGGGTTTAAAAAGACGTTAACCCAGTGTTAAGTGCAGTGTGAAAGCTTTAAAGAGACACAGACACAAAGGAAAACTGAACTCATATGTAACCTTATTTTTCCTCTTTTCTTTATCTTTCGGACATCCACATCCAAATACCAGACGAGAAATAAAGTATTTTGAGAGCCAGACAGGCAGAATAACCGGGTGTGTGCTATTATGGGCATGAGGGGTTGACTTTATTTTCTCTTTTGTAATGAAGTCAAATGAAGCAGTAGGGACGGCTCAGTAATCAGGGCTGTCTGACCGAGACTAGACATACCATTATTTTTAGGGAGGAGCAGATCGTGGTCACTCTAATCAACAACTTGACTTTACTACCTTCACTGCCTTGTTTTTGACCTTGGCAGACATCTGTTGCTTCAGTGAACAAATTTATAGTGAATTTATTAGAATAGTTTCGTTAAAAGCAAGGATGTAACTGAATATTCAGGTCTAGTGAGGCTAAATCTAAAAATTTAAAGTTGAAGATTGTGATTTGCATATGATTCAGACTGAATTTGAATCTGTATCTCCTAAATGTGCATTACAGCTGCAGTCTTGAGCATGTGCACTAACCACTAGGCCATGGATCCAACAAAAACGATTTGTTTTTCCATAAGTGCAAAGATTCAGAGCTGTCAACCTGGCCTTATTAAAAATACATGTATAAAAGCATCATATCCGATGCAAGGGGAATTGCCCACCATGTCACAATAAATAATTTATCTAACTCTATTTCCACAATTATGTATTCATTCATTAATTTGTTTAATTGTCATCTCAGTGCATTGTCAACACGCTGAGCTAGTGGTCTCGGTTCTCTCCTGGCCGGAAATATTGGAATATTGTCCTCTCAAATGAGTTTTAATAATAGAGGAGTCTCATCAGAAGCCAATCAGACATGAAGACATGGCAGCGGAATTATAACCAGGCCAACTGGGAAGTCATGAATTATTGAAAATTGGCCTGTTCTTTTTCAAGTTCGAGGTTTCTGCCTGACAGCACTGATTGGCCACACACGCACACACCTGTCGATCTTCATTCCGTTTTGTTAGGAGAAACCTGGCAGCTGGTAGGGGTTTGTGCAGTGTAGACTGTCTGGCTGTGGCCGCTCAACTGTTAACCAACCTGTGGTGACCAATCCAGAGCACTGTACACACAGAGAATGGGCTGTATCCTGTGTTTACGTGTATTTTCAAGTATGTGCTTAATGTTTTTCCCCATTAAAAAAAAAAGTATTTGGACATTTAAGTGTCACTGCATTCGATAACTAAATATCAAAGCAAGTGACTATAATTATAAAGATAGATAGCACAAGCACACGGTTTAAAAAGTTAGGTTTCGGTTTTTTTTTATTTGTTACAACAAATGTTTATTACTTTTAAACAACGTTTACAATTAAATTGACATGTAATTACAATATGTACCTGCAGGGGCTAACAAGACCATGCTAACCAGCCAAACCTTGACCCTTTGGTGGGAATCCCTTGAGGTGGGCTGACCATCTGGTTATTGCTCTGTCGCAGGACATAGATGTGAGTTTGCGGGACACGTGTGAGAGAGAGGCTGTATATTTACTACCAATATATTATGTAAATATTGATGTACATTAGTTGGAAAACCCATTTCCCTTTACGTTGAATGATAACATGTTTTAAATGACCAATACGCTTAATTTTAACCAGCCTGCTCTCAGTTTGCTCGAGTGACACAATGTAATTTACAAGACCTATTCAGTCTGCTAAATATAATGAACTGAGTAACAGGCTCATAGGTAAAAAAAATCACATTTTATACTAACATAAATTACAGTAGCAACTACATTATTTTCTGTATTAGGCTATATGCATAAATGTGTTTTAACAGATTCAGTGCATCTTGAACTTGAAACTAAAATACATCTGGCATGTTTGATCAGTATGTTCTTATCTGATATATGTCTAGATGAAGTCCTGGCTGGTGTTCTTGATTCTTTTGCTCCATCCACGTCATTTCCTTTTTACCACTGTTTTACCGCTGTTTTTTCGGCTGTTGAAATGCCAGTTGAATTTTTATTGTCTTATTTCTTATTGTGGTATTGTTATTTTAGGGAAGAAAAAAAATTATACATACATAATTAAAGTGAAGGACACTGCTTTTGTGAACTGAATTCTAACATAATTTGTTTGCAGATTACACTCTGAGTTATATTTTGCCACAAATGCAGTGACATTCATACCTGCTGTCAGTGTGACTTAATTCCTCAGATACTTTGGGGCCATAGTACTTTACATTTGTCTTTGAATGACAGTTTGAGTGTTATTTCTGTGCTGCATGTTAACCGGTCTGCCACAGTACAGTGTCATACTGCAGTGGGATTGATTTTGTCGTTTATGTCCTCAGCACACACACACACACATGCACACAGACATTAGCTGGATCAGAGTTGACTGTTTGGGTTACACAAACAGTGCTCCAGTATTGACACTCATTGTAAATGAGTGATGTCCAATCTGTTATTAATATTTCTGCTGACACACACACACACACACACACACTCACTCACACTCCACAGCAGACTTTTCGGCCTGATTGCATGACCTCACACATTGACATGCATTTGTTTCTTTCGCATACACACGCACACACTCGGATAGATCCACTGGGACGGCTGGTGTTAGTGAAGGCACTACACGTTTCTCTGCTGTAGATCTGGGCAGGGACGAAGTACATCTCAGATCAAACCGTTTCTAATCAAACCCACGAAAGTGTAGCTAATGCAATTTCACTAAGTCACTGGCTGGCTTGATTACATGGGGGCTGACATGAGTGGGAGGTGTGCGTGCATGCTCAGTCACACACTTTTCACTCATCAGAATGACTTACACAATACGTGGACTTTCTTGTAAGTCGCTTTGGTAAGTGAGTGACTGCCAATAATAGAAATGTAAATTTGATGTAACGGCGTGTCTAGATTAGCAGCATCTACAGGGGGCCAGGCTATAACACCTGTCCTATACACTCGCATGATCTTATGCACACAAATGTTATTAAAGGAAACACGCTTCCAGCATAATAATAAACACAGATGTGGAGGAACATAATAATAAATTGGGCCAGCTAACTTGTTGCCATTTGTTCACATTTGTTTATTATTTGAATGTTGAAATAACCTTTTAAACTGTTGTGAATGATTGTTTATATTTAACATGGCAGATGTTGGCCAGTTGCTTTTTCAGTCAAAGTCTGTCGTGCTGACAACATTTTAATGGAGCTTCATTAATATGTTTTAGAATCTGAATAATGATTTGAGTCAAGCCAGGCTGGCGTGGGATGACATTTTCTCCTCTGTCTTTGCCATTAAATGTAACCGCACAATCTGGATGCATCACTCTTTGACCTGCTGGCTGACGCATCTTTCATTTATGTGTTTTTAATCAGCTGTTTTGGGTTATTTAATGGCTCATACTGATGTGGAGAGCAAAGTGGTATATGATACAATTTAATGATAGCAAATGAAAGATGTACAAAATTAGATGAGCACTTGTTTTACACAATATTTACTGAAATTCCATTCAAATATATTTAAAAGCGTGAATGAGTAAATGTTAACAATAAGGACTTTTACAATTGTCTTTTATTTTTAGCAACATTTTTATATTATTTTCATAACACATTGTTGTCTTTTTTATTACAACAACAACAATAATTATAATAATAATAATAGTAATAATAATAATTATTATTATTATAAAAATATTAACAAAATAATTTGATAATCATAATAATAATAATAATTATTATTATTATTATTGTTATTTTTTTCTTATTGTTATTATTTTTTTATCACCACCACCACTACTACTACTTCTACTACTAATATTATCGTTATTATTATTATTATTATTTTTACAAATAATAATTTCTTATGATTTTTAGTTGAAATAATATGGGGAAACTTACACTCTGCAAAGCAAAATAATTTGTTAATAATTTAAAATTGATTCTTTCTGATGCTGCTAAGTCATTCAGTCACTTTTTGACAAAACCGATCACTTTTTTTTTTTTTAAATATTAATTTTTATCATGCATCTCTTTGTAACAGTTTTTCTCTGCTCTTGTCATTTGGTCCGAGTCGGTGTGTGCGGTGGCAGCTGTGTTTTCTTGTTTTGCACTTGTAATTGAGTCTTAATTGAATTAGCAGGAAAGAGATTGGATAGATAGAAAGATAAAGAGAAACAGGAAACTAAGGAAGATGAGTTCCCTTTCCAGAGCAACAATATTGAAAAACAGCCAGAGCTCTAGCCAGAAAGCTTTTAGAGCGGATAAAGAATCCTCTTGTCTTTTTAATGAGAAAAAGTGGTTGAAATGAAATAAGAGAGAGAGCTTTTCATTCGAACGTGCTCCATGAAGAATGTCAGGAAGGTGGAAATGACAGGAACAGCAGCAGGAGGTGCGTTTGAATGCTGGACAGGTGCACTGCAGGGTTTTTAGTGCAGTGAAAGGTGAACGTATTTTTCATTTGAGGCACGTCTTGACTCTCAAAACAATGAACACAGGATGACTCTGATTCCAGACGCGCGATTAAAGCTGTACCAGTGGGTCTGAGATCACAACATTGGACACAAATCAAACTAGCACACTCTTTTGCTTCATTGTAATTCCATGGCGATCCAAATCCATCACGCACGTGATATATGTGTGTCAGAGAAATCTTCTGGCATTAATTTGTGTTCCTGGACTCATTTCCCATCCCCTGGGCAAGAAATCTCATGTAACAACTGACTGATAAAAGCAATTAAAGTGATTCTCCACCAAGGGCTTGTGTGTGTGATGTGCACACGGGTGTCTCAGATTTGTATGTTTCCTCTGTGGTGTTTGTCAGGATAGCGGTGCCGAGACTTAGTGCTACGTAGTTACGGCAGTCTCTCCAGTGGCAATCTCAAAGGGCTGTGAAATTTTAATGAATAACATTGTCACAGTGCGAGAGAGATGCCAGTGGCCTGCCGCGGTGGCACTTCTATTCATCGACTCATGAGGCCACGCACACACCTTCTGTCCACCCGGGAATGTTCTTATTGATGGCAGACTTGATTCTCTTGCTGTCAATTATATTGATTACTTGTGGATGAGTGGAGCTAATACGGATTGGAGCTCACTTCATTTTTTGGGCCCTGCCTCATCATGAGAGAGTTACACAGCCATGATTTTCTTATTAACCCCGTTAGCGCAGGACTACGCACAGACACAGAGGAGCAAATGGGAGAAAGAGGAGGGGCGAGTGTTGTGTCTCCCCAGCTTGCTTTGTATTTTTTTTTTTTTTGTGCTTTTGCTTTGTTTTTATTGCTTTTCTTTTTTGTTTGATTTTGTGTTTTGTTTTATTTTTTTTTGTTTTTTGTTTTGATCTGTTCTGTTTTAGCTTTTTGCTTTGTTTTTTTGTTTTGGTTTGTTTTTTAGTGCTTTTGTTTTTTTGTTTTGCTTTGTTCTGTTTTTCTTTTTTCTCTCTTGCTTGGTTTGTTTCTTTTTGTTTTGTTTAATTATTTAACAGTCAGTTTGTTTGTTTGTTTTTGTTGTTTTTGTTTTTGTTTTTTGTAACTACAACTAACCACTGTATATGTCACCGTTGTCCATGGAAGCATTTCTTTGTGTGCTTTAAAGACTTATTTGAACATTCTGACATGCTTCACTATTTCATTCTGCATTTTGTGCCATGAGTGCATTCTGTTTCAACTTAAAAGAAGTTTAACGTTTTACAGACGTTTCTCAAAACACCTGCGTTGTGTTCTAATCTTTTGAGTTGAACATGTGAAGAATATGTGAAGGGTCCCTTACCGGTTGAGTTAGTTTTTGAAAAGTCTTTTTTCTTTTTTAAGAAAATCTGTTTGATATTTTCTTCTTGCTTCTTTCTGTCCAGGTGGAGCTGATGATAACCTGATTGAGGGAGGAGAGACTAAGTTCCTGTGTAAACCGGGAGCCAGAAACATCACGGTCATCTTTCAGCCATTGCTTAGGTAGGTCCTGTTCACAAATGTACGTGTCTGCTGACCGTGCTTTATAAAACTACATTTCAACAAGCTGTTTAAACTCTCCCCTAATTCATCCATCTCTTTCACCATTACATGTGATTGTTTTTTTTTCCCCTTCCTTTCATATTTTTCATGGCCGGCGGCCATTACCGCGTCATTACTGAGCCCCTGCCATTGATTTTGATTTGTTCTGACGGTATCAATAGGAGTGTTCCGTTTAGAACCGCTCCGCATTCAATTTTCCTTTCAATCTCCTAATCTATTGGATCATCGGTCCAGCCCACTAATGCCCTGTCATATTACCGCTCTAATTCAGAGACATATCCCAAGCATGGTTGTCCTGCCCACTACGTGACTGGACTTCCCGATACTCCTATTGCTCACTATTACTTCCGAGCCGCAGTGCATTGATTTTCTGTTTTTTATTTATCTATTTCTTTTTTCCAGAGATGGTCACTGTCACACTCAGATGGCTTGTTTTTATGTCCTGGATGTAACACCCTTCTTTTAAAAGACACCTTGGCCTTAATGTACACTCTGTGGATGTACGGCTTGCCTTGCTATACCACAGAAGTATGGAAGTCTGATTTTAAAGGCAGATTCTCTGTTCAATTATATTATTGTAGACATTTCAACCCATGTCAAGTCATAACATTTGAACAAACCTTCAACCTATAAGTGTTAAGCTTAAGAATGAGAAACTAAAACATGAATAATGTGGCTTGTTTAGCAGAATTGTTCTAATAGTGTGTGTTTAGTGCTTAGATGCATGATTTTCACTTGGCTGGAAACAAGCCACAACAGCCTAGGATTGTAGCGCCAAATTTTGCATATGTATAAGTCCCATTTTCTTAAGAAAAATTAGTTGCTGCTTTAGATTTAACTCTGTTCTTCACTCTTAATCTCCGCATGAAAGTGTCATATTTGGCAGTTTTGTCGTAATGATACCACATGCTCATTTGCTGTCATTTTAGTTTGAATTCTTCTCATGTCTGTGCTCATTATTTTATGTATCATTCCGTGAGATTTCACATTACATTAGCAATCGCCACCTCAATTGTGATGAACTTGTGTTAAGTTTGCCAAACTTTTTGCCCATTTAGTCCATTACAAACGTGTCTTACAGGATATAAATGCATCAACCCTGTTGCTAAATATCATTTGGGAAAAATATATCTTTTGGCCTGCTGTGATTCTGTTGTGAACAGTGCAGATATTTTACAGTACGCCCACTATGAAGTGAAGGCACCTGCTGCACACTGATATATTCTAGCCTTGTTCATTAATCTAAATGAGCTCCTATCAGTGTTCATGCGAGCAGTGTGACAGCAGCAGGGGATGGACAGAGGGCGTGTCAGACAGCTGTCCGTCTGAGATGAATGGCAGGCGGATCATTGCTCCAGCAGTATAGACAGCTCATCTGGTCCCTGCTGGGGTGACGGACCGAACAAATGAATGCATGAATAAACGAGTGACTGCACTCCACCTTTTGCCTGCCGACACATAATGGCTGCTATCAGTCATAGTCCTCTGCCAGGAGCCCGATGTGTGGCCACCCGACCTTGGCTGTGCTTGTGGAGCTTAATTCTTTGCTGCATTGATACACGTTCAACCCTATGAGGAAAAAGATATCCTTGTAGCCAACTTTGCTTTTTGGAACATAGTTCTGGACACTTTTTTTTTTTTAACGTACATTACAAATGAATATCACTTATTGTCAAAATTAGCATCTTTTGATAAAATGTCCTTTTAAATTAAGTCAGTATTTTGTCATTTCATATTCATAAATTACAGTCAATTACAGTTGCTAACCAATTTTGACGTCGATACCATGGGGGAAAGTGCCATATAGATATTTTTAAAATTATCTCATAATTTGGCAGCAGGTATATTAGTCTTTTTTTTTTGTCACTTGACCTGACGCACGGATCCATTATACTGTTACACATACGTTTTCTTTGACGTCAGTTTCTCTGTGTATACGCGAATACTTGCCAAGACCGGCATTTTGACATTATTTTAAGTGCAATAAAAATGACTCAATTTATTACTTGGGTGGCTTTATGAGTGTGCACTTTGGGTCTGAAGGAATCTGTAAGGAATTTGTAAAATTATGAGCAATACACGCAATCCCACGCTGAAATTCAAACCCACTTACAACAATAATATTCTTCTGGAGCATATATATATATATATATATATATAAAATTCAACCTGCCAAAGAAAAATATTACAAATAGTTTGCCATTTTTATAATATTTTATTAAAGTTTTCTCATCAGTGTTTAAAGATTTTTTTAATGTCGTTTTTTTGCATATTTGTTATTTTTGACTATCAAAAAACCCTTTGCTGTGTCACAGTGTCAAAGGAAGCAGATAGATACAAATTTAAGTTTTTAAGAAAAATCATGAAAATATTTGTGATTTATACGTTTTGTCAGAATGCATTAGTGCTTTTTGATATCAATGGAAAAAGTTTGTTCTATTGATTTCCATTTCCCATTTTTTTGTCACCAGTATGCTGGCTACTTGGACCATGCTAACCAGCCAAACCTTGACCCCTTTATTCAACCCTATGCACCGATCGAATAGCACCTGTGCGGACTGATGCAGGAGTTTGTTTTATCAGTGACCGAGAAGAGCCTAAACTTACGCCAAAATCAATACTAGCTCTTAATGTTACTGCCAATCAATTCACCATGCTATTTGTGATCAATAGTCTCTGTGGAAGAGGCTGACGTTGAAGATCTCAGAGGTGTGGAGTTGATGCTTTTTTGATTGATGCTGGGCAGGAGCAGTCTGAGGGGATCGATAATACCTTTGGGTAGCTTCACACATCTCCAGACCCGCTCACTGTACGCTAATATATGGGCACTGCTTGCACTGTACAGCGTAAAGTGCGAAAACACTTTGCTGTGTATCAAATCTCCCAATAGATCAATACGGTTGCTCCATAAAGACTGCTTGTGTACGTGGCTATTTGTTTGTGTATACTTCTCTTGCTTTCAACTACCTGAATCAGTCTGGAAGTACTTGCAGTGTTTTATGTTAGTCTGTTAGCCGGTGTGTTTTTGAGTGACTGTCTACTGCACTCATTTGTGGGTTTTTATATTTATGTGTTTTGGGTATGCATGCGAATTGGAGACATGCTCACTACAGCAAGAAGGGAAATGGAGCAGGTAGTAGGTAATTTAGTTTGACTTGTGGGGCCTCACACTGACATTTGAGTGGTATTTAAACCCTCCTGCCCTGACTGAGGTTGGCATTTTGAAAAGGGGGCAGTCTGCGGCTTGCTATAATCTCTCCCCTTGTATACTTCCATGCTCAGAGGTGATTAGGCCTGGCAGGGACCAAAGTCTTTGAGATCACACCCCTGCCAGAGAACAGATGTTAGGGCTGCCGGCATCCCTGTGCTGAGGTGGGGACGGGGTGTTGGTATTTGAGTTGAAAGTGAGATTTGAGAAGTTTAGAAAATCAGTGATTGTCTGCTTGATGTGTGTTTGCGTGTCAACATGAATCAGCATTTGAAACCATATTTACTTCCGTAATTTGACATAAACAGAAAATTCAGAAATATACATACAGTATCATTTAAATATATATTTTATTATAAATATATATATTTTATTATATATATTAAATATATATTTTTGATTTATTATTATTGATAATAACAATAATGCATGTATCTTGAGCAGCAAATACGCATATTAGAATGATTTATGAAGGATCGTGTGACACTGAAGACTGGAGTAGTGATGCTTTGCCATTACAAGAATGAATTACATTTTTAAATGTATTAAAATTAAAATGTACAATTATTTTAAATTATAATAATATCACAATATTACTGTTTTTGCTGTATTTTTTATTAAATAAATGCAGCTTTGGTGAGCATTTAAGAGACTTCTTTCAAAAACATTAAAAGATTGTACTGTTTCCAAACTTTTGACAGGTACTGTATTTTTTGAGGATGACTTCTGAGGACACGTTTACCCCCAAACTATAAACCCACACATAAACTCAAACAGCGCTTGTTAAGTGTCAAAACACTGTCACTGTATCTGTCTGTTCTCACATTTTTCATTCTTTTTTTTTTCTTTCCTCCTCTGCAAGGTATAGCTCTGTTTTACAGTCTCTTCCATCAGTTTCACACTTAGATACAATTGTATGTAATTGTAAAACTCAATATTTTTTCCCCTTTTGTAGCACTTTTATTTTAGTTTGACATTTTTTTCCCATCCCCTTTTTTGATCTCTCTCTTGCTCTCTTTTACACAAGGTATCAATTTCTTCAAAGGGATGGGAAAAAGCAATTCTGCAGATCACAGAGTAGGCTATTTGAGAAGTGTCAAAACTTTTAGAGTTATTGATGGCTGGGGCCAATTTCCTGGACAGTTTTGTATTTTTTATTTTTTTTTCTCTCCACTGGTGGCATAGAGTTAAACACATTTTCTCCAATAGTGTATCAGTTTGAGTGTTTGTGAGCATAGATCTAAAATCAGCATTGTATTTTATGTTTTACAATGGCCTAAAAAATATACTATCATGAACATTTTAAAATATCATGTTAAATTCTAGAAGGGGCTTGTAGTCCAGGTAGCCTGTCCCAACTAAAACAATAAGAGGAGACTTGAAACGCGAAGTTTAGAAAGGTAGGTTACAGTCATCTGCTTGAAAGACTTAACATCTCCCTTGATGTCCATTGTCTTATGTTAGGAGAAGAAGGTAGTGGTAGGTCATCAAGTTGACAGTATAATCACAAAATTTCCCAAATCCATTTTACACTGCAAAAATACATTTTCTTAATTATTTTTGTCTTGTTGTCATGTAAAATAATCTAAATATACTTAAAGCAAAATAAATTTAATAAAAGCAAAACATAAAAGAGAATAATATATTTTCTTAGAATATATTTTTTTCCATGTTAAGTGCCTCCCAGATCCTGCGTCAACCAAGCAGCTGCCATTGAGATAAATGGAAATGCTATTTGATATCTTTTTCTAGGTATCCATCCACTCGTCCATCCTTTCCTTCATCTACACTCTCATCCATCCAGTCATGACCAGGCATTATCTGGTCACGTCTTGCCCTACACAAGATAGGAAGACTGCCATGAGGATAAGACAGAAACAAAGAGCCACGATAAGAGAAATCTTTGCTGTTCTTTTACTGTCAGTGCATATTAGGACCAAGTGACGGTAAAAGATCTCACTTGTAGGATATCGGCCACTAATATGATAAGCACACCCTTGAGGCTTCATCACTGTCATCTGATTGGCACATGATGACAGAAAGCTTTCCGCCTGTGAAACTGCAAAAGACATAACATATTTTCACATTGTTAAACATCTTTTTAAAAGTCACTATCACCTTACAAAGAACATGTCAGTTGTGTGTAGGAGGCAAGTTTTCCGTGGACCATCTGGCAGACATTTCCTAAAGAAAGAGTCAAACTTTAGTGTTATGTAAACAAACTGTGCAATAGCAAACTGCCATTAGTCAGAATGGCCTCGGATGTCTCTAAATGGTGTTGACAAACTCAGTTTTTGGTCCATACAAATGTGTTTACCTCTCACTTTGTGTGTCAGTTTACTGGAGTATGAGGAAGTTCTGGTTCTTGTCACTTTTGTCATGTGAACTGTTGTTCATTTGTTTATGGAGCTTATATTAGCATGCAATTGCAGATTGTCTTAATCAGTCTTGTATTTTAGTTAATACATCTAAACCTCAAAAGATGAGCAATATGCATAAAGTATTTCAAATTGTAAAGTAAATTGAATGATTAGATAAAATATTTGTATATAATGTCTTTTTTTTCTTACCTCATTGGCATTTCCTTTCTCATTTTAAGCCTAAATAAATATAACACAATTTAGAAAACCAAACAAAACAAATGCTGTCAATTGAGCTTAACTTTTTTTATTATTATTAAACCATAAACATTCATTTAATTCCTACAGGCCTCTGTTTCACCATGTGTGTCTGTATCAGCCAAAATCAGTATCGTTTCGCCACACATAGCATTAGATTGGTCATGTCATAACCGATTTTGTTGTGGCTTCTCATTCAGGTGCAGAGTGTAAATGCTGTTTTTTTTTTTTTTTTTTTTATGTATCTGAAAGGACCGAAGACACCGAACACTAGCATCACTTGCAATTATCAATGTCTTTTGATTGGAGAGGGCTGGAGAGGGTTTGTTTAGGCGGCTCTAGAGGCCCAATTGGGGCTTTTGTCTGGCTGTAATAATCTTCTGTCAGTCGCTTTCGTTGTGCAACAAGCATTTTTCACACAAATGTCTTTCTGCCCTCTCTCTCTTTCTGTCTCTCTGTCGCTTTTCCTTCTCTCTGTGTTGACAGAGATTAGGGGTGAGCCATCGATCCACCGCTAGTATGTGCACCTTGCAGGGTCTCCAGCTGATTTGGTGTCCTCTTACAGCGGAAAGGACAAACGGTGCTCACACATTTTCTTTAGACAGACCACCACAGTTAAAAGTTACAAAACAATAGCGAGAACCGTTTTAGAGTTACTTCCCATGTTTAGAAGGCTACTGAAATCCTTTCTTCGTTAGTTGCTGGTTTTGCTTCTGGTTAGATCATTTTTGGGTTTAAAGTTGACATGAAATCAAAATATTGTTTTTCAGTTAAAGGACCTATTATGCAAAATTCACTTTTATAAGGTGTTTGAACACTTATAGCCAGCATATAATGGTAAAAATCCACTCATTTTCCACTCAATTTTTTTATAATTCCTATAAATGAAAAGCGGTCTCTTCAAATGAGCTGATTCCGATTCCCTCCTACAATGGTATCATTGTAGGGAGAAGTCCCACCCACAGATGATGGCGATCTGCCCTATTAGCATAGACACTGCCCTGAGTGAGAAGAACAGAGTCTGCCATTTCTCTATCCTCTTTGTAGCGGCTGGAGTTATACATTGTCTGCGCCAAAGAAGCATTACAAGTGTTGTGATTTAGGGTGTACTAATGCACATAAGAGTCTCCATAGACTCTTATCCATCTCAGTCACTGAGGACATTGTGGTTAAATTTCATTTTCGAATAAAATCCCTAAAGTCTTAAATGTTTACGCCAGTAATTTTGCGCCGGACTGCTTCACAAACGAGGGTCTTTTCAACTCTGGAATTTCAAAAAGGTTGATTCTGAAAGATGGGTCAGTGTCAACGCTTCATGCGTAAACTTCAGATCCAGACAAAGTATGAGTTGTGAGTCCTTCCAAATTGCCTTTCTGAAAGAGCTTTTTTGGCAATCTGTACAGCTGATCTTGCTAAAGCTACCATTGTCTCTGCCTGTTTTCACTGATGCTGCCCTTCACATGCTATTAGAATTTTCATAAATATCAGTTTCCTAGTTAAAAATTGCACATGAACGCCATTTGAAGGCACCCACTTGAATCCGACAAGCTCGTAATCATGACTTCCCACTAATTCCCATGAAGTGATTTTGAAATTATGAAATTTTTGCACCAGCTTGTTTGCATTTAAAGGGACACGTGCAAAAAACGGTGCGATTTTGCTCACCTCCAAAAAGTAGCGATTTTAACATGCTATAACAAAATTATACTTATTTAGAGATTTATTTAAATCTTGTAAAAAGGGGCATAGGTCCTCTTTAAAGAACTGTATCTAAAAACCACTGAAACCGTAAACTATATTAAGTAAACTTGAAAATTGTCAATTAAAGTTAATTAAATCGAGATTGGTTTAAAAATTTAGATATTTTTACTAGAAAACAAGTCCAAGCAGATTACTTGAAAACACATTAGGAAGTATTTGCCATGTGATTTATTATTATTATTGTGAAAAATCCAAGCTAGTTATTCCAAAGGAAAAAAAATGTCTAAATAATCTTTCATTAAAATATAGCTTCCCCTACCGCTGAAACGACTTGCCTTTTCAGCTGATGACAGTTCTTTTTTTTTTCAGCTCCTTCCCTTCGACCAAATGTCATGTCATGTCACTTCACAATCCAATCAATTTCCAGCAAATAAGTCCCTCAATACTGTTCTATTATTAAACATCCTTTTTCATCCTAGTCTACATTATGGAAGTAAATCGGTTGCTAGCACCTTTTCACCATCCCTCACGTTTTATTTAAACCCTTGTCCTGATTTTGTGACATAAGTATATGCCTCTCATTTTTACTTTAGCACAATGTCCTTTTGTTGAAATCCAGCCTACATTAGAATTCAGCATGAGTGTCTCAGCCGGCATGCAAGTCTTAAGAGTATCCTCAACTGGGCCTTTCCTTTCTATTCTTTCTTTTTTTTTAATGTTTTCTCATATATCCAGGGATTTTCTTGAGCAAATAACCCCTCTCGTATGTGCACAAACACTATGAGGCGTAGCTGTGAATATTGCACTGCATTATACATCAGAGAGAAACAGAACAGCGAAGAGGAAGACAATGCATTTTTCCGTGGTAAAGGTTAGAAAACAGGCAGAGGGAGCAGCACAGCTATTTGTTTTGCATGGCGGTGACGAACATCTGCACTCTTATAAAGGGAGGGGGAACTGCTGCTATGCTGTCTTTTACCCCTCTTGTTTCTCTCATCGATGGTATGGCTTTATCTTGCAGATGCCCTTTATCTCTCCCTACTCTCTGCTGCGCTCCATGCATAAGTAAATACTAAAGAGCTGAGTATCGAACAAAAGAGTCGCCGTGAAAAAGTGCCACTTCAGCAAGTTGCCTCTGAGTCTCACTAACTTTCGAATTTAATAAAGCCACACGTCTGCTTGAGATTGTGGTTGAGATTTGACAGACCAGTGGGGGTCTAAGACTTGTCTTTTCTTATGGAAAACCTTCTAAGTTTGACTTTTTGAGTTAAAAGTCATTGTGTATTCCCACTGCTAAGATTTAATGAGAGTAACGCTGAGTGATTTTGAACCTTCTGTCACACTCACCCAAAGCCACATTGACAGCTTTATCTCTCAAATAACCAATGCATTGTGAGTTTTGGCACTTTTTCCTTACAGAACACAATTTATGTGGTTGGTTTATTGTTTGTCTCTTATTTTTCTAACTTGCAAAGTGACAAAGCTTGGCTGTGTTCAGAAAAAAACAAATTTCTTTGATCAACAAATCAGCATATTTTCAAGGGTCATGTGACACTGAAGACCATAGTAAGGGCATCTGAAAATTCAGCTTTGACATCACAGGAATACATTACATTTTAAAATATATCAAAATAGAAATCTGTTTTTAAATTGTACAATGCTCTCGAATTGACTTAAATTAACTGGATGAAATTCCGATTGACATAATATGAGCCACAATTTTGAATGTCTTAACGTTATTTGCCTCCTAATCTGATTAAATTTAGAAAAATATCATGTTTTTACCGGTGCCATGTTTTTAAACACGCAACGTTGAAGGTTCATATGACACAAAAGTAGCACAATGCATTTTGAATCTATGCACATTGCTTTATATACAAACTAGTAGGCAGTATACAGTATATACTGCATATAAGCGGTTCTCAGTAGGCTAGTATTCTAGCAGAAGTAGTAGAACCTCTTACTGGTGTCTTGTCTAATATGAACACTTTACACAAAAGTCTGAATTTGAAAGTTACCAACTTCAGTTGCAGTTTCTGAAGACACCCCAACAATTATCACTATCTTTAATGTGTGCTCAGTGTGCACATGCACAGTGTGAGTGTGTTACAAAAAAGATTATTTCAAATTGGAAACTGCTAGAATAGCCCATCCTGTTGCTAAGCGTTATCCGGGGAAGGTGTGGATAGACGGTGAGAGAGCTGTTGTCAAGGTGAGTGTCTGGAGACCTAAGAGGAATGGAAGGATGGACTGAGAATAGAAATGTATGAACTGTCACATACACACATATTATGGGATTTAAAAAGTCAGAGACCACTTCTGACAATTATATTCATCAGAAAAAAATCAGAGTAAACTTTTGAAATGAAAGAGGTTTTGTTTTTGTTTTAAGTCTGGTCTGGTTTTGTTTCGTTTTTGTCTCAGTTCTGGTCTGGATTTGTTTTGCTTTGTTTTGAATTGATTTTTATGATTATGTTGTTTTGTTTTGTTTTGGGGTTTGGTTTTGGTCTGGTCTGGTCTTTTTTTGTTTTTTTTGTGTGTGTGTTTTGTTTTGTTTTGTTTCATTTTGTTTTGTATTTCCAATGTGGCCTCAGACTTTTGGACAGTATATTTTTGCTTACAGAGATAGGACGAGTCCCCCAAATCCTTACCTCATCGGTCAACAGCCAGCCAGTTGTCATACACACACACGTGGTCTGAGAAGAATAAGGACCACTGTCATGAAGATCTTAGGCAGCTCATGAATCCTCCTATGTGTGTTATAAAAGATTAACGCAGCCCAATGGCTTCTCTAATGCAGTGATAGTCATCACTGCGGCCCGGAATAGCCTCTGCTAGCTCCACGCACCCGGCCATGCATTAAACATGCCTCTCCTTTCTCTCTGTCTCTCTCAGGCCAGGCACTCTGAAACAGTAATGACCAAAGCATATCATATAAGCACAGTGAGATCCCTACCGTTACTGATGACCTTTGACCTCAGCAGGACAAAGCTATCCCTCCTGTTGTCAAGCAAAACTACAGTCACCGCGCCTCTGGACAGCTCCCCATTAATAACTGCGCTCAGTGTTGTGGTCACTCACACACAGTGACTTCTCACTATAATATCGAAGCCGTTTTCTCTCACCTCTATGCATTTAATTTTAGCCTCCAGTGGTTGGATTATACCCCAGCTAGGAACTTAATGAATTATAGAGGATAGCTTGGAGTGGATTTGCAAAATCTGTGGCAGGTTATAGTGTCACACTCATCTTTTTTTCTCTGTGGTGCTAGCCAGTGACCTTTGACCTTTGACATTGCTGTTTGGCCAAGTTGAGCTGTGGAGGTGACCCAGTTCTCGCAAGATTACGGAGTCCTTTGCATTATTTCTCTTTTAATCATTTCCCCACACATTTTCTGACCTTTTTGTTGCTTTTGCCTTTTGCTCACAGCTATTATCATTTATACCTTGTTTTTATTATAAAGATCTTTTGTATTTTATATCAATTTAAAGGTATGTTGTGGTACAGATGTATTTGTATGCTTCAGGGAAACATGCTCTCTTCTTAAATAAACAGTTCAGTTAGGTTTAGCTAAATAAATAATTGTGTCGTGAGTGGTTTCGGGACATTTTGCATTGATTTTCTTTATCTAATTTCTGGAACTTGCATCTTACCCAGGGTTTCTCACTTACACCCATATTATATTATATTGTATTATATTACATTATATGAAAACCAGCATACAAAAAGGCATGATTCACTATGGGTTTCAACCCTTATATAAATGTATCAGTCATTAGCATAGTGCTTTTGAAGCCATCTAAAGAGCTGTACAGGAAATGGTGATTCACTGACTTGTTTGTGTTCATGAATGCTCCGGATTTTCGGGGTCAGATGAATGTGGCTGTCTAGTTAGCCGGATGGTCTATACCTATCATCTTAACACCTCAATATGTGTACATATGTGTGTGCGCATGTGTTTGTGTGCGTATCGCTGCCTCTTTGTGTTTCACCTCCCAGAGCGGAGGGCAGGTGCCACTCTCTGTTAGCGCTGAGCCACAGAGCTCTGGCAGCTACATCACAGCAGCCTTTGATTCGCCAGCCTTTCCAGGTCGACGAGCTGATGCCTGATAATAATGTTGTTTGATTGCTGAAGTGGAGAAGTAATTGATTGATCCTTTGGCGTGTCTGGGGTCAGGCTTCAGAAGAAAGCCGGTCCCTGGTGTTGATTCGTTTGGGAACAGATTCTTCTTTCAATCCCCAGGAAGATGAGCAATGGAGTAAGAGAAGATGAAAAAAGAAGAGAGGAGAGTAGCCATTTCAGAGCGTTCCTAAAAAAGCAACAAGCTTGTCAAAATGGAGGCCGTCTTGTATTAGGCCGAGAACTCGTGGATAAAGAGATCGAGCAGGGACCCCATGTTACGTATTGAATAAAATGAAAGGGAAGGTTAATCCAAAAGAAAAAATTGCATAATTTTCTCACCCTCATGCAGTTCCAAACCTGCATGACTTTCTTTCTTCTGGAAACACAGGGAAGATAGTTTTTGTCCGTATAATGAAAATCAATTGCATCCAAAACAACAACCCACTGGACCCATTGACTTTTGTTGCTATGGCCAAAAAACACAGACAATTTTGCCTGGCCTTTTATAACATGTTTTATGTATATACATTCTTTTTTATGATTTTTACATCGCAATGCCATTTAGAATGATCATTATTGATGTGCCGAGTCATAGACCTGTACATTACATTCAAATTTTATGTAATCATTTTTAATGTGGGAGCAAAAATTAAGCCTCCTTAACTTTTTATGTATTTTTCACATAAATTAGTTTGAGTTCAAATAATAAATGCTGGGCCCCCTGCGGTTCTGTCTATGACCCATTTATTTGGGATATATACATAGAGAGAGAGAGAGATGCACAGCATCTAATGGCTAATAAACTTTAATTGGATTATTGGATTGGACAATCTATCTTTCTGAATTAATTAAGCTCTGGGTCAAACACTCTTCACTCCTTCTATAATCCAGCAAAGTGCTGTAGGGAAACTGCCCATTTAAAGGACGTAAATGCAAATCAAAGCATATAATTGACAATTACTGATGATGACCTGTGCTTGTGTTCCTGGCCTGATCATCAGACAGCAACCATGTGCTTCCTGAGTGATATGGGCACACTTCCTGTATATGAATAAGATGTCATATATATCCAAGTGAAGGTAAAACACTGCACTAAATACAGCGGCTTAACGTTTTAACATTAATGCTGCTTGAGTTTATAGAGCTTAATGAGAGTATCTTGTGCACATGTTTCCAAAGCTTATAATTCTTGTTCAAGCAATGGACTGAATGTGCGGAGCCACGTTTTTAAACTGGAGATTGAGACGTTTCTAATGATGAATCAGAGTTTCTGGCTCAGGCGGTGTGCCTGCCATGCTGAGCAGGTAATAACCCCCGATTAGGCTCTTTATATGAGAGAATGAATGCTGAATACCAGGCCCAGCTCTCTGGAGGAGAAAGACACGAGGAGAGGGTGAGAGCAAATTAGAGAAGCTGAAAATAGGAATGGAGGATGAAGACAGCTGTTTGTGCTCACTTAGCGCTCATGCTGGTTACATCCCTGCCAATGTTCACCTGTAAAAAAAAAACAAACAAAAAAAAAACAATATGCCATCATTGAATTTTTAGTCTTATAAAAGTCAAAAATGATTGATTTAAGGAATGTGGTGGAATGTACAAGGCAATCAAAGCTTCAAAGCAATTAAAGATTTCTTTATTTTCATTTTGTTTTGTTCCGATGCCTTAACATAGAAAACATTTGTTTTCACTGCCCTCAGAAGCATTTTTTTCCTTTGAAATATTCAATACTTTCAGATTTCAGAATACAGAACAATAATAACAAATCAGTTCTGTACTGATACTAGTACTACTGTATCTCAAATTGCTCAAGATGTTAATGCTGTTTCTGATAGAAAGGTGTCAGAATAGACAGTGCATCGCAGTTTGTTGCGTATGTGGTTGTATAGCCGCAGACCAGTCAGGATGCCCATGCTGGCCCCAGTCCGGCCCCAGTCCACAGCCGAAAGCGCTAACAGTGGCCACGTGAGCTTCAGAACTGGATCACGAAGCAACGGAAGAAGGTGGTCTGGTCTGATGAGTCACGTTTTCTTTACATCACGTGGATGGCCAGGTGCGTGGCTTACCTGAGGAACACATGGCTCCAGGATGCACATAAGAAGGCATGCTGGCAGAGGCAGTGTGATGCTTTGGGCAATGTTCTGCTGAGAAACCTTGTGTCCTGCCATCCAAGTGGTCTTTGACACGTACCAACTACCTAAGGATTGTTGTGGACCGTTGTTGTGGATTGTTGTGGTCCTTTCATGGAAACGGTATTCCCTGATGGCTGTGGACTCTTTCAGCAGGATAATGTGCCCTGCCATAGAGCAAAAATGGTTCAGGAATGGTCTGAGGAGCACAACAACGAGTTTGAGGTGTTGACTTGGTCTCCAAACTCCAAATTTTTGGCAGCAAAAGAGGGACCAACACAATATTAGGAAGGTGGTCAAAATACTATGCTTGATCGATGTGTGTGTGTGTATATATATATATATATATATATATATATATATATATATACACTACAGTATAATTCTGGGGTAATTTTCAATTACCAATCCTAGTTTATTTGATTAATTCATAATGCATCTAAAGGTAACTCTTCCATCTCCTTTATAAATTGTGCTTATTCATGAGTCTGTAGACGTTGGTGTCATAATGTTGCATTAGTGGAATCTGTTATAGCTTTGGGCAAGCTGGCTGGAGAATCCCTGGTGAAGCCACAGGATTTGAATTTGATTTAAAACATGATTTAGTACAGTTACTCCAGGCTACTCTCTTTTTCTTCCTCTCTCTCTCATATTGAAAAGAATTCTCTGCTGCGTAGCCCTGGATGCTCTGTGCAGGCTCTGTGAAGCTCTGGCTGGCAGCCTGATTGTGTTGGGGCATTGATACAGCTCACCTTGGCATCCTTCATTATCGTGGGTGGCTGTGTCCTCTCTGATGCCATTAATGGTACTTCTGGTAAGCGTTAGTTAAGGTAGTGCTGCTCATTTTTGTGCTAAAAGATGCCAAAGAGGACAATTAAGGTGCAAGGCGGCATTTATTGCCTTACTGCGATTGCTTGTAAGTTGCTATCATGGGTTTTTTTCAGTTAATGGCTTTACAGGTCATCAGTGACTTGTGCTGCCCTGGCTGGCTAAGCACATCTCTTTTTCTATCCCGATTGCGTATCACCTCACTATTAGCAGAAACTAATGTTGGATAGTAACTTCTCAAGCTTTTTTTTTTTTTCCATAAAGAAAATAAAACCTGCTTTTGCGGCATTATTTTTATGACAATTAAGTATATTGCCCACTCGATTTCTAATTACTGTAATGCGTCCAGGCGTTTTACATTTGAGAGTTTTTTTCCTCATTATTCTCCATGATATTTCGCATTAGATTCTAATTACTGCAATACAGGATGTCTTGTAACAGTAATCAGTTTTTTTTTATAATTGAAATCAGCATAAAGGCAGTAAAACAGATGCTACTTTTAGGTTAAAACAATGATCTACAAATAGTTAGAAGTAATATGTCATTATTTGAATGTTATTTTGGCATTATACACTAGTGAGAAGTAGTGGAATAATGTGCTTAATTGTCATGAAAATAATGGGTGAACCTTAAATGTCTTAAAATATCCTAAAGTATTGCTGTATTCATTTTGTATGTTTAGACATGAAACGTGAACCAGGCATGTTGTTCACCCAAAAACAGACTCTGTACACATAGAAGTTTAGTTTAGTTTTTAGTTTAGTTTACGGTAAACAAATTTAGTTCAGTTCTTTTTTTCTTTTTTTTTTACAGTGAGCAGAAGTTTAGTTTAGTAAACAGTGAACATGGAAGCGTAGTTTAGTTGAGTTTTTAGTTTAGTATATAGTGCACATATTGTAGAAGTTTAGTGTTTAGTTTAGTCTGCTGTGCACATAAGAGCAGAATGGAGCATTTTATTGAATCAAGAAAGCATATTTTTTGCTTTTGTGCTGTAAAACCCCTGTGTACAGTTTCTGTCACAGTACATATTGTATTATATGGATTCCGTTGCAGTCAGTTTTTTCTTTGTTAAACAGATCAGGTTGTCTACTGTCAGTGTTCACAACATAATCCGATTCGTGTAAATGTACCCCCCCCCCCTTGGATTGTGATGTAATAACACCCAAATAATTTACATTTCACTCAGACATGAAGAAAATGAAGAATGTTCTAGGAAAGCGACAGTCAGAGTAGACTATGAGAGAACAAATCCATTACTGTGATGTTACTGTTTCACTCACGGCAGCCGAATTGGGTGAAATGATATTAGTTGTGTTGTAATGCGATTTCTGCGATGTGTGAATATGAGATTCTAATGGATCTGAGGACATTACAGCAGTCTTTATCTCTAGTATTTATTCCTGCTGGTTACAAATGTAATTTACTAAGTATGAGGCATCAGTGGGGTTCTGCTTTATGCTCGGTAGGAGAAAGAGGAGGAGGACTGGGGCAATTCTTCAGGGGGGAAATGCCATAACAGATGGTTATTGAGAGAGTTGGGGACATATCAGATGCTGGAGAACTTACTTTGGTCTTGAGTGGAAAGAATAAGAGTTCAAAAGTGTGTGCGAGACTTGAAATAGAGTCCTTTCTTTGATGAAGAGCCATCAAAAGTCTTTGTTTTACAGGCCACATGGATCCCAGGTGCTGGGAGTCTGTGCGGCTAGATTTTTCCAATCAAACCAGGCAGACAACTGACAAGATCAAGATTGTTCTCTTTCTTTCAGGTTTTCTCCCTCTCACTCACGCTCTCTTTTCAGTGTTGTGGCAATATGTCGGCTATATTTGACTTTCATTTTCATTTAGCCATGAATTGAGATTCATCAGATGAGCTCCTTTCATTTTCTTGCTCTTTTGGAAATAGAACGTATGTGAAGCCAATTTTAAACAACGAGAAGACTCTCATTACAGAGAGTCATCTTACCCATAATGCCTTGCACTTACAGAGTTCCCATATAAACTCCTCCTGGTTTCAGCCACCCCCCAAAAGATCAAAATGAAACATAATAAAGAACAAAGGCATGTTGCCGTGTATCCAGTTGATTTAATTTAATTTTACATCCAAGCGTTTGTCGTCATCTCATAAAGAGTTTTCAGAAATCCCATTTCATTAGCTGCCTGTAGCAACAGATATTCTTTCAGCTGCTGTTTTGATTGGTGGAGGAGGATAGGTGCTTGTTTTTTATTTTTGTTCTGAAAGCATTTGCCGCTGAGCCCCAGTTTGGGTGATTTTCTTTTCCCATCATGTTGCAAACAAATTTGATACTAGAATTTTACTCTGATTAGAGAAAATCCATTCTTGATTTGCATATTTCTGCACTTTTCAAAATGTTTCAATCAAGATTCTCTGTGTCAAAAATGTATGCCTGTAGCAGAGGTAAAAAAAAAAAGAAAGAAATTCAGAGCAAAGTGCAAGAAGCTTTTTTAATAGTCAACATCAATTTGGCATTCACAAGCAATATGATGAATGTGATATGAATTTTAAGCATTTTACAGTGAGATAGGATATTCAGCATGACACAAATTTAGACAAGACTTGATTTTATCCACCGTCTTCCAGAAAGTGAAGTCTTTTCTGAGGCTGAGCAAGTATTCCATTTTAATTAAACAGATAATAAGAAGATTTATTTTATTATTAGTATTTTATAAATTTTTATGTATTTATTTATTTGGAGTAACATGTATTAATTTGCAAATTCAGTATTAAATATTTTTTAGGGTATTAAACTGAAAAATAATAATCGCATCCGTTAACGTGCTAATTTTCACAGCCCAATTTTTTTTATATATATATATATATATATATATATATATTAGTGTGTGTGTGTATATATATATATATATATATATATATATATATATATATATTAGTGTGTGTGTATATATATATATATATATATATATATATAAATATATATATATATATATATATATATATATATATATATATATATATATATATATATATATTATAGTGTATATATATAAATTAGTATATAAGCAGAATGCGTGATTGGTATGTTTGTGCTTTGCTTCAACCTGCTGCTTGCCATACTATTTGTGTAGCATTCTCCACCGAACACTTCATCTCTCACATAGACACCAATCACAGCGGAAGTACTGACTTTTATCATCAGGAACACACCATTGCTTTCTCCTTCCATTCATGCACACATTCCACTCCCTCTTGTTCCCAGTAGCCACAACTCCTGGTAGCCTGTGTTTCTCATTGATCTGGATTAGAAGGGGGGAGAGCGCAGACAATCACACAGTGTCGCCCTCGGCAAAACTACCCAACTAGTTCAAATCTTGCTCAAGGTTATTCCCTCATTCTACATGTGCTCTCCAGGCCTTCGAAGATAGACAGCTTCGCATTCCAGCGAGAGGGTCACCTGACCTCATCCACATCCACCACATGCTCTTCAGCCGCATGCGTACATGTCTGCGCCCCGCATACCTGCGAAAGCCAGACACCGCTTATTTGCACGCTAATGTAAATCATATATATGACAGCTCAGAGCAGAGGTGATCTCGCAGGTCGCAATTGAATCTCGCCGAGCGAAATATGAACCATATTATTTTGCCTCGGGCAGCAGCGCGTTCGATGATTGACTCGCCTCTTTCCGATGGAAAGACGCCACCGAATGCGATTTTAATAGGTCGCTTTTTGAGCGGCACCTTCTGAATTTAACCAAATCTTGTAGCTGCCCTCTGCCCCCCATGTGACCAAACAACACGGTATTTGTTTCAGAGCACTGTGATTCCCCTCCCCCTGTTCTGGCCCTCTTATTTCATTGTTTTCTTTTCACATCCAATCAACCGCCAGTACACCTCAAACCATTTCAATATACCACTCGTGCAGATACGCTGCAGCAAATGCCTGCTGGGGGAATAACACTCCAGCTTAGAGAGAGGGAATTTGTTAAAAAGTGAGTTGTGCAGTGCGAAACGAAAGCGAGGGTGGTAAATATGATTTAGTGTTTTATTCTGATTTTGCAAATGGCTTCCTGAGCGCGATAAGAACAGTACTGAATCGTAGATTGGTTTCTGTTTTAAGTGGACCTGTGGGTGATGGAAGGAAAAGAAAACCCATATTCCTATCCGAATGATACCTTCTCACAGCTACGGTGCGACGCAGTGTTGCGCAGCTTTAAGAGTCCATTGTATGATCTGACCACTATAATGATCTATTGCAGGGGTCGCTGGCAGATAACAGCTACCCTTACATGCTTTAAAGCCCCTTATCTGGCTCTGCTCTGCAATATATCCTCTGGTCTGGTGTGAGAAAGCACTTATTTTTAGTCTTTGTGTCTTCTGCAATGCAGTGTAGGGTCTTGGAGGGTGTTAAGTGTAGTTATGTTCTGTAGTTTCTCTCTGTCACGGAAAGGAAAGGACAGTTATGTTTAGTGTCTGGTGCTCAGGGGGCCTATAGCAGTCCACACTTACTTCAGTCAGTCATGCTGAATCATTCACTCTTATTGTCTACAAAAAACGTTTAAATGGTATGACAGTTGAAAAGAAAAGTTCTGTTCCATCTATTGTTTATCAAAGAGCAAGAGTGTAAAGCCTGAAATGGTCTTAAAAAAGGAAAACTGCATTGATGACAGTCTGGAAAACTTTGTGTGACTGTTATGAATTGGTTCTTTTTAATGAATCAGTCAAAAAGATTTTACAAAATCAAACTTGAATGTGACTTAGCAGTTTGAATCAGATTTACTGTTGACTCCGTCACTGAATCTTTTTTGGTTATGTCTGATTTGAAATGAACCAGGAACCATTACTTGTAGTTAAAGGTACTGTACATGTTCACTAAAGAGTTTTGTTGCAATAAATGTTGTTTAAAAGAAGCTTTGTAATGTTATTATTGGTCAGTGTTTAGCATGGTGAGGTCCATTTGCAATTTTAAATCAATTGTAATTGGAATTTTGTTTGGTAGTAAAACTGTAATGTGGGAATCATAATGAACATGATATTTAGACTTGTTTTAACAATCAGAATTTTTTTTTTTTTCGGTATCAAATGGGATCTATACTATGGAAGCTTGTTTCCACCACTGAAAAAAAAAATAAAAAAGTTAATTGTGACTTTTTAATCTCACAATTCTGACTTTTTGTGTTCTGAGTTTGAATTTTGAGTTTGTGATATAAACTCACAATAGCAAGTTACGAAGTCTGACTCGTTTTCTGAGAATTGCGAGTTGATATCTCCCAGTTTTGACTTTATAACACGCAATTGCAAGTTATAAAGTCAGAATTGTGAGATATTAACTTGCAATTATGAAAAATATATCTGTATTGCTAGCCGTAAACGGAATAAAACAATTTAAAAGATAATTGACTTTCTCACAATTCTGACTATTTTCTCGCAATTGTGTTTATATCTCACAATTATGATTTAAAAAAGTCAGAATTCTGATATATAAATTCGCAATTATTCCATGGCAGAAACAAACTTCCATATAATCTTTCCTAACCAAACATTCCTATAATCTTTTTTTCAGCTTGCAATTTGGTTCCAAAATGTTGAATTTTAGATTGTTGAACCAATGACTCTCTAGTTTTTGTTTTTCAGTTAGAAGCCATGAAAGCAATACTTTAACCAAAAAGTCATGTTGTTTCAATCCTTAATGCCTTTCTTTTTCTGTAGAACACAGATGGAGGCTTTTTGACTCTAGCTGTAACCCGCTGTAACTGTAGCTTGATTATGAATACGCATATATAAACGTACTGCTGCCTGTAGTTGCCTGCAATGTGTGAATGATGACGGATGTTAGTAGAGGGCATTATTTGGGGTGTAAAGCAGTGCTAACTTCCTCCTGCCAAAATCCAATGTTTGTACATCAACACCAGACGAGGTGCTATTGAGCATACATTTTCTAAAAGTTCAGCTGAAGCTCCACAGAGAGCATTTCTTGGGTTCACATGTTGGTTTGGTCTTTACTGTCACCTCTGAGGACCAGGCTTCACTGTTTTCCTCGGCCGACCCATAAATCATAAAGCTGGCCCTGGGCCGCGCTCTTTGGCGAAGCCTCTGTGATTTAATTAAGTCCTTCTCCTCCACAGAGCCCCGAGGAGCTGGAACACTGGAGTGCTTGCCGAATTCTTTGAGTAGGAGACGCTGAGCTCTAATTGAGGGAACTCTAAAGTGCTTGGAGTCTCGTTCGCCACTGGGATGCGATGATGACCTGCTTGTGCTATTGGCTTTATAAAACTCCAGAACCCCCTCTTGCACTGTTTAGTGAGCAGTCGCAGCCTCTATTAAGAGGGAAGTTGAAATGGGGCCCTAGCGATTCAGCCATTTTGTGGCCTGAAAGGGAGCTTGATTAGGCCAGATCCCAAGGGGGTTTGAATTGTTAAGCCGGTAGTGTGTCAATCAACACTCCTCGCCCTTTTAACCGCACAATCACTTGCCTTCCCTCCCTTTTTCTGGCTCATACGCACACTCGCTGTGATCGCCTTGTGCGGGATGCCCGTTCGCCCATGCAGGCTCCCATTAAGAGCAATAATGCAGGCCACTCCCAACTCCTGCTGTAATGGCTCAATTTGAAGAGTTTCCTCCCTCGCTCACACCACGCAGGCTAATAACAGCCCTCCGCTGCTCTGAAAACAAATGCTTTCAGAGGGAAAAAGACTGACAGGTTATTATCCAGTCCAGATGTGTGGTGAGCTGCTTTGGGAGGCAGTGATGTGCATTTGTAAAGGCCACATTAAACATTTAGAGGTGGAATAATGTTGTGTGGTGTTCACATACTTTTTTCTGATTGTCAACATCTACATTTGCCAAACACAGAGTGCTAAAGCAAATAACACACAATTTCATTTTCTGTTTTTTTTTTTCTTCTTAATTGACCCTTCCCAAAGAGTTTGATTGACATGCGATCTGACCAATCATAACCCCGAGCAGTCAGGGGAGTTAGTAGATTAACGTTGGTGAACTTGAACTTCAAAAATTGTGTCTACTCACGTGTTTCTGCGCTTGAAACAACATTTCCTCTGATGTTCATTCATGTTTATTTGATGCGATAAATGAACTAGTATGAAGAGATGATCGGTTCACGAGCCACTTGAAGGAGCACATTAAAGAGACACTGTATGGTATTTATTGTTTAAACTTCTTTAAAAAATTCTAATATTTTAAATATGAAACTGTTTCATACGTTGTCAGTGTCCTCTTTGCTCCGCGATCTATTTTTCACTGAGAACATGATGTGTGGCGTGAGAGCGCATGGCTTGACAGGCATCGCAACAGTAACTAAAGGGTGTGGGTCTTTGCGAAAGGTCAATTGAAAGCATATTGTAAATATTCAAAATTTAAGGTGGAAAAAGTATGTGAACCCTTGGATTTAAAAAGGGACATTTCACCCTAAAATGAAAATTCTGGTTTCATTTACTCACCCTCATATCATTCCAAAGCTTTTGTTCTTCTTCTGAAGAAAAAGATCATAAGACCTTCTTTTGAACAATTTCTTTGTGGTTTTTGTCCATACAGTCAAAGGAATCCAATGTTGGTCGCCATTGACTTTACTTGTATTAACAAAAGCAGTTTTTCCATAGGAGAAAGAAAGTCATGCAGGTAAATGATGACATCATTTCCATTTTTACCTCTGATAATCAGTAACCTCCACTAAACATGGAGATCAAACAACGCATGGATTTTGCACAAGAACATTGTTTTGGTTGTGCTTCAGCTCTTTGCGTATGAACATGGTTATCCTACTCCTCATAAAACATTCACTGCTAGGCTTAAGCGGTATAACCAGTTTAGATGGAAAGGATCTCAAGCTGACTAGTGAAGACGTTACTCTAGCTATACCCATTAATTGACACAGGACTTCCTTGGAAGTAAATTCCAGCACAGCACTACAACAATCATAATGAAATGACACTTCACAATGGATTATGCTTTATAATGAACTCTGTTATAGAGCTCTAGCAATTCATCTGTTCCATCAAATACCTTACTCACCTGTTGAGCAATAAAAACGCCATCTCCATGTCACGTTCACAACATTTTAAGATCACTCAGTCCTCAGCATCTCTGAAAAGTTTTACTGCAAGCTGTCACATTCTCTTTTCTGGAGAAAGAATTGATAATGTATTGACATTATTTAAATTGAGTTTATTTCGAACAAAAAAGTTACATAGTAAAAAGTAACAATTAATTTCTGATCCGAACTGCTTTCTTGAGGTCAAAGTATCACATACTGTTTCCTCCAACTGTATATGCATGAAAATGCCGCAGAGAATGAGAAACTAGACAAAGACTGTGGGAGGGAATGATGTTGAGAATGGGGGAGGCAAAGCAAAGAACGTGAAAGTGAATCAGGGAGGGTAATTTGTCACCATGGGGACATGTCAGCTAAATGAGCTGATCTCATTTCCTGTTGACTGCAGGAATCCAAGCCCCTGGTCTTCTTCATGTGATAGATTTCACCTATTTTAATTGGCCTAAAACACCACTTTCCCTCTTGCTCGCACACATACATTTTCATACCTCAAATAGCTGAATTGGTCGGCTTTAAACAACATTTCATAATTTCCACCAGAAATGCAGCTCATTACAAACTGCTCTCTTTGGTTTGCGGCATTTGTTTGTGTAAATAATGATGCTGTAAGAAAGGAGAGGGGGAAAAAAAGGATATGGGCAAAATTGTGAGAAAGAAAAGGATGAAGAAAAGTGAACTTCTTTGAGAATCTGCCAATGTATCGGGTGCGCTCTCTGATTTCCGCCTCCATGTGTTTTAATTAGCGTGCCGGTCCTTTGCTTTCCAATAAGGCATTTCTGTCCTACACCCATCGCACTACCTTTAGTGAGACTCTGTGTGTGTGTGTGTGCGTGTGTGTGTGTGTAAGAACTGCAGCACACAGCAGGAGGTCTCAGAGCTAGTGGGTGTATGTGTGGGTTGGCCATATTCATTTACATCACCGCTGTCTTTGTAGGAACGCAAAGAAAGCTAAATGCATCGCACGGCGAAGTCGGTTTCAATAGTAACCCAATAAATGCAATCTTAATGCTTTTTAAAGGCAGTTTCCCTTCATTAAGGTGGCAGGAGAACTGACTGCACACATGCAGTATGTACAGAGAGAGCTGACATACTGCCATCTAGTGGTGTAATTTGGGTGTTTTAGTGGTTTGCTCTTCATGCTCATTTATAAAGTCTTTACTTGGATTTAACAATGTGAGACCTGCAGAACTCTTTTTTTCTTCTTTTTTTTTTTTGACCAATACATTATTGGCTTAGTAATTGAGTGAGGCATCAGCTATTAAAAAAACTGCTTTTGAAGTGATATTATATTGAAATAAAACATTAATTATGGTCTATAAATTCCATAAAATCATCCTACACAGCAGTATTTTTTACGATCAGTGAAAGGTGACTTCTCATTGTCACTGTGGTTAATAATCTCTGCTTGTTATATTATAGCAAGGTTAAAAATGCCCATAAAATATAGAAGGTTGTCTTTATTGTTCATGTGACTCTTGTTTAGGTTTACAAATTGTACTTTACTTCTGGTTGTGATCATGAAAATACATCTGATCATAAAAACATGTTGAAGGGGCAGATGTGAAATGAAAATACTAGGGTTGTCATTTCATTGAAAGGTTTTATTGAGTAAATTACTACTTGTTATGCTGGTTAATTCATTGTACATATTTGCTAAAGAAAATATTTACTGAGAAAATTATGATAATTCCTGCATTATTGTAGCAGATGAATATTAACTAAAAGTTGCTTAGGTCAATATTTTTTGCTGTTTTATGTCCATATTATTGAACAAATCTATTACTGGCCTACAGTTCCCAGCAATTAATTTTTCAGTTTGAATCTGTCGCTGTTTTTGATTGATTGATTGATTGATTGATTTTTTGCTAGATGGACTTTCTTTTTTAAGTTAATTTTTACAACCAAATGCATTTTGAGTTTTCGTTTGCATTCCGACTAGCTCCAAATAAATTTTGGGCTTGTTTGCATAAGTGTTACTTCAATCTTGAATTCCTCCATTTGTAGCATAATATACACTACCATTCAAAAGTTTGGGGTCAGTAAGATTTTGTGTTTTTTTTTAGCATGGAAGCATTTAATTGATCAAAAGTCAATGAATGGCAATAAATACATTTATAATGTTGCAAAAGATTTTCTTCAAATAAATGCTGTCTTTAGAACTTTCTATTTATCATGTATTTTTTATTATCTATGTATCATGCTGTAACTGTTTCCACAAATATATTAAGCAGCACAACTGTTTTCAACACTGATAATGATAAGAAATGTTTCTTGAGCACCAAATCACCATATTAGAATGATTTCTGAAGGATCATGTGACACTGAAGACTGGAGTAATGACTGAAAATTCAGCTTTGCCTTCACATGAATAAATTCAATTTTTAATTATATTAAAATAGATATAAAATAGATAACATCCAGTTGATGGATTAAAAGAATGCCAAAGCCTAAAATCTGTTCAAACTTTTATGTCCACATATAAAATGTAGTAGAAAAACCAGAAAACTTTTTAAAGTGGTGACACCTGCTGAGTCTGACGGCTTGTACGGGTTTTGGAGTGTGAGCACTTTGTTTATATCCTCAGTGTTCTCTCTCTGATCACATAAAGCTCTCTGTCAGTCTTCAGAAGTGAATATTACACCAGACTGCTGCATGTCCATTATACAAGCCAACCTGCCCAGCTGCTGAGCCAGTGACAGACAGCAAACCTCAGGGCACTTTACTCCTATTAAAAACGACTCAACAACACTCTCCTTCATATCCTCCCTCACCCTTCTGTTTAGTAGTCTTCAATAATACACAAATACATATTTATCCTACAAGGATGGTTTAATTACCGAGCTTGTAATTGGTTTGGAGGGGAGAAGTACAGGAAGTGGTTGATGTACCTTCCTTCGTGTGCATATGTGTGTGTATTCACAGGCAGGGCGCTTTGCACACAATAATCCAGTGAAGGCCTTGGGCACAGACATCTGCTTTCTAATGACAGTTAATTAGATGCTGTTGAGCGCAATCAGAGGCAGTCGGCGCTAATAAACTGGGACTCAGTGTGTGTGCAATGTTTCTCTGTCTGTGTATGTCTGTGAGAGAGTCTACAGGACGAGGGCTTGGATTTAGAAGAGTCGCACTCTGAGTCAGTGGTGCTTTAGACTTCAGCCAGAGAATTCAGGCTAACACACTGCAGTAGAAAGGCTACTGTTAAAGTTAAAGAAATTATGTTGAATCGGTGGGAGCTGACAGCTCCTTCGATTCTCTTTACTGGTGAGGATTACTGACAAATGTATGCTACAAACTGGATGGATGGATTGATTGATTTCATAAAATACATAAATCTAGATAGTAACAGTAATAAAGATTGACTGACTGATTGATTGATTGAATAGACTGATTGACTAACGAAAATGTGAGTAGTGTTTATCCAAAGGTCACCTCAGTGGTGCTAGGGTGTTATGGATGGTTGCCAAGACCTTGCTATGCAGTTGCTGTGTTGTTCTGGGTGATTGCTAGGTCATTTGCTAAACTTTGTTGTAAGTGAATTTTTTATATGGTTGCTAGAGTGTTGGAAGGTCATTGCAGTGAGATTGCTAAAATGTTCTGTGTGTTTTTTTTAATGCATTGTTAAGCATTTGCTAGGATATTCTGGGTGGTTGCCCATTGCTATATGAAACTGCTAAGTTATTCTAGTTGTTTAGCTGTTATTGCTAGGATGATCTGGTTGGTCACTAGGGAGTTGCTGTTTTGTTGACATGCGATTTTTAAAGTGTGTTTAAAGTAGATTTAACCCCTTATGTGGTTGCTAGGGTGTTATGGGTCGTTGGTAGGTTATTACTTTGTGAGTGATATGCGATTGCTAACGTTTTCTGTGTGGATTTATTTCCTTGTGTGGTTGCTAGGATGTTGTGAATGTTATGTTGTTGCTTTGTGATTGCTGACGTGTTATGAGTGGTATATGGTTGCTAGAATGTTGTAGTGTCCAAACGGTCCTGGAGGGCCACCGTCCTGCAGAGTTTAACTCCAACTTGCCTCAACACATAGTATGCCTAGTAAGACCTTGATAAGCTGGTTCAGGTTTGTTTAATTTGGAACTGAGCAGGATTGGGCACCCCTGTTGTTATAGTGTTATGGGTTGTTGTTGCTATGCGATTGCTAGTGTTCTTTGTTTTTTTTTGGTTTTTATTACAGTGATATGCACTTGCTAGAGTTTAAGTGGCTACTATGGATGCTTACAAAAGGGTCTCAAATATATCAATGTTTAATACTTAGGGTTAGAGTTTATTTATATCCCTAATCCTGAGTATGAGCAATAGAAGTAATCAGTCTTGTGACCACACACAGGCTTAAACCTCCGTTTATTCACAGTAGAGTTATAATCATTATTCCCAGTCTTCTGGACCATCATCAAATGTTCATTGTGTTTCATTTCTGTTATCCTCTGGATGGATTAAGATCATTCATCAATGAACAGTTATGTCCCGATCACACGGCAGTAATTGTATTTCAGTGAAGAACGTAAAGGACCCCAGCTTTGATTACATGCCATAATCCCCATATTAGCTGTGAGTTATGCTTACAGACATCTCATTCTGTATGGTGACTGTTCCTGCTCTGATTTCACATCAGTTTCATCCACCCGATCCTGACTTGTAAACACAAAAACAATGCTGTTGTTCTTCCTTTCTTTCTTTCTTTCTTTCTTGCTTTCTTTCTTTCTTGCTTTCTTTCTTGCTTTCTTTCTTTCTTGCTTTCTTGCTTTCTTTCTTTCTTTCTTGCTTTCACTGTGGAAATGAAGCTTAGGTCCAGCTGGAGTCTGGAGTTTTTAGACTTTTTTTTTTTCTTTTTTTTCTCAAAAGCAATTTGGGAGTTTTATGCTAAGACTGTTAGGTTGCCCCTTATTGAGCTTGCAGAATTTGAACTTTTAAAATTGCCTTTTCACTGTCTGTGGCATCTGGAGACTACTGTTGCAATTCACTCCCCAATGGTTTATATTATATTATATTATATTATATTATATCATGTTTGACATTCAGAAGTTGCATGTGTTTAAATTAAAAAATTGCTTGATAATTCTCATTTCACTCTGATACTTTTAGTTGTAGTACATCACATCTGGTCAAATGGTTTTGCTATGTTTTAACACACCCAAAGCTCCATGTAGCCCCATGACTCTCCATTGGAAATGAATGACTTCTCCGGTCTATAGATGGTCTATCGTAAGCAGTTTCAGGTAGCTTAAGTGTTCATAATTCATCAGATCGAATGTTTATGCACATGTTTACATTTATGTGTAATGAGCATGTGGTATTTATACATGAATTCCTCTGTATGCTGTGCTTCTGTCATAGAAAACAATGTGGCTTTTCTCAGCTGAGCATCTGGTGAGGCCAGGTGACCATGAGACTGATTGATCCACAGTTTTGCCCTCCTTGCTCTCTTTTTCCACCCTTTGACTGTCCTCATGAAGTCTTCTTCATCTTGTTTCCAAACATCTCACAGCACATTCAAGCCTGGTTACACATTCACATGCCGTTCACACATTATATGAGATTGCAGAGAGGAGCGCCAACTTCTCCATACCTGTCTATTGCAGCGTTCCACAGATCAAACGCAGACGAAGAGTGTTTTATTTCTTCTGTCCCAGCAGGATGAACATTTTTAAGTTTGTCTGATGTTCCTTTAAAGGAATCATGACAAGCGCTTAAGCAGGGCTCCAGATGGCAACTATACGTTTTTTTGTCAGATATGAAATGAAAAATGTAAAATGTGGGACAATATTTTAAAATTATGTAGCTATTGGCAACAGTTGAGAAATTATATGGTTTTCTTAGATACCATCTTGTTACAACAGCAAACCACAGTGTGAGTCATATTGTCTTGAGTCGAGAACAATGGACTCTTATGAATCAATCCTCAAATGTGTCATTCAAAAAAGATTTGAGCCAGTCAGTGAATCATTCAGATTCATTAGAGTTCAAAACATTTCACAAAGCAAAAAACCTTTACACTAAGCCAAACAAACACTAAGCAGTAAAACAATGACCAATAATAATTTTAATTAAGTATCTGTCACATTATATTTCACTACTTTACTATTTTACTGTCTGTTTGATGTAGTAACTGGTGTCTCACAGGTCATTGTACGTTTTCCAGGCTGTTCTGTGGCTCTCTCTTGAACAGCCACTTCTGTCATGACGGTCAATGTGTTCACGCTCATGATGTCCCTGATGCGTTTTTCTTCTCTGAATTTCGGATGAAGCAAAACTCGATTAGCTGAGAGAGCCTACGAGCCTGTATAGCAGCTGTCACCTTCCATTTACCTCATAAGATCATTGATCAGACAGGCTTATGGAATGAAATATTAACACAGCAAGATGATCATATGAAGGCAGCACCCACGATATGCATTTGTGTGTCACTGTGTGCACATATAACAGTGTGTCTATTAGACGGGTGAGAGCGAAAGTAAGAGACACCATCTGGTGTGAATAATTCTTATAGAGGACATTTATATTGGTGACATAATGAAGTGGAGATTGAGCTATTATCTTTGTCTGTATTTCTAACCATGCCAAATTATTCAAGAGGGTCCTGAGAAGCCCTGCCTTATATTATATACAGTCCCGGCTGCAGAGCTTTGCTATTACACGATATACTGAATGAACTGAAACTGCCACACCATAATTGTCTACATTGTTCATTCTGGAAGTTCATAGTTCCTAATTCAAAGTTTCGAGCTGAACCAAATGATCACTGTTGATAAATTGTTATACTGATTAGGAATGTAAAAGTTTTGGCGTTTACTGACAAGTCGATAATTATATTCATGTTATGGTTGATAACTGATAAATAGCAGTTACAATTCTGTATTATTTATTCTAAATAAATTAAAAATAAAAACTAAAATCAATCATGAAACATATATTTGTTTTGAGGATTGCTGAAGATTACATTTAAACTTGTTATTAAATTAATAATGTCTTTAAAAATTTACTTTAGTGAGAATTAGAGAAAATTTTGAGAAATGACCATGCAGAATTATGCACAATACTAGCTGATACGTATATATTAAAAATATCTAATATTGCCCGACAACCAAAATGTACTCAAATGTTGTGCATGCTTAATACATTGTTGCCATGGTGATATTATTTATCACTTATATAGGACTTTTGTGTCAGTGTTTTCATTAAAGGCTCAATATGTAATTTTTCACCACTAGAGGTCGCTATTCAAAACACATGCGTAGCTTAACGCCTTGACTTAGCAGAATCACGGGATTTGTTGTCTTCACGTCTACAAGTGGTTGAAATGAATCCGATAAGACTCAGGCAGAAATCGTATTCATGGATGAGCTAATGTATTAAAGATTTATTAACATTACTGTAGTATGAAGCAGGGTATGGCTGAAAGCCGTTGGAGTGGAACATGGCCACTGGAGCGATTGTAATGAGAGACGAGCGCGACACACGACTCGAGAGCAGTGAAGCTTTTATCATGCCACAAACAACCTTTTCTGCTCCTTCTGGTCATGCGTATGTGGGGTAACGCAGCGCTGTTTTATCATATTAGATACATGTGTGTGTTGAAAGTTGTTATAATGCTACTATAATGTTAGAATGCTAACATGGTACTCATGGTAAATCAAGAAGACGAGATTTAAACAGTAAGACTAAATAACAATGATTAGTTTTGTGTCAAATGTTTTGTACAGTTGCTCACCTGTCTAATAAAACATAATATATTAAACTGTCTTTGGTGTTTCCATGGTTTCTACAAAATAAAACTGGAAATCAAGGGTAATGTGGATATGTCATTGATGTCACGGTCCCTGTCCTGGTTAAAATTGCTTATTTCTCTGGATTTAAGCATTCTTGGAAACATTTGGGATAATTTAAGTACACAAATTAAAAAAAAATATATATATATAGATATATATATATATAACATCGTTCTAGTGGGTTTTGGATATTTTAATCCAAAAATCTTACATATTATTCCTTTAATGAACATTGTAACGCGAACTTACATGAAACAGATGAAGACTGTGGTGAAGAGAACTCAAGTGCAGGTGCCAATCCAATGGAAATGGTCAAGTACCCACTACCCACAAGATATTCTCCATTCATTTTAACCAATAAAAAATCAATTGCAGCTTTCAGTTACGACTTTCTTCTACATTTTTTTTATTTGAGGCTGTTTCTATTCATTTATTTTAATGACAAATGTCATGTGCGCATTATTGTAATGCGAAAGCACATCCATGTAATGCCCGAGCACTATATACATATTACGCATACGTGCTCAAACTTTGTCCTGTGCACTCGCAAACTTTCTTTTGAATAGTCTTCTCTCCTGGATGTAATGTTGCCAGAAGATATCAACCACCAGACTTCCACAATCGACTGATGAAATAACACACAGAGTACACAGGGTTTGGAGTGCAGTCACCCACCGGCAGAAACATACATTACCCTATGTTGAAGATCCAAAACCGTAAAACAAAACACAACAGCCTATTATACACTTTGATGGTTTTTAGGTTTGGCAATGGCAGGGTTTCATTTAAAGAAGTGGTAGAGTTGTTGCTTACTGAGGGCTGAGCCATGCCTCCACTGGTAATGTCTCAAACGCACACATACATAAACGTGCACATGTGTGGATGGCCTCCCCTCTGCTGGGTTGACTAATTGGCTGTGCAGTGCTGAGGGAGGTGTTAAGAGTCGGGGGGTTGTGCAGCTGTAGTCTCGTAGTGATAAATCAGTGTTCCTGCTGATCTATGAGCCTCTGTCTGCTCGTACGCAACGGCCCATCCCTGCTCAACACCTGTCTTGTTCCCTCTACGACACACATGGTGTGTGCAGTATTTAAAAGCCAGAAACGGTACTCATATTTGTTTGTTTATTTTTTAATACAAGTCTGAGACCTCATTGAAAATCATCTTGGATTAAAAAACCTAATTTAGACCTGGAAATGACCAGAAAATTATGATTTTGACATTTTAAAAAAAGAAAAATAAAATATGACAAAAAATCTGAATATACATTACATTATTTCAAATTCTTATTTTAAATTCTTGTTATTAAATGCTAGTGAGAATTTGTGATAAGAAAATTGTATTAATTTTTTAAATAAAATGCAAAAAAAGTGGACTGATTTGGACACAATGTAGGTTGGATTCGAACCCACATTTCCCACATCAGCACCACTACACAATGTGTTAACCATCATGCCTCAACTCTGACATGCAAACTTAGTCAAACCTTCCTCTGTGTCTCTGTGAATGAAAATGCATTGTTTTCTGTGTGTCATCAGGTTCATTCAGGAGATCGAGTCCCGTATGGGTCCTGCTCAGGCCAAGCAATGTCAGCTACGCACCTTCCTCACCTACTACATCAACGACCTGTTCCTCAGCCAGGTCCGCACCGAGACCAATAAGGAGATTGAGGCTGTGACCAAAGTGTCCGACCCGCTCAAGATCCTGGCCAGCGCTGACACTATGAAAAACCTGGGAGTTCAAAGACCTGTTCTACAGGTATCTTTTTAGTTTTCTTTTCTTTTTCAATGATTCCAACATTTATTTATTTATTTTTTTGTTTTCAGAGCATGTGACAATATACAGTAAGCACACATACACTCGCATGTATAGAACGATAATACACCCTTGTTTTTCATCCTTGCTTCTTCCTGCTCTTCTTCCCTTTCATTAGTTGATTCATTTATTAGACTAACTGTTCAAATAGCATTTGCCTACCGGTCAAGTGTACAAAAGCCCGGTCTGATTGTTTTCTCTTCTGAATTGCACAGAGGAAGAAGGTTATATTTTTTTCTGTTCCCGTCTCTTCTCCTTCATTCTCCCGTGAGTGCCAATGAAGGCCACCTGCCCCCCTATCACCCTACTTCATAATTGGAGCTGAAATTGTGTTTGATCCTGGCTGACCTGGAATCAGCCGTTAAGTGCAGCTTATATAACACAGCGCTGCGCCGTGGCGACCAGCTGCCAGCTGCCCATCTCTCCAAGGGCTTCTTCCTGCCAGCACAGGAAGTACAACCTTTTATTGCCATTGAGACCTCTGTATGTGCTTAGTTCATCAGTAAAGGGATTGAGTACTGTCTCTCCTCACCTTTGTAGTATTTGAATTCTATAGTTCCTTTAACAAAAAGCAAATTGAAAATCGTTTTAAAATATAGGAGAGATATTTTTTTTACATTATATTCTATTGTAATGTAGTATACTGCTCTGAAGAAGCTGCCTACATTTAAAAAAAAAAAAGGTTTTTGGACGTTCGAAGTACGAAACAAAGATTATTGGTCTACGTTTTCAGCTTTTCTACTTTAAAATTTCTAATTTAATTCAGTTTGTTATCATTTCTTTGTAATTATTTGTGAAATTTACTAGCAGTCTCTAAGTGAGAATTGTTTCAAAGTAAATCCTACACTAATTCATTGTAACAGATCTTGTCTTCCGTGTTTGCCCGCACACTTCTGTTTGTTCCTGAGTGTATGCATGTGCAATTGTGCATACAACTGAGTTATTCCAATGTCTTTCTGCATTCGGAGTCCATGATCTGGTCAATTAACCACGTGAGTAGCTCTCTTTGCAAATATATGAAGGCAAGTATGCCATTGTGCTGAGTGTGATGAGTTTAGTGCTCTGATATAACTCAGTTGAGAGTCATTATGGATCCCTTTTGCACTTTAAACTGAGACCTGTCATCACAAGTCTCTCCAAGTTGTGAGTTCATGTGTGTACGTCTTAGCATTGCTTTCATTTTGAGAACAGTGGCAGTTCATTACAGAGGGGAAGACACCAAAAGCTCACAGCCATTTGTTTATGATTATGATTTCTCCTTAACGAGGACTGCGGCATCTTGCTAATTACCCTGCTGGGCTAATGAGCGACTCTTTGGATAGCGGGAGCTCAATAAAATGCTCTTTTGTTTTTTGTTTTTTTTCCTGTTTTAATTACCTTCAATCAAAGGTGCCGCAGCTTTGCTCCTGACAGCCCGTGCGGCATGGCCCTTTGATTTGTGCTGTTGTAGAAGCACATCCTGGGTCGTGGTCTGTGTGTGTGTGTGTTAGAGAGACGCACTGAAGGAACAAGAGTTTGCTTCTCAAGGAGACATTTAATGAACTTCTTTATAAAGAGCTGTATTAAGTATGTGAAGCTGTTTGTGTTCTCAAACATGTCTGTGTATTTATTTGCGTCCGCCTTTGCAAATTGCCTGTTGATTTTGAAAGAAAATCTGTACAGCATTTGGAAAGCATTTGCTCCACTTCCATCTGTATCAGGGTCAAAAATGAACATTTGCCAAGCACCGAATGTGGGTAAAATTGGCTTTAAAAAGTAAATAACATTTTATTCACCAAATGGCTTGTTACATTTCAAGCAAGTTTACTAGTTGTAGGAAAATTTACCAAAGATCTTCTGCAAAAGGTTTGGCTCCAGTATCAGCTTCTTTCTTTATTTTTTTTATCTGCTGCTGTTGGTAGGATCAGAGATTTAACCCCGCCCCCTGTGCCTCATTAGCATGTAATTACCTGGAACAGGTGCAGAGTGAGACTGTAAGAGCAATTTGACAGCATGTCTGTTACTTCTGTTTCTGACAACAACAAACATGGAAAAGTCTCATTTCATCTGAAGTTATCTCAGGAGTATGAACCAAAAGTTTAGTTTTCCACCTCCCAGAATTTAATGCAGTGTGTCATTGAGAAGGTGCAAGAAAATTGACCCTCTTCTCAGACTGAACAGCCATTCATCCTGTGAGAAGCCATGAAGTTGAGTGAGGCTTCTCTCCAGATTGTCTATTGCCTCTGTGATGCATTTTATACCAAATGGAGGAGGCAAATGATGCTTAAAGTAGTGCTCTCCTGTGGTCAAGGAAATGATGACAAAGAGATGTGGGTGTGTTTATGGGTGCATGTCTGTGTATTCCAGGTGCCATGGCTCGGATGTTACAGCAGGTGTTTTATGAGAAATCAGCCTGGGAGAAGTGGAGCATTGATCCGTAGGGAAAGGGGTTTTCTTTTAGTTACACAACATTAAATATACTGCTCTTTGCGATCAGGAACCATGTTAACACACACACTCACACACAAACACCCACTCTGGTTTACTTGCAATACTGCAAAGGAGAAAATCACAGGACAGATTTTATGTAAGTTGTTGTGAGCATTTTTAAAGCTGAGCAACTCTTTGCCATAACCTGTCACCTTTTCCTTTTGTAAAATCTATTTTGGACAACCTCCATAGTCAGAATAGACATTTATTTATATATATATATATATCTCAAAAATGTGCATATGTATATATGCATATGTACATAGCGTATTTAATTTAATACAAATTACAATAAAACTGTGGCTATATATGTAGTATTTCAACGTGTTGTACTTTCTTATTACCAGACAGCCACTGGAAAGAAATTTTCAATGTTGTATATGTTTAAAAATCAACATCAATGTAGACAGTATGACTTGTTAAACAGCCTTGTTTTCATTGGCTTAAAATGAAATATGAGTGACCGTTTACTGATCAAGGTTGTTTTTTCAAAGGATGTCTTAATAGAGAGCAGACGCTTAGTTAGGCTAATTATTAAACTTAATTAAAAACAATAGAATTTTTTCTGTTTGTAATGAAAAGTTGGAGAATGGTTTCTTGGCACATATGGAAGTTGACAGCCGTGTGCTCTGGCAGAGAGAGGTGTTACTGCATTAGCATTACCGGTTGTAGTTACAATGATCGGTCAAATACAAACAGCCCGTGCTATCAGCACCCCGTGCTGGAAGCTCAAGTTGGCTGTCCTCACTCTGTCTAGTATGACAACAAGGCCAGTGATATCAGAAGGCCTGCGCGTCCATGCTCAGCCTGCTCTCGTTCTTAAACTGCTCTCCAATCCTTTCTCTTTGCTGATCTGTTCCACTGATGCTATCTGCAGGTCCAGGGCCCACTGATGGATTCATTTCATTAGAAATGTTTTGGGGGGTCACTGTGTGGCTTGTTTGGAGATTGGCTCTATTAATCTTCCCCGCCACGGGATCCACGGTGCTGCTTACAGGGGCCATATGTCCAGACACCTCTTACAGGAACATTTATACTCACACACTTGATTTTTGCTGATGTTGGTGGAAAATGGCAATCTTGGCCAAAATATTAAAAAATGTGTATTTGGTTACTTTTTATATTGTTATTCATTCACAGACTTATTCAAATATATAATAAATAATTCTAATATAATATAATAATAAATATAATATAAAAATAATAAATAACACAGGTATTTATGTGCATATTGTAAGTGTAGCCAAATATTTTCATGAATCAGATATTTTTGTGAGGGCCTAAAAAGTTTTGTCATCTAAATTGCCGCAATGTTAGGCCCCTTGTTTTCCAGAAAATACAAATATCCAATATTATTTATAATATTAAGTATTTTTGGCCTGAATTTTCAGGGAATTCATGGTTGGGAGCATGTTCTCAGCATGTTCAGGCCTGTGTTTTATTTACAAGTCTGTTTTTAGAGATGTGATTTACTGTCTGTCTTTGCCATTCAGTCAAAGCTCATTCTGAAATGTGGACCTGAGCTGCCACCAGTGCTTTGCTAATGAAGCTGACCTTTTTAATCACACTGTATTCACCATCAACACACACAAACGCACTCCTACACATCAGTCTAGAGTTGAACTAATGAGAGTGACCTTTTTGTTTGTGGGATCTGTATTGTGTGGGGGTGTATATTTGGTTTCTCTCCGTCCGTCTGTGTGTGTCTGTGTGTGTGTGTGTGTGTGTGTGTGTGTGTGTGTGTGTGTGTGTGTGTTTGTGTGTTTGTGTGTGGGGCGTCTGTTGATTGGCATCTTCGTGTGCTCGGCTCCATTAGACGGACACAGCTTGGTGTGGCACACAGACGGCGTGCACCTTTATTTAAGGACTGCTCATCACCACAAAAACAGCCAATCACAGAATGATTCAGGTTTGGGTGGTGTTTGTCTAGACCTTGTTTACATCTGCAGGAGCTCTTGTCTGTACAGAGACACATATGCACATCAAAATAATGGCCTGCATGTTACCTTGATTATGTATGGAATGTTTTATTTTATTTTATTTTTTATTTTATTTAACTTTTTTGTTTTGTATTTTATTTTTTGTATTGCTTTATTTTATGTTATTATTTTTTTTATTTTAATTTGGTAGAATGGGATTGGGAAATCTTAAACGGATATTGAAGGTCTCTCGCAACAAAAAAATATTTTCTCACAGGTCACAGATGATAACATGTCTGAATAGAGAACGCCTATGTCTCTGATGGACTCCATGGTCATTCACATGACATTATTACATAAAGTTACAGGAAACGTGGACATCAGAATCCATAGAATAATTTAGTGTTTAATGAATTATTGATTTCTAACACTTTTGCTAATACGCCACATAATTGTATAGAGTCATTTTTCCACGATGATAATAAATCATTTTACGACCCCTTCTAACCTTTCTTCAAACCCTGCTGTTTGAGAACCTTCGCTTTAAAGTGTTGGTCATCCGACTCAAGACCTGAACTAGATTTATGTGGTAAATTCATGTTATTACTTCAAAAGACTGCAGTCTTTTCAATTCAACTGATGAAATTTATCAAGATTCAGCTGACAGTGATGCAGTGTGCACTCTTTCTTCTGTCCTTTAGGGCACTGTCACCTTCTCCTGTTTTTTTTTTCTGCTTTTTATTTTCTGTCGTTACCTCAGAACTCCTCTGTTCTGTCTTGTGTTCCCGCCTCAGGCCAGCATTTGTTTTTTGGGCTTCGACTGCACCAGAGTTGCCTGCTGAGTGTGTTTCTTCACCTGTGGGCCGATGCAGTCCCCCACCGAAACTGGCCTAACCTTGGGCTGCACCCCAACCTGAACCGACAGTGTGGAAGAGACTGACAATGATTATCAGCAACTGCAGCCTGAATTCGGACTGTGGTTTTTAGTTTACAATAAAGAGGGTTTGCCACAAAAGGAGTAAAGCTAATCTCTGCCTGTGGAACTAAATCAAGAAAAAAGTTCAAATGTAGCCAGATATGCTGTAAAGCCATGTGCAGAAAAGCAGGCATATCTTTAGGCCTTTAGTGAGAACCTTACCAAACTTTAAATTTGAAGAGAACTGCTCCAAGTGCAGACTTTGGCTGTTTTATGTCATTTTTAATATATTTCCATATATTTCCAGTGCATTGGGGTGTTTCTGCAGGGTTTGTGCATGCGTATGTGTGTACACAAACATCCATTCCATAATGATAATGTGTATATCATTGCCTTCTGTTTGTTCCCTGCTCTGCACCATTAGCCCCATATGGCTCTATTTCAGGGGGTGTATATGAGCATGTGTGTGTTATTGAGAAATAAGCATAAAGTTGAATCTCAGAGCTGCTACATTTATGATGGATTTATGTGTGGACTTGTATTATTATGCTGAAGTGAGACTCTATGACTCTACCAAAAGAAAGCAAGAGATAGTAAGTGGTATTTGGAGGTACAATGTCAGAGGTGAATACACAAAATCTTTGTCTGTATTGTCAAAGATTGTGCATTCAATCAAAATCTATGATAATTTGGCACAAATTTACGCTTGATAGAAGCTCGCAATGAAGCCAATGCACATACCCATGGGTTTATGCCCTTAGATTGATCCTCAGATGTGAAGAATGTGGATTTATATTTGAATTGAGCACTGTTCTATTCATTTGTTCGGTAATCAGCTCTCCTCCAGAGCCGTTGTACCTTTATTTAAATCACTTCTAATAAAACAGGCTTAATCCTGCTGCTAGCGGATTTACGGCAGGAAGTGCAGTCCCGGCGCTTTTGTGCCGCTCAGTTTGTTTCGCTGTTCGAGCCTGTCACTCGCACACCTCACTTTAGAAGTAATGACAGGCTTACATTTAGTTGTTACACATGTCATGCATGTTTGCGGTTTGCGCTTGTGTGTTTGGCCTGTACCTCACCTCAGTCTGACTCAATGTCAAACGCAGAATGCTGAGAGGTATAATAGAGGCTTGAAAGAATAGTTCACAAAGAAATCAAAAATTCATGACTTATTCACCTTCATGTTGTTCATGTATAATAGATTTTCAGTAAAATATTTCAACCTGCTCTTTTTCTTACAGTTGAATAATGAAAAATAAAATTTATGACTTTAAAAATGTTTTTTTTTCCCTTATAAAATGTTATAATAAATTATTTACACATAATAATAAATATTATAAAATACTTTTTTTTAAAAATTAAATGTAATAAATACTATTTTATAAAATAATAACATTTCTTCCGTTTATTCTTTCCTTGTACAATAGCTTTCATATTTAAATGTTTAAATATATCACATGGCTTCAATATGGGCCACTTTTATGGTGTTTCTTGTCCTTTTGGAGACTCACTGTCCCAGTATGCATTCACTTGCATTGTATGAAAAAAACATGACATAAACATTCTGCATTGAAAAAAGTAAGTGATATGGGTTTGGAACGACATGAGATTAAATAAATATTGCCAGTGTTTTCTTTTTGCTTGAACTAACCCATTAAAGAGCAACAGAAGCAACCTCCTGCATCTGCATCTGTCCATACAGTTGCCTTGCGGTTGAGTGGCAGGGTCATGTTGGCATGTGTGTGCATGTCTGTGGGTCTCAGTGGTGTACGGTCACACTGACAGTGATGAATGAACTGTCGCACCGCTGCCCTTCTCAAGCATTACACTCATTTACCCTGGAGAGGCTTGTGTGTTTCTGCATGTTTTTCTCACCTCTAAGACCACAAGAAACTGCTCTACCAAATCCATTTACTATTAATTCTACCAATGTTTGCATGTATGCACACCAATGTATAAATATTGGTATTTGTAACCCGTTGGTGTCTGTGTATGTCTATGTGTGTGTGTGTGTGTGTGTGTGTGTGTGTGTGTGTGTCTGTGTCTGTGTCTGTTGAGGTGTAATTGAAGTGCCGGAACGGTTCGGGTTAAATGCTCTGAACTCTGTGCTATGGGGTCAGAACTGGATTAATGGAGAAACCCATGGCCCGTGAACCTTCTTTAAACACACACAGACTCATCTCAACATCTGTCCACCAGCTTGTCATCCGTTCTGAATTTGATTCAGTGTTGTCACGGTCTTGGAAACCCGGTAATGTTAAGGAATTTTAAATTGTGACTTCCAGGCATGGAGAAGTTAATACTATATTAACAATGGAAAATACCCCACAGATCATTTATAATAGCTTGTCAAATTTGCGCCTATCTGAGTGTGAGCAAAAACACACCGTTTTTGTGTGTCCCTTTAAATGCAAATGAGCTTCTGCTCCCTGCCCCCTTTCCAGAAGAAGGCTGAGATTTAACAGTGCTTCGGTAGCTCAACAACGACAAAGCTGGAGAATCCCACGCAGCCAAAATGACAATTGTCAGTAGTGATGTTCATTCTTACATTGTCCAAACCGGAGTCAGACACTGATTTGATTCAACTCATCAACTATGCTCAGTGTTGAATTGACCTTCATTTGTGAAGGCGTAAAATGACGGCTTGAAAACACTCTACTACAACATCTCTTCCTCTTCTCTAAAGCTGCGCAACATGACTTCACACCTTTTGTTTGTGTGTTCCCAGGGGCATAGTTTATATAAATTTTGGGGTTTGAGATGTCACCAACGTGGAAAGAAGCTTATGGTCCCCACGAGCCATTTGTTGTAGTCCTTAAAAAGTGATTTCTGTAATAGAAAAGATCTCCCTTTGCATTTAACTTTGAGTATCGTAGCTTGTAACAGATGTTGTTTATGTTCAAACAGCAGCATTACCCACTTGCTAAATTTAAAAAGTGAAATCATAATCAAGGTCCCCTTTATTATTTCATATCAGAAAGAAATTGTCTGGGAGTGTTGAGCCCGTTCGTTCGTTCGTTGGCTGCATATGCGAGTGATTTACTCGCATTGTAGAGGGTTGAAAATTATAATCTTTTAAGTCCAATCTTTTCTGACAGTACAATTTATTATAAATATTATCAAATTAAATAATATGTGTAATAAATGTTCAGTAACTGATTAAAACTCTGTTATTTGATATTTAAGGCAGATTTTAAAATGTAATGATAATTTATCGGAGGCTTGCTCAAAGATGTGTGTCAATCCAATATCTCAAAAGAGATCTCTGCTTAGAAGTTTTTCTGTCAAAATTTTACTCAATTAAAAGTCAGTGTCTAGTCAAAACTTTCCTCATTTAATTGAAATTTAAAAAAAAAAAGAAAAGAAAAAACATTTTTTTTTTACATTGACTCATTATATCAAGACAGTGGAAATGTTCTCATTAAAGTAACATTGATGCACAAACTGTGTAAAGAAGCTTGTTTAACCACATTGTTCTCAATGTCATGAATATATAGGGTTCTAAAACAGCAGATCTTGAAACCTATTACCTGAAATTGTTAAATTTTATACAGTAGTTATTTGACATTTGCATATAGTTATTTAAAGCCTGATCACTGACCGTGTTTAAGTTTGACTTCAACTACAGTTACTTTTAACATAATTAAAATTCATTCCTTTAGGTCAAAGACTCTCTTGACAAGGACAAATACAGTTACATGTGCCAATTATATTTCACTTCAGGTTTTTTTTTCCAGTTTTTTTTTCATGTTTTGACTTGGTACTTCAAGTAAGAAAGGAAAGAATATATATTTTAATAAGATTATATATGCATGTACTTCAGTGGTCTAAATGAATAATAATAATAATATATTGGATGTATGTATTGTTGCTATGATTGAAATATTTTCACGGTTTGAGCAGGGTCTTTACAGCAGTCTGTTTTTATTTACAAACTCAAAGAAAACAAAGATACTCAGAATGCAAAAAGCTCAAAAAATGCGAACAGAACAACCAACTATTACTGACAAAGATAGAACCAAAACTAACAGAAAACAGGCTCAATATATACAAACCAAAACCAATGAATGAAACAAGAAACAGGTGTGCAGTGTATTAATCAAATGATGAATAACCATGGAAACTAATACTAACACAGAAAACAGAACAGGAAACGGTACAAATCCAACTCGGAATACAATTAAAACAAAACTCAAACTCAGATCATATGTATCATCATCATCATCATCATCATCATTATTATTATCATCTTCATTAATATTATCTTCATGCCCATAAATCAATCTGTTGTGTGTTTGGGTGGAGCTGAGCTGAATCTACTCATCTTGTTGGGAAAAGCTGCCTGCAAGAGATGTAGATACTATTGGCAGCATTTATGAAGAGCTCTGCCATCTCTGCTGCGACTCTCACGGTTCTACTTAGCATTCTGTGTGAGCAAGTGTGTATGTGTGATTTGTGTGTATATACACACTCAGGCCTCTGAGTGTCCCTAAGCATGTGCGTTAAGTTCTCTCTGCTCCACTGCATGTTGTGTTTCCCTCTCATTGACGCTCACCAGTCGAGTCCCACTGCACGCTGAGCATTCATTATTATGACTCTCTTCAGTTATACTGCGCTAAACCTTCTGCCATTAGCAAACACTCCTTCCAGCAGCTCTGCTCATTTTAAACACCTCCGTACAAAGAATCAGGACTGTAATCAAGTCTGGCGTGGCTGGACGTACTCCAGGAAGAATTCAAAGGTGCTCTGTAGTGTGAGCTGAGTAATAATGGGTCAGGAGACGCAGAAATTTCCGGCAACAGATCTTAAACCTCCCATGGCTCAGTGTGATATTTTAAGTAGAAAGGAAGGATTTTGCTAGCGATGAGACAAGAGAACCTCTGCTGGTTTGATTTTTCTCTAAAGCTCTCGCCGTCTGTCTGTCTGTTTCGCTTGTGAGGCTTCTATCCATCCTTTAACTCTATTTTCCTCTCTTTCTCTCTTTCTCTCTCTCTCTCTCTCTCTCTGGAGCTTGATTACTTTTTAATGATTTCTGGGGCTAAGACGAATGAGTGTGTTAAATGAGGAGAATTAGACATGTGCCGCAGAGCACTGGGGCATTTGTTACTTGAATAATGGAGCTTAGAGACTTTGTTTACTGGGAAATATTGAGCTTCACAAATGAGAGGGGGAAAGAGAGACCAAATATTGCAGTTTCCTGTATGATATTTCTCTGGTCGTTCTCTGTAGATTTGATTAGGGCTGAACAGTATATCGAAAATGCGTGATCTGTTCAATATTATGTTGGCAATATAAAATTAACAAACATTATAAACACTGACTATGATCATACTGCACTTTTTTATTTGGCTGTTGACTGATGAGATCGGTAAGACTTATTTACTTGTTTAAATCTCATTAACATGAAAGCAGTTTTGGGCTGTTTGAGTCATTTCTGTCTGATTCATGAATCGGTTAGGCCATTATTCATACATGTTCATATAAGTCTCTGTGCTGCATTTTTAAATAATTGAAGTACACATATATGTAGGTAACTGCATGTGTATTGTTATATTGGTGCATACAAATAATATTTCTTAAAGACTGTAAACCCGAATAAGTTGGCAAACTTGGAGGTAATCGGCTACATCAACATTTTTAAGTTAAGAAATTGAAAGTTTAAGTAAGCAGACTTGGCAGAATTTTATTTTGTGCTCATACATTTTAATTGCTCTGAACTTGAAATATTTGAGAAAGCTAATTCAATTATCATGTAATCTCAACTTAAATATTTTTAGTAGTTGAAACTCAGTAAATGCTAAATTGCTAATTGGTAACTCAATGCTTTGATAGCATTAGCATTAGTAATATAGAACATTTAAGCTTAACGGTAACACTTTGCTTGAAGCAGTGTGCATAAGACTGACACGTTCATAATCGTCACATGACGCCCACACATGAATATGAAGGAGGTTTTTTTGACAACTGACATGGTGTCATTCGCTAAATTGTGTCATTTTTAATGCAAAGATGACATTGTTTGAGATGTCTTCGTTATAACAACTTGACACAAACCAATACATCATAACCTATTTGTCATAAGCATGACATAACAAATTAATTATAAAACTTAAGAAACTACTTTTGGGTTTTTTACTTCCATGGGTTAACATAACTGTCAAGTGGTTTATTTTGACACTGGCTGTCATGACCAACCACATGTCTGGCCATTTTTTTTTCCAGTGTTACAAATTTAATTTGTCATTAAAATGTCATTAAGTATTAATCCTATGTCAAATAATTTTATAACAGTGTCATGAATATTTTTCATTTCATAATTTCTTTTTTAAGTACCACTGTAGTTTAGGTCAAGAAAAAAAATATTCATGACGCTGTTATATGTCTTGGTAATGTCAAGTTGTTATGACAAAGATATTGACAGGTTACGATGTATTGGTTTATGTCAAGTTGTCATAACAAAGACATCTCAAACAATGTCATCTTTGCATTAAAAATGACATAATTGAGCGAATGACACTTCATGTCAGTTGTCATAAACGGGCATAAACTCTCATATATCATGTCACGATTATGAAGTTGTCATGTCAGTCTTATGCACACCTCTTCAAGTCAAGACCTATTAACATTAAAGCATTATATAGCACTTAATTTTTGCTCTCCCTTTCAACTGTCTTGGCAAAGCATGTTGGGGAATAGAAATCCCAGCTCAGTTTCAGTTAATCTAAGTTTCTTTAGATTAAAAGAAACAAGTTCATAAAACTCAAACTCAAAACAATGAAACAATTCAGATTACTTAAAATGTGTAAGTTTTATGAACTCAAAGAAAAAGAAAGTAATCACAAAAGTTAATTTGATTGAACTAATTTGTGTAATTTAAGTTTACCCTACTCAAACCAAATAATTATTTTTAGCGTTAGGGTTTACAGTGAAATATATAATTCCTCTCTATAATAATTTTGTGAAAAGTGTTTAAAACAAGCCTTTATTGTTTTAACTACTGTACATTTGAATGTATACATTACATTTTATCTATGTGAAATATTTATAGATGGATCATATTTATAATATAAATGGTGAACATTTTTATTTTCATGAATATATAGTTTTATATTTTTTAATATGGATATGTATTTTTTACTGTATGTGTGTATACTATATATATGGTATTCAAAATATGTACAGTATAATTTTTCAGCATTTTAATACCATCACATATACTGTATACTCACGTTTAAATACATATCTCTAAATATTTTTCTCCATTTGACTATATATATTTATTCTGAGAGATAAGTTCTATTCTCAGTTCCCAGTCACTATGCCAACCAAGTCACTCGTTCACACACATAATCGGACACACTATGGCGTTGATGGACTTGTTCCAGTGTGACCAGGGGCATAGCTTTGAAGGCTAGCATTCCCCCGCTGAGTCGTTTCTCCCCAACCCCCCTTGGTTCCCTGGTGCAGTTTACTGCAAGAGAGCTCGATGGGCCAGGGCAGTGCCATGGATCATTACCTCGCTCTCCACCCTGGGGCTCAGACAGGGGGCAAAAGCAGCAGGCAGTGATATGTGTATTAGCAGATTGTACGTCAAATGTGCAGCAATGCGCTAATAAGAACAAACTACTCTTGGCACTCGCCGCTGCCCCCTGCTGGGCAGGATGTGTCATTATGTGGTCGGATTGAGTTAGTGCTGAGTCCAATTAAACAGAGCATTTGTGCCAGAGCCACAAGAAAGCTACGATTCGGTGCACTACGCAACACCGTTACCATCCTCCTGCCAATGGCGTGCTAACACTCCCTGTCATTTTGTCAGTCACCACTGGCGTTGGTGGCTATGCTAAAACACTCACGGCTCTTTTGTTTTGGCCCTTCACAGTGTTTAAATGTGGCCCTATTTTTGTGCCCGGGCTTCGGTTCTGTTTGAGCGGAGAGTTATTCTGCAATTAGCTTCATTAGCTTTGATGGCAGGGTGAAATCATTAAATGGTAGAGAGGAAGACTGAAGGATGATGTAGACGAGTGAAGGTTTGTCATTGCCACACATAAAATAATATCTATGGTCATATGTTTCTGTATTGTGGTGCTTCATCTACGGCAGCAGGGTTGTCCGGCTCTGACAGGTGAATGGAGGGTTTTGATCGTGTTTGTTTTTCGGGCAATTTGACATATTTGCTCAAAAGTGAGCAATTGAGCAGATAGACTGCAGCGTTCTGTAGTCTATCACGGTCCTTTATAGAGGGTGCCTGCACTGGTCATCCTTAAACTCAACCCTGACCTCAGACCAGAACCTCCCCCGCACCTTAACAACAGCAACATTTAGAATCTCTAAAGCAATTGTCTGATTCACAGAAACGAATAGAGGTGATGCCCTGACTTCAGAGTGTATCATATTGAGTGTGTGTGTTTGTGTGTGTTTTCAGAGCACTGTGGTTGTGGAGAAGTCGATTCAGGATCTAATGAGTCTGATGCAGGATCTCAGTGCATACTCCAACCAGTTCCTGGAGATGGTCTGTGACAAGCTCAAGGAGTACAAGGAGATCTGCAATTCTGCATACAGGTAATAATGCTACGTGACACACAAAATCATATTTTAGCTCGGCCAGTGAAGCCTGATTCCTGAACAAAAAGTATTTCTCTTAAAAGAACATTATATAACATTATTAAATTATATAATAACTTAGATAATTCATTAATATTCATTCAAATAGTTAGAAATTTCTTTAAAGTGAAGAAAATCCTGTTACGTCTACTCCCTGCAGTACCTTCACAGACCCCCAGGGGGTCTACGGATTTCTGAAAACCTTGGTATTAATGTCTGTTCATGTGTTTAAGTGAAGTGTGTATGTGTGTGTACACTCACATATGTGTAAGTCAGCAGGGGTTTGAACTGAGCTCAATCATGGGTAGAAAGTGCAGAGGCAGCCATTTCCTCACACAATAATCACATGCTACCAATCTGTCCCTCTCTTTGTCTCCCTCTCAGTCTTTCTTTTGTTCTATCTCACTCATTCTCAGCCGTAAGATGAGTGAAACACACTGCATTACGTTCTACATGATCTGTTCAATCATTCTACACATCGCAGACAATAACAGTTCATTCAACCGCGGTTGTCTGCCTCTCATCAGAACTCTTCCATGGATCTGTGTTCAGCTGTGATCCAGTGCACACTTTTAATGGCCTGCTTATGCAGTACTGAAGACATCTGTCTGAACCTATGGTTCATTTTCATATTTTAGAATTTCTTTGAGACATGAAGTGAAATCCCAGAGCTTGTTCAATCCCAAACAGACTTTGTTCCTAATTTAGCTCCTTACGCAGTTTCATAACACTATGAAATCTTTCATTTACAACTCATTAACAAATCATTATATAGCACTTAACAAATCAGTAGATAATGAACATTTAAATGTGTGAAAATTAGTTTCATAATATTTTTAGCTACTGCAGTGTACATTAACTTATGATCTGAGAGGTATTATATAATGTGTTTAGCATGTTTACGAACACATTGAACTGTGGAGCTAATATATAATATAAATTTAATTTATATAATTTAATTATATATGTGAATTAATTTTATTGACATTTTAAAAATATAAAAATCTGTGTGTATTCCTGTAATAATATATAATGTAATGTAATGCAATCTAATAGAAAATAATGTAATCTTTTTTATGTTAAAATTTTAACATTTTCCGATGTAAACATGTATTTTATAATATATATTATAATATATAATATATAATAAATATAACACAATTTATATTATATATATATATATATATATTTTTTTTATTTTTTTTTTTTTTTTTTTAATGTTCAACGTTTACAGCCTTAAAAACGTTAAGACTGAAAATTAAAATGTTACTCAATTTTCTATCTTCCCAAAGTTCAATTAAATCAATTTATTTTAATCCTGAAGTGATTTTGAGATTATTGTTTGGTGTGTGTGTGTGTGTTGTAGGGGTATCGTACAGTGCGAGGAGAAGCTAACCATCAGTGCATCCTGGGCTAAAGATGAAGACATCAGCCGTTTGCTACAGTCTTTGCCCAACTGGGCCAGCATGACCCAACCCAGACAGCTCAGACAAAAGAGAGAAGAGGAAGAGGACTTCACACGGTGAGAGCACATGCTCATATACACATACATACTACAAATACACACTGTCCCCAATGTGACCTCTCCACACAGATTCATCACAGAGAGCACAGTATATACAAACACACTCGCACAACTCCTATCAGCTCACGTCCGAGCAAGTTAACGCACATTCGGGGGACGTGTGGTGTTTCACACAGATCTGCAGGGCTTTACATTCTATAAATAGATCAATAAACACACTTATGTCCTCAATCTGTTTCAACTCCAAAAATTGCACTTCGTTGAAAATTATATTTTTTGTTTGCCAGAAAGCAATGAATTTTGGTATTCTGTTTGGGTTTTGTGTTACAGAGGATGAAATCTTGCTCTTATAGCCTCAGCAGACATCTTTGAACAAGAACAAATTCAACTGCAGGCAATCACACTCTTTGCCGGAACATTCCAGCATCCCAAACATACACACAATTCTGTTTTCGATTCACTTGCTCGCTCTATCTCCCTCCCTTTCTCTCTTTTTCTCTCAAGTGTGCTCTTGAATTAAAGAAGACACTAGTATGAGGAAAACTGTGATTGGACAAGAGCGAGGGGGGGGCTCCATTTTTATCAAAATTGCCCTCAAAGTGTTCTCCCGTCGGTTTGGATGTGCCATGGCCTGCAATTGTACAATAAATAAATGAACTGGTTATGTGGGGCAGAAAAATCCAATCTAGCCGACCTGTTGAAGCTAAACGCAGACAGCGAGAGGGAGGCTTTTATCATATAAATGACCCTGACAGTTTCATCAGCTAAAGAGGGATTACGCCACATGTATGGCAAAGCTATACAGAGTGATAAAAGCTTGTTAAAAAGTCTTCCGTTCAATAGATGCTGCGTTTTATCTTAAAGAATTTCACAGCGCTCAGAAATGAGCCACATGGATTTTTTTTTCTCCCACATTCATCACAGACCTGTAGAGGAGGAGGTCAAAGAAAATACCGACTTTATAGATTTGTTTCAGCGTCATTCGTGTGAATGTGCCTGTGAAGCTGAGTATCAACTGCTGCTGTATATATGAGAATGAAAGTAGGAGAAAGCCTTTTTAAAGTACACATTAGCACCGGTGTGGGCATCTGGCCAGTGTTGAGGCTGCGCCAACACTTCCCGCCAGTACATGCAACATCTCTTTTCCCTTTTAGATGTCTGCTGCCCCCTCTTTGTCCACCTCCTTAATTGTACTTTCACATGATTTCTGCCATTCTGTTGGATGTTCTGTCCAATTAATTGTCAGTTTAGCCAATTCACACATCTTTTTTAGAGCTTAAAATTTGTCAATTAAAAGGGGGGTGTGCAAGAAGAAAACGTAATAATAATAATTAAAAAAAACATTGTGTATGATGATCACAAAAAAAAATAGCAAAATGTGCAGTATATAGTGTATGTCCCATCCACATCTTATTTGCAACTTATTTTCAAAATCTATAAGTAAAATAATAATAATAAATGGGTAATGGGTAAGAGGATCAAAAAATAATATTTTTCAACTTCAGATGTCAATTAAATGAAGAGGAAAAACTGTAAATAATTTCAAAAAACAATTTTCACCTATTAATTTTCAGTTACCTCTTTTTTGAAAATGTAATTTAGAGGAAGAATGTGTAATATCGCAAATATAATACTAATAAAAATAATAAATACAAACTATTTTACCAAATACTTCTGCTTGGACAAACAGGTTTTTTTTTCAAAAATTGATGTCTCCAAAAAAAAAAAAATATATATATATATATATATATATACACTTTTGTCAGTGACTTTTGGAATGACTTGCTCAATAAACAGGTGGTCTAAAAATATTTTAACATGAAAAAATGACAGGCTTCACCTTTACAGATCTTTTTCACTTCTAAGTACTGGTTTAATTAACGTCCACCACAGACAGTTCAGTTGTGCTGAGCTGTTATTAAAATCAATTTGTATCGACATCATGACCACATTCAGCTGGCGATACAGAATAATGATTAAACACAAGCAAGGCTTTTTTTAAGGCTGGAAATATTCATTATTTCTTTTTCTATCTTTCACAGGGCGGCATTTGCCAAGGAGTCTGAGGTGTTGACAGGGAATCTGGGTGATAAGTTGATTCCTCAAAATGAGATTCTGAGGGACGTCAGTGATCTGAAGGCTCTCGCTAACCTGCAGGAGAGCATGGAGTGGCTCGCCACCCGCCTCAGGGGCTTCTTCAGCAACCTGCCCCAGAGCTCCAGTGAGTGTGTGCACTGTATTTGTTTGGCTTGAGGGTTCTGTCGTTGTGAAAGAATGTATTTTAAGTTAAAAAGTTTTCTAATTTACTACCTTTACAGAATAAATTATCATGCAAACATTTTTAGTGATAATTCAATTGAAAAATTAACATAAATTTGAGTAATATTAGTGTTTGATATGTCTCCTTATTTAAAACATTTTGAAAAAAAAAATATTTTAGAAACTATATTAATGTACTGTATGTTTTAAAATAATATTTTATAATAATATCATAAATCTGTAAATATATTTTCAGTTAAATTTTATTTATTTTTTTATTTTAAGTTTAATTTATTTACATTATTATATTAAATACATTTTAAATAATTTTAAATCCGTGTGTTACCTAATGTCCAGATACATTTTTAATTGTTTTTATTTTAATTTTAAGATATTTCACAAATTAGATTCAAATATAAATAATATATATAAATAAAATATAAATAATATTTCACATTTTTATTTTAAGTCACAATGTTTTTTCGTAAACCTCTAAACTTACTGTGCGTTTCCGGTTACTTTTTTATAATTTAACATTAAATTATATTTTAAAATAATACTTCATATACATTTTAAGTATACTTTAAGTACTTTTTCTATCCGTATTCCTTAAACTGTGCATTTCAAGGTGTGACTTAGTCCCCAACTTTTGATCCTAATTGTCCAATTGCATTTCATCAGTTTATCAGATGAAGAAATACATTTTATTAGTTCATCAGAAGAACTGATTGAGCCTCATGAAAGATAAGCAGAACAAATGTCTGTGTAAATCATGTTTAAAATTATTCTTACACGTATTGTCACAATGACTTGAAATATATTGAGAATATTCAGCTTTACTTTCAGACTTCAAAGAAACTTCAGCGATGGATGTTTGACGTCACTGCGGCTACATCAGTGAAACCTCACACAATACCTTCAGAATTTCCTCCACTTCTTTCACTGAAATCTGTAAATAAGCTATTTTAAAACTATTGTTATTTCTGTTTTTAGGGTAAAGACTGCTTCAGAGTGACTCGCGTCCAGAGCAGATAAAAATTCAATAAGAGCGCGGTGGAGGACGTGGTGTAATTACCATTAGTTCTGTGCAGAAGCCGTAATGGAGTGTTTTATCATGGTGGGACAGCTTCAGCATTGTTCATTATTTAGTGTTTGCTGAGCTGATGGGACCGTCGCCGACGGAAACCCTTATCTCTGTAACCCCCCCTTAAATTGGATTTTATATTATGGAGCCAGTCAGGTATGAACAAGTCATTTTCTCCTGTCTTGTCTTGCAGACTAAAACACGTTTGCCAGTGTAATGTGGGGGAGATTAAACAGCGTCTCACCACCAGAGACTGAGCTTTGAAGTGGATCGAGTGAAGAGAGTTCCTAGAGAAGGGAGAGTGAGAGAAAGAGCTCTTTTGCCCTTGTCTTTCTAAAACATAGACCCACCGCGCTCAGGAAGAGACATCCTTCATGCACCTATAACCACCCTGATGTGACGTTTGTGTGCACAAGAAGTATTCCACAAAGAATGTCCGGCAGTTTGTCGGAGGACAATGAGACCTTGTCCTTGTCTCAATGAGTTTAATCCGTAGCATTGCTCAATCTCCGTCCCTCCAACCTCTGCTAAAATAAATACTCGGACCTCTGCGATAAGATTCGTCTGATAACCCTGCTCTTTAGCGTCATGGTGTTGAATCTTAATGTAATCTCAATTTGATTTGGCACTAGGACACGTTCTTCAGTCTTGCACCCTCTGTTTGGGTAGAAATCGATGGGCTTTGATTGGTCATGAAGAGAGTTTGTCTCATCACCCATCTGGGATCTTTTTAATAACATAAATTTTGTCTGCGCCCAGAGCCTCATTTCCTCAGGACAGATGCGTTTCTTGTATGTTCTCCCCTGTGCGGTTTTTCTTAACACCTTTTTCAGACTTCTGTGCAGTAAAGATGGTGCTTGGATGGATGTGAGGAGATCTTCAGTACATTCAGATTAAATATTAGAGAAGCTGTTTCCATCCAAATTTAGAATTTGATTTACAGAATGTGAATGTAAATATCACAACAACAGTTTGCAAATAATGCAGCATATGAACTGCAATATAATGCAGCAAGTAAATTGGCGCTAAATATTTGTTGCCACTGTGGAAGCCACTATGGCTCTTTTATTATTATAGATTTTAAATTATTTGCAGTATAGCGCTTGCAGATAAAACACTTATTTTTCCTAGCGATCAACAGTAGATGCGTTATGTCTGGAGCGACAACGTGTCAGACACTTCTTGAAGGTAATAGCCAATCATTTTTATTACGGGATTTTGCCCTGAGATGCTTTGGGATGATACTGATCCGATGTTTTTTTTGTTTTTTCTTTTATCCTGAATGAATTATTTGGTCACGTTTTCTGCCTCAAGCAAATTTATGGACTTTTTATGCATATTTTCACATAAAAATTCACATAAAATTATGTGGATGGAAGCCCAGCTGCAGTCAGGTCGATGCTCTCCATAACATCACTCCTCTTGTTCTGTCTTCAATATTAAATGACGATACAAACATGGTTCAAACCTGTCAAAAGTAGGAAACAGGGAGCAGGAAGTCCCAACAGATATGGTATAAAAAGAAAGAGATCATTTGTAGAGAGTTCAATGGGGAAAAGTTAAAAGAGCCAACCATCTTAATGATACAGGCATTTTTATTTACTCTAGCCTAACAATAAAGATGTTTGACATGATGAATTTTATGATCCCATTTTCCTGATTCCATAAGGCCAATTCACACAGCACTGACAAACGCCAACAAACACATCTGTTGGAGTTTGTTGGATCGGTGTGATACGCCTGTCTCTGTCTGTTGGAGTTGGTCAGAGTCTGTTTTCACCTGACTGAACATGTTTAATCTGCGTTTGACATCGCAGTTTTTTCATTATAAAAATAAAATACAGTCAAAACATATAAAAGTTACAATACTCAATTTAAATAGTCTAGTGCAATCCGTGCCATAGAGCAAGAGCACTGCTCCACTGTGATGTTGCCATTTTTGCTCATATGAAGAGGATTATTTTTTTCTATCAATACTGGAATGCGTGTGAAGGACTTTACATAATAAATAGTGAGTATAGCATCCAAATACTTTGCGAAATGGAAATATTTGGATTCGTGCCGAAATAGAGGTATAAGTGTGAGAGCAACGCAGGTTTAACCTAAATTTAACTTTAAATGAATTCGTTTTGGCTTGTTTAGCTACAAATGGTTGTATTTGCCTTTGATGGGCCGCGCTAAAAAAAGTTCAAAAACCGGTGTAGGCTCTACCAACCCCTACGCAAGGGATCAGATCGATGGCTAGCGCTTTGGATTTCGGGTTCGTATTTTTATGTTTGCCTTAATACTTTAATACAATGAAAATATATATGACACTATATTATTAATCTAATAAAGTTGCCTGAAAATATTGTTGACATGGATACACGTATGTAGTTGTGGATCTCAATTTTTCCCAGTCAGACTTGATTCTCTGTGACTCGTTTGTCGGTGTTTGTTGGGGGAGTGTGAACATGACCGTTTTTTCTCATAGAATTCTAAGTCCAACGGCCGTTGGTGTTTTTTGGCGTTTGTTGGTGTGGTGTGAATTGGCCTATGCACATACTGTATTTGAGGCTTTTTCTATTCATGTAAATCGAAGGTGTACTCGCATTACTAGAAAATAGCCGCCCAAAATGGCTGCCAAGTGAACTGATTTTCCTTGAAGGTGCTTTGGCCCCGGGTTGAGTTTTATTTCAGGAGTTGTCTTCTGACCATTATCCTTGTGCCTTTGAGCAAGACCTTTAACCACCTTATACCTACCTAGGCTTGACAGACAAAACACAAAAATGTTGTCGAAACAACTCTCTTCCTTTCACATGCTTCCTGTAGCTCTCAGGAGATTCAGCACTCTCATATCGCTGAACAGACACAGAGCTTTGAGCTTTTATAGCCTTTAGTGCCAAAGAAAAGTAAGTCTTGGGTCAAGCGATCTGTTCATTTTTGGAGTTTTTTAAAGTACCTTTATCGCAGACAGTAAAGGTCTGCTTTCCATCTATTAGCATAATGTGTGTGGATACACACAGACACGCTTTAATTTCTGGAATAGCTTTTACCGAAGACACCTACTCATTTTTCTCTTCTTCCTCCCTCCTTTCAAGTCCTGTCCTGAAGGCTTAGCCAACGAGTCATAGTGCTGACGCAGTGAGGTCAAAGGTCGTCAGCAGACAGAGCTTGGCTCTCCCCATGCAGATGTCACTGCAGCCGAATAATTAACGCTCTCAGCCAATCACATGCATCATTCATGAGGCTTCTGTCTCTCGTTTTATCTCTCTTCGTCTCCCTCTCCCTCTGCTGCCGCAGAGGTCAGATATCTTGTTTATTAGAGCGCTGTGTTTAACAGCCGGTGGGAGGTGTGCGGCGAGATGATGCAGTTTTTCAACAGCAGTTTTTGGGCAGAGCTGCTGTGCTTAAACTTCACCCTGACAGCCAGTGTAGAAGGGTATCAGCGAATGATTGATCTCCGCTCTCTTCTTCTCTCTCTGTCTTTACGAGTGCCACCCTCTCACAGATGGCATCGAACAGACGCTTCGGCGAGATAGGATTTGAAAATAATTGGATGAGCCCAACTCACTCACACAGCACACATCTACGCAAGCGCACAACCTCCGATAAAAGAAATTTAAGTGAAAGGAAGACAGAAGAAGACATTCAACGGTCTGTTTGTGACTCGAAATTGGTGGCCCCATGTGGCGCGACCTTGATCACACCATCGCGGCGGGACGAGCTCAGAGGCGATGGACAGCAGGCCCCATCTCTCTCTCTCGCACCCACAGTGGGGGTCTGGGGCAGGGGGTCCTGGCACACATAGACTTTAAACAGAGCAGTCGCGCTTTGCCACATGCCGCTACAGTCACTCGTTCACCAACATTTGGTATGTGTATACATGAGCACACTTGTGTTAACAAACACACAACTTGACAACCGACTCTACACATGGACGGAATTCAGATTAACTGCATAATCCAAGCGTGCAGGTTAATTGGCGTGCAGCATCGGCTTCCTTTGGATTTGCAGTACAACTCTGAATGTCTGGATCATGCTGTTCATGAAAGGCTCAGTTCCAAATTCTCTAAAATGATGAACTGGCTTAAATAAACAGCATTTTTTCGATTGCACCCAACTGGTAAAACAGCTTTACTTTGTCTGGCTCTGCAAAAAGCAGATAATGATTAAAAGCTTCGTAGAGGAATATGAAGATCTGAAATGTGCTTGCTTTGTTTGAAAATATTATTGAATATTCATGTATTTAATACATATTATAATTAATATATAAAAAATAAATGTGAATGTTATTTATGTATATTTATGTATCCGAGGATCTCCCAGTACTTGGCTCATTTTGAGTTAGACTTTTAAATTCCGTTAACTAGAGACTAGCTCTGAACGGATCATTGAATCAGTGAGTTGTTGACTCAGGAAAAGCCGCAATCAGATCAATCCAATTCATTAATTAAAGGGATAGTTCATCCAAAAATGAAAATTATCCCATGATGTTCTCACTCTCAAGCCATCCAATCTTCTTTCAAACAAACACAATCGGAGTTATATTTAAAAATATCCATGGTTTATAATGGTTGGGAATGGCTGGACAAATTTTGAAGACAAAAAAATGCATCCATCCATAAAAATAAATGTGTATATATATAGAGAGAGAGAAATTAAAACCACAGACAACACTTTATACATTTATTTAATTATAAAGAACAATCAAGGTTTATTATTAAAATCCTTAACGTGACCTACATGCTATATATCTTTCAAAGCTAAATGATGTTTGTCATTTTTCTTCACTTGTAATCTTAGCCTCTGTTAAATTTCATTCTTGAATATATACCTCAACATATTCAACACAAGAATCAATGCCATTGGCATCATAAACCTCAAACTTGGCGCGAAATGTCTTCGCACACTATATTTCTATTTACCTTCATTGTATGGAAAAGAGCAGTATGATCATTCTTTAAAACATCTCCTTTTGTGTTCCACAAAAGAAATAGTGTCATACAGGTTTAAAAGTGTATGAGGGTGAGTAAAACTAAATTTGTAGGTGAGCTCATCTCTTTAAATGTAATTATAGGATGGCAAAATTTAATTGCTTAACTTGTACTCGGTTTTAATTTGCCTGCCAAATAAAACCTAAAATGGACTGTTTTCTTGTTACACTAGCCTGACAGTTCTGTTATGGGACGTCACATCAGGGGAATTTTCTGCACTCTCTGGGATTACAAATCAGTCCTTGGTGGCCCAGTGCCTCTAATCTACCACCTGGTCATCACTGCTGTATTTGTACTTCTTGTCTTCAAGCATTTTTAATCATGCCATTCCAAACATACGCTTATCTCCCACAAACCTTTTTCCTGCTAAGAGTTATAGAAAGACTGTAATTAACTACCAAATGTCTTTTGACTGTGGTCTGTGTATATATGTGTAATTGCTCAATGGCAGTGCCCATTTTCCTGAACAAACACAAGGGACCCAGGGCCTTGTGAGCAAACCGGCATCCATCATCATAGCAAACACGTCCACACACACACATACATACTTCTTCTCTGCACACCGTAGTGTGTGCGAATGTGACCTTCAGAAGTGCAGACATGCCGTAGAGAGTTACAGGAAGTCAGTGTCCATCGCCATTTCTCGTGCCTCATTGATCGCCTACTGTCGTACACGCACACATTTTTCTGTTTGATAGTCATTCTGTGGCTTTATGTGTGTTTGTGTATCGTTGATTACACTGCCAAAAAGCCTTTTTTGAAGTTGTAAAAAGTACATTTTACTAGAAAATACTATTTTAGTGTTTCTACTTCAAAATTTCATGTTTAATTTAATGTTACTTGCCATCTCTTTGTAATTATTTGTGAAATTTTCTTGCAGTTTTGGAGGGAAAATCATTTTCAAAGTAAACCCTACACCATTTTTATCACTGCACGCAGGATATTCTGGTAGTCGGCTTGTCGGTTCATGGATTTAGTCCAAGAATTTATGAATTATGCAAGTGGCTATAGGCACTCTTAAAAATAAAGGTTCTTTATTAACGTCAGTTGTTCGACTAACAATTGCACAAAAGGTTCTTTAAGTGGAAAAGGGTTCTTTAGATGTTTAAAATGTAATTCACACTAAGAAAAAAATGGTTATTTTAAGAACTATTCACTGAAGGGTACTTTAATAGACAAAAAGATGGTTCTTCTGTGAAACCCCTTTTTTTGGAGCCTTTATTTTTAAGAGTGTGCTATTTGGACACCTGAAATATGCTTGTTGAACTTGTTGGCATTACTTATTTGGAAGGGAAGTCTTTCCACTTGTTGGTGTATTTGCTATAAAAGATTTCTGGTTTGTTTTATTGCTCAGACTATCTTTTATTTTGTCTTTTCTAGGTCTATCCCCAGGCTCAGATGCACAAGTGAACGCTGAAAATGTTCGCAGCCGAGAACAGATTCTCCAGACATTGACTGATCTTTCCAGATCCTTCCAGGACATTGCTGACCGCTGCCTGCTGGTGCTGCATCTGGAGGTCAGGTAAGTCCCACCTTTTCATCTCAATCTGAGAAGACTCCAAACGCAAATCTTAAGGCATCTTCACACATACCGTGACTTAAACGCTGCAGACTGAATCTACACAGCTACAAACTATATCCATCAGTGTTAAACGGCTTGTATTTTTAGGTCTTCCAAAGAGTCTGCCTGGCCCAAAAGATCACCAATGGGTCATTCACTCTCCGTACCCTCCTCCACAGGCTCTCCCTCCCACTCCCCTGATTATTCTCTGATATCATTTAGCTTATGTGATCCTGTTTATGATTTGGAAACAATAACTCGCGGCTCCCATGCTACGCGTTATTGACTTTTTCCATCAAGCAAATTTCCCTTGACAGTACTTGAGGGTAAATTAAGCCATAAGAGAAGGTAAGAAGAAGAGGATGCAGGCTTTATGGTTTGGTAGCGGGCGTCTTCGCTTAAAGCTTTTCTAATGCTGAATGAGGAAGGGGAGGTTTATTGCAGGTCTGTTGGAAGCCATTATGGAAACCATCTCACCTTCTCTCTCTGTCTCGGAAACACTCTTTATCTGCGCACCTATACGCAGGTTTATTAGGCCATGAACGCTTCACAGATTGTACCCACAAACACACATGCACCTGCTCACAGGACATTCCATCATCCCAGTTCATTCTGCCTTTATAGAGTAAAGCTGTTGGAGAAGATATTCACCACCTCAGTGAATGCATCAGGCATTTCTCTGGGGATTGATGACAGTCTAGAGTACTATTAACAATACTTACCTAGATAATAACAATAACGCACACATTTAAAAATGGTCTCCGGTTGTTTGTGTAAAATATATATTTGCATTTTGATTTAAGCTTATGAAGAATTTCTCTTGAGGATCAATTTTCCAGCAGAACTTTGAGGGGATGTGGAGATTTGGAAAAATTATTCAAAAAAGTCATTTTTATAATTGAAAACTAATAAAAATGATTATTATTGTTAAATTGGCATAGGCCTTCAGTATGTGGGTCAAATGGGCAATAAGAAAGGACACCCTATTGAAGAAGTATATGGTTTTTCGTATCAGGGCATACAAAAAAAATCATCTGATCCTTGGCAGTTCTTAAAGTTTGGAAAATAAAACCACACATGAACAACACCACTTGACATATTACATCCTGCCATTATTTATTTAACAAAAATAAAGCAGTGGTGACAAACTAAGGACACCCTATGATTCATTATCTTGAAGATACACTTAAACTTGAAGTAAAAATTTTCTGTATGACTTTATCAGTCTCTCAACTTCGACTGGGCCAGAGCAACACCTTGATTCTTTTCTTTTTTAAGCCTGTTGTAGATTTGCTGGTGTTCTAGGGATCATTGTCCTGTTGCATGACCCAGTTTTGGCCAAGCTTTAGCTGTCGGACAGATGGCCTCACATTTGACTCTAAAATACTTTGATATGCAGAGGAGTTCATGGTTGACTCAATGACCATGAGATACCCAGGTCTTGTGGCTACAAAACAAGCCCAAAATCATCAACCCTTCAACAGCTTTCTTAAATTTTGGTGTGAGGTATTTGGTTTCAGCAAACATGGAGCTGTGCATTATGGCCAAACATCTCCACTTTGGTCTTTTCTGTCCAAAGGACATTGTTCTAGAAGTCTTATGGTTTGTTCAGATTCAACTTTGCAAACCTAAGCCATGTCTCTAAGCAATTTCTCTGAGCATTGCATGGTCTGATCTTGGGGTGTATTTGCAGCAACGTCCACTCATGGGAAGATTGGAGTCTGTTTCCACTTGTGAATAATCTTCCTCACTGTAGAATAATGGACTTCAAATTGTTTGGAAATGGCCATATAACCTTTCTCAGATTGATGCCAGCAATAATTTTTTCTCTAAGATCATTGCTGATGCCTTTCCTCCTTGGTGTCGTGTTAACACACATCTGAAGGCTCCAGACGAGAAAACTGCCAAAGCTTCTGCTTTTATGGAGGTGATCACATTTGCTGATGATCAGTTAATCAAAGGCATTTAATAAGGAGCGTCTTTCCATTACTTACCCTCTTAATTCTTATGTTAACAGTAAGGGTGCCCTTAGATTGTCACCCATGGCTTGTCCATTTTGGCCTGTTTTTTTTTTTTTTTTTTTTAATAAATGACACTGTGTGATAGGTCATGTGTTGTTGTTCATCTGAGGTTTTATTTTCTAAATTTTAAGACCTGCCAAGGGCCAGATGATGGAAAACCATGAAAGTCAATGGGGTATCCTTTCTTTTACACATGACTCTGTGTGTGTATGTATGTGTATATATATATATATATATATATATATATATATATATATATATATACTTCTACCTAAACTAAATGAGAATTGAGAACAACTAGCTGAAATGAAATAAGTTTTATTTTATTAGTTTAAGTTTGTCAAAAACTGTCCAAAGAAACTAAAGACTAAAACTTAATAAAAAAAACCCCTATACTTTCATATTTAATAAAAAACTATTAGAAAATTACAAAAACAAAAAAAAATAATAAATCTTCATAATAAAACTAAAATTAAAATGAAAACAGAAAATATAAAAACTATTAACAAAGACTATAATAGTAAGATAAGACTTTTTAAAATAAAAAGTGTGACAAAATATACCAAATTTGAAATTAATTGACTCACAGGATCAAAGACATCTTAATTGAGGTTTTCCAGGAATGTCAGATGAAAAGACTTCTACATGTGAAAAATATTCATTTTGAGGTGAAATCCGGTGTAAGTTAAAAACAGGTCATATCTCAAGCTTCAGGAAAGTTCTTATCTTACTCAACTCATAATTGTCATTCAGTGCCTGTCGTCTCTGCCCCATCAGGGTCCACTGTTTCCATTATCTGATCCCTCTGGCAAAACAAGGCAACTACGCCATCGTGGCTAATGCTGCCAGCATGGACTACGACCCCCTGGTGGTGAAGCTGAATAAGGACATCAGTGCCATAGAGGAAGTGATGGGAGCCGCCCTGCAACAGCACAAGTTTCAGTATATCTTTGAGGGTGAGTGACCTCTTGCCTAAACAGGAGGCTGATGCCTGAAGAGTCTTTCTTTTCTAACTGTCTGCCTGTCTCGGAGCAGGTCTGGGTCACCTGATCTCCTGCATTCTGATAAACGGAGCTCAGTACTTCAAGCGCATCAGTGAGTCCGGCATCAAGAAGATGTGCAGAAATATCTTTGTCCTCCAGCAGAACCTGACCAACATCACCATGTCACGCGAGGCTGATCTGGATTTCGCCAGGTAGAATACACACATATTCTCAGTAGGGATGTGCAAAATTTCATACTTTATATTTATATTTAAATATTTAACCTTAAATTAATTTGTTGTTTAATTCGACTCACATTTATTTGTATAGCACTTTTCCCAATACAGATCATTTCAAACCAGCTTTACAGAAAAAGGATCAGTAAATAATAGGGTGTAAAGGTACACAGAAGCCACAGTTCGGTACGTACCTCAGTTTTGGGGCCATAGTTCGGCGCGATTTTGGTACAAAAGGAAAAATGGTCACTTTATTTTTAGGGTCCAATTCTCACTATTAACAAACTATTAACTTCTACATCAGTAAACCCCTAATTACTGCTTATAAATGTTAAGTTTAGGTATTGGGTAGGGTTAAGGAATGTAGAATAAGGTCATACAGAATAAGGTATTAATATCTGCTTTATAAGTCATATATCTTAGTAATATGCATGCTATTAATAAGTAACTAGTTAATATTGAGAATTGAAAACTATTCATTTATTTTTAACAGACTTTGTTCCACCTACTGGCATTTAGTCCCCTAGTTGGTACAGTACAGCCTCCTATAGTGTATTAAGCACTAAGCAGTAAACAGAATGTACTCTTGCGTAGGTCATTTTTTTACAGGGCTAATAAAAAAAAGAAAAGGTATTTGGTCATAATTGTGCATTAAGAGTGTTATAGTTTCAGTGGAGCAAATTGTATATAAACATTCAAAGCTTAAGCCCACCCTCCTATACTTAATTTTCCGTGTTCCGCTCCGTTTCATGCACAGTTGCAAGCGTGAGCCTTTCAAAGTATCCTCTTTTGTCCTTAAGCACTCATGCATGCATCTTTTCGAGCAGTCATTCGCACACGCTCTGTTCTTCTTCTGCTCTTTTTCCTGTTGTGGCGGTTAGCAAACAGTGTTGCATTACCGCATGCACCCCCTTCTGGATTGGAGTGTGGATCGCCTGTGACTGACTTTATCCGTCATATATGTACATGTACCGTTGCACCCCTAGTATATAATTAACCGGATGTTTCTACATTTTTATGTGAAGATCAGTGTCGGCTGTGAAATTAAAGAGAGTAATGTGCACTTTGCTGTACAAACAATGGAAATAAATACCCAGTGGATTTCTTGCATGATTATTACAACGCTGGCTTATTGCCCCCCTCCCCCCCTCATATATGTGACGTCACGCGATGCATGGGTGGTACAGGTGGTGATTGGAATTACAGTGCATTGTTTACTCTATAAAAGCTCATCTGATTGACCCCTCCTACACACACACGGTAGAGAGAGAGTGCCCTCTCTGTAAACCCGTTATGAATACATTGGCATTATCCTCATAAACTGCTTGGAAAACAAGATAATAAATGAGCACTATAGCACTAGCCTCTTGCAGCTGTACCACTGTCATTTACATCCAGCTTTGAGTGTGTATAAATGCCTGTGTGTTGAGGGATTCATTGAGAGAGATGGAAGCATATATGTGGATGCTGGGAGATGGAGAAAGGCCCATGAGGAAGAAAGGGAATCGTTGGCCGCTCTCCCATCTGAATGCTTGCTGTGGGCGACTGGGCCAAGGACACAGTAATAACCATCGATTTGAGTTAAAGCTGAGCAGTGCAGTGGCCAAACCCAGCGGCTCTCCTCACTTGCGGCAGGCTTTGGTCACAGTGCCATCTAGTGAGGAGAAACATGTCGTCAGTGGAGAAACACTGCAGAGCATGCCTAAAAACATGAACATGAGCACATTTATTTATTTAAGCCTGTACAAACAGTGTAATTTGATTGCACGGGGCTACTGCCAGAGGTTTTGATGTTTAAATCAGGAGTAAACAACTTCACTAGTAGTTTTTCATTGGAATGACCTTGTGCCTGGTGTTGATCCAGTCCCCAAGCAAAACCAGAGTGCTTTTACTCTCGCTACATGCTCACACACGTACACATACACACACCATCTGCTCACAGCCTTAGACTGAGCCAGGCCATGTCCCAGAGTCCTGCAGGTGCCTCAATAATGTCTCATCAACATCACCCAAACCTGGCAACAGACTGATGTTTGTGTACGAATGTATGTGTATTTGTTTTTCAACTCAGATTGATCATAGCATAAGGAAAAATGATCCTAGATCTTCTCCATACATGTGTGTGAACCCAGTTCATCTGCATTTTCAATCACTACATACAGTGCTTATAGAAAGCCATCATATCCTTTTAAAATAGTTACTTTATTCGTTATAGAGCCTGAAATCAAAACCTATTCCCCCCCAGAAAATTCTTTATTTATTAATTTTGTCATACAATAAAAAAAGAAAAGAAAAATGCAACAGTTATGAAAATTAATTAAAAAAATAAAAATAAATTAGAATAACAGGGTTGTTAAAGTCATCATTGCCCTGATTTTATACTTTGTAGAGCCACCTTTTACTTTATTACAGCCATTAATCTTTTTGGATGTCTGTACTAGCTTTGCACACCTAGATTGGGGAATATTTGCCCATTCTTCCTTGCAGAATTGCTCAAGTTCAGGTAATGGACTGCTCTCTTCAAGTCCATCCACAGATTTTCTATCGGATTTAAGTCATGGCTCTGACTTGGCCACTCAAGCACATTCACCTTCCTATCCTTAAGTAATTGTGGTGTTCTTTTGGCGGTATGTTTAGGATCATTGTCGTGTTGGAAGGTGAATGACCTGCCCATTTTCAGCTATCTAGTAGAGGGACGCTGGTTTTTCTGTTTTCTGTGAATTTGGATGTACTTGGCAGCATCTATTTTCCCTTCAATCCTGACCAATCGCTCAGTCCCCACTGAAGAGAAGCACCGCCACAACATAACGCGATGGTATGTTTTGGGTGGTGTTTGCTTTATTGTCAGTTTTTTACCAGATGGCATCAGAGTCTTGTGTGTTTTTGCATAGTGCAGACAAGACTGAGTATGGCACTTTATTAGGAAAGGCCTTTCCCAACCATGGTGAATTCTTTGCAGTACCTTGCACTACTAATAGTGGAATATTCAAGACACAGCTAGTTTTATTGTGAAGTAATTAAAACCACTACAGTCGATGTCAAGGTGGGCCAATTAGCCTGGTGTTTGATCTGGAAGTTGATTGGTTGCACTCAAGCAAATTTATAATGGCATACTCAAATGGGGCTGATCACTTTACCAAACCTGGTGTTTCACTAATTAATTTTTAATAATCCTCCAGCATGTTTTAAAATGTTATTTTCACTTTGATGATGTGGGTTATGTGTACATACAGCTCAAAAAAGTTGTGTTGGGTGTAATGTGACAAAAGGTGAAGCTTTTCACAGGGTGTGATGACTTTCTATAGGCACACTACATTTCTATGTTCACAACACCATTCAAAAGTTTGTGGTCAGTAGAGGGTTTTTTTTATTATTTGGCAAGGACTCATTAAATTTATCAAAAGTGTGAGTAAAGACATAATGTTTTAAGAAGAATTAACATTGATGATAATAAGAAAAGTTTCTTGAGCTGCAAATCGGCATATTAGAAGATTTCTGAAGGATCATGTGACACTGAGGACTGGGCCAATGATGCTGAAAATGAAACTTTGACATTACAGGAATAAATTACTTTTAAAATATGTTAAAAGAGGAAGTTATTTTAAATTTGAATTGTTCCCACTGTATTTTTAATCAAATAAACGCAGCCTTGGTGAGCATAAGAGACTGAAAAACATGAAAAATCTTGCTAAACCCACATTTTTGAACGTTAGTGCAGATACATTGGCAAAAATAAATAGCATTTTAACTTTATGCTAATAAGCAATGATGAAATGTGGTGACTACCAATGGGAGTGCAGACAGTAAAGCCCTGCCTGGTGCAGTTTGGTAGAAATATCTAATAGCAAATAGTTAATCTGATGTCTAATGTACACAAAAATGGCAAGTAATTGCTAAAATCATTAGTTATAATCTGATTAGCTGGCTTTACATGAACTCAGTTCTGCTTTAGTATTTAGAAGTTTAGAAGATCTGAAGTAGAGTTTAATTTTCCATGCAGAAAATCCCATCTACTATTTTGGTATAATCTATTTTGGATAAACCCACCCCTGAGCAACACAAAAACTGAAAGTTTTCAAAAAGTACTGTTGTTTGTCACATTGCATCTGGGTCGGACAGTCTCTTTCTTTCTAAATGGCAGATTATGTTGTAGTGAAAACCAGACAAAAATAAAATATTAAAATTTACAAAAATAATCAGCCATGCTGATCACGTTCTCTCTCTCTTCCAGTGTGAAATATAAAACATGCTCTCTGATTCATGAAGGAAAGGGGAATTTGTTAGAAAATTCACAGTTCAGAGACTGGCTGACTGACATGCATGGGTTAGAGGTCAAGCTGTTGGAAAAGCACCTGTCTTGTGAGGCCATTTGTAAAAGGCTTCTGGAAAAACGACATTTAGCCAGCATGTCAGGGTGACGGCCTGGACTGTTTACGCCATGGCTGCTCTGTGCTCCCGATAACCACAAAACAGACCGGCAGCTGCACTTGACAGCACATTGGTCTTTCTGTGTATGCGTGTGTGAGTAACATGAGGCTTTCCTCCATTTCTGTGTATTATGCTTATCTAGATATATTTCTCTGTATTTTCTTTTATGCTCCTGTTTATGTGATGTTTGTTACTTCATGGATGTTCTACGAAATAAGAGACCAGGGATGTTAGCTTTCACACACAGTCTAACTCCCTTCAGACACTGGCGTGATTAGCAAAGGTGAATGGTAAGGCGATATATCCAGTATTTATAATATATTAATGTTGATTTTGATGTCGATAAAATTAAGCACCATTGTGAATATTGCCATTTTTTGGTGTTGTTTTATTTGGCTATTAATAGTTCAATATTTTTAGGCAATCTATTGTATAAACTCTGATTATATTACGTAATTTATGTTTAAATATTATTACTTCAACTGAATGTTCATTTATTAAACATATTAATATACGATCATTTCCAACATATTTTGAGTTCATTTTAGGCAAGCAATACAGTCATTTTTAAACAGTATTTGAGCTAAATAAAACTACTCAACATATTCAACCCAATCGCTGGGTTTGTCCATTTTCAACCCAACTTGGGTAGTTTTTAACCCGGCAATTTTAGGGTGTATAATTAAAAGCTGAAAAATATTGTCCAGCTTTACTACTACTGCAGAAGTCCATTAACAGTGCATTAACCATTTATGAGCCTATTCCACCTGTTATCCTGTCCAGTTGTTCTCTCATATGTAGACCAGGTCAAACCATCTCATCTCAAAGCCTCACCTCACTTTAAAACTGAGCCGCTGCTTGTCTTGCAAAATGTTCCCATTAAAGTGAAAATCAGACCTGTCAAGCAGAACGGAACGTCCGGGAAGCCTGATATGCACTTTTGCATGGAAAGCATTGGCATTTGTTACTGTGGTGATGACCATGTGTGTTCTGTTTGATGGAGAGGATCATCTTGGGCATCTTGCCTTCTTTCTCTCTCTCTCGCTCTCTCTCTCTCTCTCTCTCTCTCAGCTGCTAACTAATGTGTTGCTGAGAATGCGCTGACAGAAGCAGCCCTTAATGGCTTTAATATTGTACATGCTGGAAATTGGAGGAAACGAATTGTGCTGATTCGAGTTTTTTTCCACTGTCTCCCTTTGCGCCAACATACATCTCCCAGCGTCCTTCAACGTATGCATCATAAATTTGCTTAATACTCTTTGTATGCACTACTGTACACACAGACTCAGTCTAATTAAAACTTAATGGCACTCGGAAAAACACACACACACACACACAGGTGCAGGTTAGATGAGTGAGAAGTTCCTGCTCTTTATTATCTTCTAATGGCAGAGAGGATTGGGAGAGGAGAGGAAAGAAGGTGTTGTTAAAAGCCACCAAGAGTTAATCAGATTAGCAACTTGATGTGGTTTTTCTAAATGCTTTTAAATGTGTGTGAAATGAAGTGTGGAGAATGTCATAGTTGGCCAACCAAGCAAACAAACAAACATACAAGCATACAAATTTTTGACTTAAAAACGCATGAAATTGCTTGATGAGCATGGTATTATTATAATATATTATGTTATGTTATGTTATGTTATGTTATGTATGTTGATCATGTTCGAAAACTTTTATCAACTAAAGCTAAATTGTGGACATAGTGGACATTATCAAGAAAATCTGACTTTTTCCATGTTTAAGTGCTGTAATCGGGTCCCCAGTGCATCTACCAACCCAGTAAATGTGAAAAAGGACAACCAGGCGACTTTGTTTTTGGAAGACTTTCTTTGCAAGCTTGTGAAAAAACAAGCCACTCAGAATTCGCTCCATTCACAGCATGTGATAGCAATCATAAACTTTAGCCTGGTGAGTATGGCTCTGTTCGGCAAACATGTGCGGTATTTATAGTGGGCGTCCATACCGGTTTTGCATAAAAATTTAACATGACGGCACATGCTAGTCGACGAGTTGAATCAATTCCACAGCAACTACATAAATTTATTGACTAACCATTCAGAAACATCCAGTTGTACTCTAAAAGTTGTAACTTCTGAGTCTCTTCATCAGTGCCCGACTCCGGTTTGAACAATGACAGGCTGAACACCGATACTAACAATTGTCATTTCTCCAGCTTTGTTGTTGTTGAGCAACCTACACATGAACTGGTAAAGCTCCGCCCTCTTTTGGCTAGCTGGCAGGGAGCAGCAGCTCATTTGCATTTAAAGGGACACACACAAAAACGGCATGCTTTTGCTCACACCTAAATACCGGCAAATTTGACAAGCTACAATAAATAATCTGTGGGGTATTGAGTTGAAACTTCAGACACATTCTGGGGACACCAGAGACTTATATTACATCTTGTGAAAAGGGGCATAATAGGTCCCCTTTAAAAAGTTTTTCATTAATTTAAATACATTTGAAATAAAATAAATAGATTTGCCAAAATTACTAAAACTGAAATACGAAAATAAAATTAAAGCCACAAAGAAATATTTTTTGCTCGAACTTGAATTTAAATTAAAATGAAAACTGAAAATCTAAAAATAAAAGCTCATTCAAAATATGAATAAATACTATAATACTTAAATAACACTGTATTGATATATATATATATATATATATATATATATATTAAATTTTATTATATTAATATTTAAAAGTGGCCTTGATATGCTCAAAATGTTCATTTTTAGGCTCTATCCCTTTAAAGAGGTTTTCTATGCTAAGGTGGCTGTTTTTAAGAGCTGTTCTGTATATGAGATTGTCTTCTCCAGTGTCCTGTTTTGAGCTCTAATGAGCAGACAGCACAGGTCTGGTGGATTAACGCCCTGGCACAGTACGGGTTACTAGGACACTGTACTGTCAGAGCTGTTATAAATGGCTGTGTTTTTTCAGTGTCAGAGATGAATGGGGGTTAATGGAACTGCCCTCTCTCTGTCCTGCAGGTGCACTTGTGCTCACATGCACACTTTTTGGCACGCTTTTCAGCATCTTTGGGGTGGATTCTGTACTTTTTACTGGCTGAATATGCTGTGATCATTCAATTTTTACATGTTAGTGATAATCTGCAGCATTAGAACTCAGCATTTTATAGGCGTAAGGGCAGCACCATTATTTCCAAGTTCTTAGAGAATTCTTCACAGAGGTTTTGTAGAAGAAAGCAGATCTGTGAGATGTTTGAGTGTGTGTGTGTTTTTGTCTTTCATTTCGCACTCCCTCTCCAGCAAGTGGACTGTCTCGTGGTATCCATAACAACATCCCTGCTGGTCTTCAAGAAACTGAACGTCTTGCTGAAGTTGTTTAAACAGCCAGTACACTGTAAAATTGCAAGTAGGCCAAAAAACTTCAACCATACCTCTAGATTTTTTTGAAAAAATTCCTACCACAATGCTAGGATGTTGTAGATGGTTGCCAGTTCGTTATTTGATTTCACTTATAGTATATCGGGGTCTTTAGAAGAAAAGGTTCTATGGATTTAGTTTTAAATGATTTAGTTTTATTCTGATTAAATTTTATGATTTATACAGCTTGTAAACATTATCACAAGAAAAAATTGTGAAACATGCAAGTATTATGCAATTATATAAGACATTTCTCTTTATATAGAAGCTTTTGGCATAAAGCGTTCTTTAAATTTGACTCAAGAATGTTAAGGTTCTATATAGAACCTCAAGAGTGTAGATTCTCTGCACTGAAAAAAAAAGGTTTGTAGAAACAATTTACAATCACAAATTGTTAGTAAATGTCACAAATATTATTCAATTAAATGTGTACTGTTGAAGTAGAAAGACTCCAAATAAGTTAAAGTAAGAAATGTACTCCAATGAGCTTCAAAAATCATTTATATTGCATTCATAGTACAGATCACAGCCATGAAGCATCTAGATAAGTAGTTTCATGTTCTCCAGAAGTTCATAACCTCAAGCCTTTACCATGTCTGGCATGGATTTAAAATTTGCATGTGCTCCATCATGAAAAGACTAAAACGGGCCATTTCTGCTACTGTTTGCTCTGTACGGAGCACCTTTAAAGTGAGAGTTTGTGTAAAATGGGCTCTTAGGCTCATTTAGAGTGCAGCCAGGAGTCTCTGAGCACCTGGAGGAGTGTGGCAGCTTGATAGGGGAGTTAGAGAGAGTCCTGCTGGCTAAGGCCTTTCTGTGTGCCTGAGTAATGCAGCATGAGAAAGAGAGAGAGAGAGATTCGGAGGAGTCGTCTGCTCTGATGGGGTCAAAACACATTCAGCTCTTATCACCCCTGTTACAAATGTGCCTCTGCTGCAGAAATAGAAGTTGTAAGCCCATTTTGTGTGGGTGTGTGTATGCATACTCATGTGTAAGTGTCTCCTTGAACTATATGTCTAATGTTTAATGCATGTTTGCCCGTCCTGTTGGTCAACAGCATGTATAAAATAATGTAAATATGATCTGATGTTCTCAACACGTTTTGTGAATGCAGGAGTTTACAATAAAGAACAGTAAGGCCAGTGTAAGAGAGATTCGGCCTAGTTGACGGAACTTTCATTTAATTGCAATACTTTCATGCTTATATTATGCTTCAACATTTTATTGATTATATATGTGTTTTCATGAAATTTACACTTAAATGAACTTTTTTCAGTTTTGAATAACCTTTATTTATTTTTCAATAATTTTTTTACAACCACCAATGTGAGATTCCGACATTTTAACAGGTGTACGGTTTGTGAAAACTGAGAGAATGATGGTTAAAATGGATTGAAAATCATAAAAATGTTTAGGATATACTACACATAGGAGTCATTTTTATAAATGTAGCTGTTTTTTGTTGTTGTTTTTTGTCTTGTGGACTGTATCTAAACATCTTTTATTTAAAATGTATTATTCAGGAGAGTACTAAACAAAAAATAACATGCAGTTTGTATAATCCTCTTATTTTGTTAAAAAATTTACATTTTGCAGATTCTGCAAGGGGTATGTTTAAGCACAGCTGTATAAGTGTATATGAATTTATATTGCTCTCACAAGAGTTATAATATAGCTTTTATTTTTTCAAATTACAAAGATTTTAAGTTATCTGTTTACATTTTTTCTTAGGAAACAGTGTTTAATGACAAATATAAGTATATTTTCTGACACATAAAAATGTAATGTGTCGCTAAAAAATAAAGTTGAAATACAATTTATATAAATGTAATTTTCATATTTTTAAGCGACGTAAGCATTTAGCAAATTTATTATTTTTGTATAAAAAATATATTATTTTATTAAATTATTATTTTATAAAAAAAATTATAGAAATTTTATAGAAAATTTTATGAAAAAGAATATTTTGTTAAAAAAATTATATTAATGTTAATATATGCAACATATATTGTAGCATGTTGTATTGTTAAAATGTTTACATAAAAATATAGAAAAAGAATTTCATATTTTTACTAACATTTTTCATATTTTTTTGAGAATCATATTATATTTTCATCAAGAAACTTTGTCTGAAATAACAAAACCTTTTATTCCGTCTCTCTGTGTCTTTCTCTGCAGGCAGTACTATGAGATGCTGTACAATACAGCCGACGAGCTGCTAAACCTGGTGGTTGATCAAGGGGTGCGCTACACAGAGCTGGAGTACATCAATGCTTTGAGTCTCCTCCACCGCAGCCAGACAGGCGTGGGAGACCTGACCGTACAGAACATGCGGCTGCAGCGCCTCAAAGAGATCATATGCGAACAGGCTGCTATTAAACAAGCTACCAAGGATAAGAAGATCACTACGGTCTAGACACGCACGATTAAACTATACCTACAATGCTCTGTAAGGGTCTGCATTATTTCCATTCGTCGATGTCACAAGCTTTTTAGTGGTCATTTGATATCGGTTTCATTTCATCTTGTTGCTTTCCTATATATAATTTGTAAAATACGTTTTTTCGCACACCAATGCACACACAGACACACGCTCGCAGAAGGAACGCTCTAATAAATGAATCCCTTGTATTGGTCCGGTTAGACCAGGTTACACCTTTCAGAGTGAGAGGAAGGATTCGCTCAATGTGGCTCGGGGAGATCTTCGTCTCATTTTCTTACTTTATCAAACCGCTGCTCTCAATTATAGAATCTTCCTGCGCTCCGTCTCCCTGCCCGGCCTGCAGCCTGTGCCTGGAATAACAGATGCCAGATTAGAACGCCAGGCTTTTTTATCAGGCAAAAAAGAAACCGCTCGCCCGCCGCTTGTTGATTTGTTCTTCTTTCTCAAGAGAGCAAATAGGAATTGCTAAACCCATTCAGCATTTCACACATTTCACCCTACCCGTCGTGTGTGTTTGTTGATTCTGTATCGGCCCGTCAGCATTATGACACAGACATTGACGGCGACATCGTAAAACTTTAATGACCCTTTCAACAGTGGTTGTTTAAACATGGCTTTCTAAGCACCGATATATTCTAATATCTAAACTTTCATTTGGATCTGAACTTTTTGTCTTATTCACGGCCTCTTGCTCATACAGGCAGAAAAAGCCACAGATCACTCATTCTCTGTGTCCTATGCTATTTTTAGTTCATTAATTATGAAGAATAGAACGAGAGAGAAAGCCATCGATACAGAACACGGGCGTTAAGCAGGAAGCCAACCGAGCAATCCATCAAAATGACTCGACCACTTGAATCAATAATTGCCACCAGGTTGCCAAAGAGAGAAACACAGCAACGATCTTTCATATTCTTTCTCCATTAAAATCCTGTTTGGATGTTGAAGATGTGTTTTAGTAATGGTTAGGCATTATAAATGTCAAGTCTGCCTTATTTTATTATGCCTGTAATGTGTCTAGTATGACTCCTCATACTAAAGACATAGGAGTGTGTGAATTGGTGTGTGTTTAAGTGCTATTATTGGGTCACCAATACTGTTTAAATGAAGTGCTGACCCAAGTGCTCCTGTTAGCATTATACTGTACATTCATCCTCAGCTATATTCATTTAGACATCACTGCAACAGAATCTAATGGGGTTTGCACAATATTGTGGCGAATCAACACTATTTCATGCCTTTGTTTTTTGTCACGTGTTTTGTTGTGTAGCATTTAATAACATTTGAGATGTTCACTAAAGGGATATACATGCTTGTAAATTTCAATTAACTGCTTCTCACAGCCACAGAATACTGGATTTGAACTGAATTTTGCCAATGTTAATGTCAAAATGAAAATAAAGGAATATTACAGGGGGAAAAAAAAGCTTTGGAACATTACTTTGCCAAGTTTTAACTCGTTTGATCATCAAACCTAATTTGTAAATTGTCTGGGATGCCAGAAGAGAACATCGTCTATATTTTTCGACAAGTGGCGAGATTTTATTTCATGTAATCCTTTGCACAAATTACATGCACTATATATATATATATATATATATATATATACACACACACACGTATTCTATATTTATGTACCTATGTAGGCGTACTGTATATAAGTTTTATAATATAAGTTATGACTGTATAGCAGTAATAAATAGGCCTATTCATATGTATTCCTGTATTTATATTATCAAGTTTTAGAAGAGCTTAAAGTCAGATACGGGAATCGTAGCGTTACATTCATGCGCATGTGCACAACGTCTGATCTGCTTATGTTTATAGACGGTTGCTAAGCAACCAGTGCGCGTGCAACTTTCACGGTTATCTTTGCTCCTTACAGAGTGTCCGGCTTTACTTGTATCCGTTTAGAGAGAAAAAAATGAGGTTATTTTTGTAATTAATGGCGTAAAATATTCCGTCTTTGGCGTTTGTGTTTAGTTGAACATGTCAGATGCTCTCTGGAGACAGGAAACCATAGAGACAGCAAAAGAAGAGAGCTGACACAATTCATACACAACAACAATGGAGGTAACAGCCCTCAGATATGGTTATTTGCTCGTGTTCTATACTACTAAACTCTTTGTAGTCATTTAAATCGCTATAGTTCCCTTCTATTGTTCTTTTCTAATGGAGAGTGATGGTGAATTGACGGAGGACGAGGCGTTTAAATGCCTGTCCAACTTGGGACAGTCAGCTACAGGACTCCAGCACACTTACCTACGCCTCTCTGTGCCAGTGAGTGACATTCACATTTGTTTTTTAATGTCGTTGTGGGATTTCCAATGCCTTTATCATGTATTGTTTTCATACTGAACTATAAATATTTACTATCAGTTAAACCAAAATCTCTCACAAACCTTTCTGCATTTGTACCTTAGACCATAAAAATGTGTTCGTATCATTTGTACGTCCTTTTTTCGTGGCTTGTGTAAACAGTCACGTGACCATATTTGGTACTCTACATATAATATCCAAAGGGTCAAACTTAATACGTTTGTGATAATTGTAGTCACATTTTGAAAATGTTGTTGATTAAATTACATGAAAAAAATGCAGATTGTATTCATTTTGCTTTATCATTGCCCTTTTCACCTCAAATGACTGATATATATATATATATATATATATATATATATATATATATATATATATATATATATATATATACTTATATACTTATATATAAAATATGTATGTATGTATATATGTGTATATATATATATATATATATATATATATATATATTTAATTATGTGATATTTTATTAATTCTTATTGAATAACTGAGCAGCTTTTGATAGTGTTTTGATAGGTATAAATCACTGTTTTGACCTGTTAAACGGGTTTAGACATTATTTAGTATGTTTATTAAGCTGTTTTCTATTGGTTGGTCACCACAATATGAGTGGCATTACTATCCTTTTGGGAATATTTTCTACCCACAGTCTGATCTCCATAAACACACACACACTGAGACTGTTACATCACTATGCAACAATTGATATTTTCCGTAATAAAATTTCCCAGGCTAACTCGACGGAGCTCTGGGGTAGAATATTAATATATTTTTTCAGGAAGCACTGATATTGTTTAGTTGCATGACTTCGCTGGAGGGAAACAGAAGTGGCCTCCAAATTAGTTTACGTCCTTTTTCTAATGCGTCATACTCTCCTCTAGTTTCAGGGTTTTACCGGATGACATTTTATTGGCACCTTAACTGAATTTCTGATTGTGTTTGGCCACAGGGGCGAGACTTGAAAAATGTCTCCATTTTATGCAATTACATCTATCTACAAAAGCTAGAGCTTCCCTACAATAAAATCAAAGGTAGGTTTACACTAGCTTAATGTTTGTGTTAAAAGTAAACTATATGGTGAAATGAAATTTAGCTGTCATGTTTCGAACCCGCTCAAATTTGTCTTCCACTAATCTAGATATTTGCTATAATATCCTCTTGTTGAAAATGTTTGCTGGAATTTTTTTCATCCGTGCCCTTCATGGTTGCTTGGTAGTGGGATAAATAATCTCAGCTGTGCGGATGCTCGTCATCCATCTTTCTCCTGTTCTTTCTGCCTAATGTTTTGTGACTGGCAGATCTATCCTGCGTGAGTCACATGCCACACCTCATCATACTGGATGCTTCCCACAACCAACTCACCGATTTTTTTGGATTCCAGCCGCCAAAAAATCTCAAGGTGATTCAATTCAGTACAGAGCATTGTGATGTCATGTGAGGTTCAGTTTTCCCACTGAATGAAGAATAACTTCATTGTGTCTTATAGATGTTTCACTATTAAAGTTAGGCGTGCTTTAACTTTTTTATTTACAAAAAGTGCAAAAAAATGATTTCTGTTAGGTTCAAAATTTTCTTTTGTTCTTTTCATGTTATTCTCTTTTTCTTTTTTATTTATTTATTTATTTTATTTTATTTATTTTTGCAGGAGGTGAATTTTTCACACAACCAGATTGCAGTAATGAAGGATCTTTCTGCATATTCTTCTTTGTCCAAACTGATTCTTGACTGTATCCTTATGAAGGTTGCAAAGCATTACACAATGTTCGCAATTCATTTTACTCCAGTAATGTATTTCCAAGTAAAAAACACTATTCAAAGTGAAAATAATATGCTGTACATTTTATTTCGATGGTCCACTTTAGACATTCTACTAAGTAACTCTGCAACTACATGTCAACTACCTCTCATTAGAATATTGGTAGAATGTAAATAGACTGTTAGGTGTTAGGGTTCGAGTTAGTTAAAATATAGCGTGGCGATGGCAAGTCTGTGATTGGCTACAATTATCAACGCACAGGAGCATTTGAAAGCACATGGAAGTGTTTGAATTTGAAACCGGGAGCAGGTGCGTTTAAAAGCTCCCGCCTGCTCGTGTGTATCTATGTAAGCACTCAGTGAAGAGCTTGAAAGATTTCTTTTTACATGTTTTTGAAGCATTGATCATTGCAGCCAACCACAGACATATCTGATGAGTAGGTGAATACAGTGGCCAATCAGAGTTGTTTGCAAATCCGTTCAACGGTGCTCAAAGCATCACATTATTAAAATTTCAGTACCGACTTTAATACGGTACTTTTGACAACACTAGTAAAAGTGATATGTTGTTGCAAAGTCACTTATAGTCAGTAGTATGTCTACTGGAGGAGCATGTTTGCAGATATTAAGGAGACAGTCTACTAATACTGTACTCTAATGACTGGTAGTTGACATGTGGTTGCAAGTTACTTATAGTTCATAGAACGTCTAAAGTGGACCATTGAAATAAAGTGTGAACTAGGACCTGATTTTATCCATTGAGAATTGATTGGATTGAGAAAAGTGGGTGTCATATACCAGAATGGGGGAAATTGATTAACTTGTAAAGCAGTGGAAAAGGGGAGACGACAAAAAAAAGAAAGTGTTTTGGGGTTTTATGACGCTTTAAACTATTGATTTGTTAAAAACAAGTGTACAAAGCATTCTTTGACCATTCCTCGTTGTTCAGATAATTCATTTAGTGCCATCAGGGGACTGGAAAAGTGCAAAAGGCTCTCACACCTCAGCCTGGCCCATAACAACATCTCCCACATTAGGGGTCTGGACCATCTGCCTCTCAGAGTGCTCTGCCTGGTACCGTCAGCTCTCTTATACACACACACACACACACTACAGACATTTATACCATTACATCAACACTCATTTAACACAGCTAATTTATTCCTGATGATTAATAAGTGCAGAGAAGTATAAAATATGAGTGTATTTTGTGAAATATTTACTTGTTAAGAGCAGGTTTGCCGCTTAATTAATGTGTGTTTGAGGTTGGAAATTAACATCGGCAAGGCGAGGACAGGTACTGAATATGAAACAATAAAATGTTAATTTCTATTTGGGAAAATATGTCACCATCTTCATGATGGGGCGATAAATAAATGTAATCACGTTTGATTTTAATTTCAGATTGGAATACACAAATGTGAGGTCTTCCTTGTCTTTCCCTGAAGTGTTTACAAGTCCCTGTTGGATTAATTAGCGTCAGACTGCATAACCTGTTGACATATTTTTTGCTCACCTCATAATATCTCCCCATCACCTGTCATCCTCGTCCAGCTTATGTTGTTGTGTCAACACATTTAGAAAGGTTGCCATGCTCACTTTCTGTGATAGTGTGGGCAACACTACAGCCTCTGGTTTTGGTGTGATCTCCTACTATTTTGATATTGTTGACAGTTACTGTTTTTTTTCCCAGTATCATCCCCTAACTGTGTGTTTTTCAGACAGTGTGTATGATTAAGCTCCAGCCTTTTCAGAAAATATAACAAAGCCTGGTGTTGAAGCCCGCCATATGGCAGGCCAGCATGCCACCAGACCTTTGCCACTCAGCTGAAGGATGTTTATGCTGTCCTTTATCAAAGAGATTCTTCATCGTCAGCAGCGTCGCGTCCTTTGGTGTCCATGTCCCCATGAGGCCAAGCTGCTGGCGTGAGAGAGCCTGGACCCCGTTCAAAAAAAACCACACTCGTACACACCCTCCCAGGCGCTAAACCTGTCCGCCCCCTGTTGCTCTGAGACCCCTAACAGCGTGCGCCTGTCAGCCTGTTCCTCTTACACCCATCACACTTTGGATCTGGATCTTCCAGAGCCCCTCGTGGTCACGTCTCCTGCTGTTCTGTGTCAGGCATGGGGGTATTGTAAGGCCAGAGCTTTGAAAGCTAGAAAATTTCTAGCCCTTATATTAGTTTGCGGGCCAGTTTGACCCATTACGATTTTTTCCTGCAAAATGCTGACACTCTGATATGGAATGTGCATCCAAAATTTCTATCACATTTAGAATGTTTGTGGGACTTGCATATTTCATTGTTAAAAGCAGCTACTCAGACCTGAAATAAAAACTTTGGTAACCCTTTTTTTTTTTTTTTTTTTTTTTTTTTTTTACAGTGCGATTGTTACATGTAGTTTCTATTGTAATAACTATAAATTATGCATAATTTCATGCAACTAACCCTAAACCAAAGCAAACCCTAATCCTAAACCTATAGTAAGTATATGTAGTTACTTAATATTACTCAGTAATTAAATGTATAATTACAGTGTAACAAACCCATGATTTTGGCATTGTTAGCGCCATGCTTTACTTTTTTACCTTCAGGGACGCATACAGAAGAAATGCTTTTCAACAGTTTTTATGTTAAAAATGTTTTAAAAAGTTGAGAAAAATACAATAATTTTTTTATATATCATTTTTAAAGTCTAGGAAAAAACAATGTTTAAAAAATACACTGCGAAAACAAATTTTCCTACTTTTTTCATGTTTAAAACAAGAAAAAATGGTAACTATTTTGATGCCCCTTTTGAATATTCTATTGATTATAAGTAACTTTGGAGCTACATGTCTAGTAACTCTCATTAGAGTATTAGTAGACTGCCTGCTTAATATCTGCTACACTCCTTATTGTGATGGTTCCCCAACAGTCATTCTACTGACTATCTGCAAAGACTATAGAATAACACTTAAAGTCTTAAAGGGACTTTGCTATAAGTAACTTATCAACTTATTCTAACCCAAACCCTACCAGTCTACTAATCCTCTACTAACACTCCAATGAGAGTTAGTAGGCATGTAGGTGCAATGTTACTTATAGCCAAGAGAATGTGGTAAAGGGACCATCAAAATAAAGTAAAACTGAAAAGATAGTGTGATTTAATTCTCAAATAATTTAATTTTTCTTCTCAAATATGTTGAAGAATGTTTAGATACTTCTACTGGAAAGCAAGACAAAATACTAAAATAAGTTGTTTTTTTCAGTGTAATTATACATTTGTACAATTAATATGTTCTCATGTATAGTATAGTATATATATATATATATATATTATATATATATGTATATATATATATTATATATATATGTATATATATATATTATATATATATATATATATATATATAGTTAGGTGTTAGGTGTACAGAAAGTCTCTCGGTCATTGATATGCACTCGCTACATCTTACCAGATGTTCACTTGTCAGTCCTTACACATCAGCCTTGAATTAACTGAGCCCACCTGTCAATCACACATTCACAGCCAAACAGAAATAGGACATGATAGTACAGATCATGTGCAGAGCATTTTAGTTACTGTTCTTTGCATGCTTGAACTGATAATTGTATATGTGTGTGTTTTAAGAGGGGGAATGTTATACACAAGATTGAGAATCTCCAGACTCTACGCAACCTGCAAGTTCTGGATTTGTCCTGTAACCGGATTCAAAGCCTCTCGGGTCTCCAGAACCTCCATCTCCTGGGAACTGTCAACCTTGAGAGCAATCTGGTAAAGGAGCTGCCACATTCCTGCCATATTATATTATGCAAATGACTCTAATGTTATACCTCAGAGCATAACAAACCAAAATGAGCCAAACTGTCCAAGTTAAAATGGTTGAGAAGTCTAAAAAGTCTAAAAAAAAAATCTGTCAGAAAAACAAAATGTGCAAAAATTGTACCTTTAGGGGTACAACAGCTTGTCGCTGGAGCATTATATCTCTTAAAAGGTTCATAATAGTATTTTAAGGGTACATATTACTACTCTAAGGTAGTAATATCCACCTTTTAGAACTAGAAAATTGTACAATCTTTGCACATTTGTCTGACAGTGTGTATGTGGCAGTATTATGCACACTGGTAAATAAGGTACAAAAGTGTTCCTTTTGAAAAACTACCGCCCCAGTGACAGCTTTTGTACCTGTTTTTTTTTTTTTTTTTTTTTTTTTTTTATATCTGTGAGTGAGCTTTAAATTTCACTTACTTGAAACGTCTTGTTTTTTGTTCCTTGTTTGTCAGATCAGTGAGATAAAGGAGGCTGCACATTTGCATGACCTGGTTTTATTGAGAGAAATGAATCTCCTGAGAAACCCAGTGCAGGTAAGGCCACAATAAACATCTCATCTCCAAAGCAAGGTAATAATGGCCCTAAAGTCGTTACCTTACTCAAAGCCATTTGGATTCTTGCAGAACCAAGATGACTATAGACTGGCTCTGATCTTCCTCCTCCAGCACCTCATACTTCTGGACCAACACACTATAACTGCAGAAGAGAAGGTGATCTAGTGTAAAAAAAAAAAAAAAAAAGTTTCTAAAAGGTGAAGTGCAGTTTATGGCTTTGAGATTTTTGTACAAAAAACATTTTGAATAGCATTTGCTTGCATCCAGAGCTCAAGGTTCAAGGATCTGAATTGAACAGAAAAGAACTTGAAAGTAACTTGAAAGCTCTGAAAGTTTGTTGGAAAATAAAGCACATATTTGAATGATTAAGGCAAGGTTGAGTAGTGAGTCACATTTTCTGTTGTCTTTCATTTTCAGGTGTCTGCTGTGAACAAGTACGACCCTCCTCTGGAGGTGATCGCAGCCAGAGATCACATGACCCACTTGATGTACCAGCTCATGCAACCGCAGGTTATTTTTGACAGGTGTGACTTTTCGATCTGCTTTCCACTTCATTTTATGGGCCTGTCTAGTCCACAAAGGCCACTTCCCTGAAGCAGAAAGCCCTTCAAACCACTCACAGAGCTCTGATCTGAACTAAAATGAATCTGGAGCTGTGTAGTGAGGCTGTTTGAAGTCACCCAGTTGGTTATAAACTACATGGTTGAACTCACAGGAAGTTCAGCTGCTTGGTTCACCACAACAGCATTAGCTAATATGCATTTTTGCATGTTATTCCACAAGTACTCTCCCCAGTCTGGATGCTCCGTACCCCATGCTGGTCCTCACTGGCCCACAGGCCTGTGGGAAGAGGGAACTTGCCCATAAGCTGTGCCAGGAATTCAGCGACTATTTCGCTTATGGGTAAGTGTCAGTTTAGAGTGTGTTGTGAAATCCACTAAAATATGAATTTGCAAACTAATTAAATATTAATCTGTATTTTATTTGACTGCATAAAGTTATGTAATTGTGTTTATTTTAGGGCTCCGTGATATTGGGAAAAACTGACTTTGCAATATTTAGTTCTTCTGCAATATGAAAAAATACAGTGCTTTTCTCAAGATGACATGAAAAGCTATATTTGGAAAGAATAATTCTAGAATGATTGCGTTCCTGTTTGGGAGTACCTCTGCATGGAAACATCCTGTTAGGGCTGTTAGAATTTTTTTTGACCCATTCAGTGTGACTATAAAATGAAAATAATAATTATTATTTTTATGTTGATAATTATCAAACAAAAAATGTTACACAAAATAAGAAATATATTGTAACATAACTATTGTAGTATACAGTAAAAATTTAAAATGCATATATTTATTAATAATCATTTTATTGTACTATTTTAATTTTCAAAACGTTAAACCATCAAGTTTTATTTTGGTGGTTTGTCAGCAAAAAAAGCAATATATATATATATATTTATATATATATTCAATTTCAATATATAGTGTAGCTCTAGTTTATCGTAAGTTTTAATTTTCTGTAATCAATTTCTTTGTTGTAGAGCTTGCCACACCACCAGGGGGCCCTATTATGGGGAAGAGGATGGATCAGACTATCACTTTGTCACCGAGGAAGAATTTCACAACATGATTCAAAAGGTAAAGACTTCAGTCAGACAGCGAGACTTTTATCATACTCTGATCTGCTTTTGCAGTATTTTACTCATAACTGTGGACTGTTGTGTTACAGTTTAATGCCCATTCATCTGCAGAAACAGACTCCCAGGGGTCATATTGGTCTATAAAGCAATGACATGCCAAAAATGTGAAGAGGGGAAAGAATTCGCCCTAGATTCTCTTTATCCCCAGGCCCCTCAGGTTCTTCTGAGAGAGCACACACCTAGTCTGTGCCGCCACTATCTCGTTTAGCTCTTAAGAGTTGCTATATAAGTCCAGTGTTATTGATTGATAGAGGCTGGAAGGAAGCCTTTTGATGTGCGATTATAACCTTATGCCACCAGTGCAGAGGAAGAGACAGAGTCGAGTTTTACAGACTAACCTCTCCTACCTATATCACACAAACACAGATGTGTGTCGGCATTCTGCAGACACAAATGCTCCTCGGCTTTTTTCTGCCTGGTGCTTCTCTCTGGGCCTGTTAAAGCAGAAAGAGGGTAGGATTAGAGCAAGGTTGGTATTTGTACTGATGTTTTGAAGCCACCTTGACCAGAGACATAGAAACATGTGTTTGAGAATTGCTCTCTGTGAGTAAAAGCTTGACTACGGCTGCTAAATGGACCCAGGTGCAATTAGACACAGGGGTCAGAGGTTTGTCTGTGTGAGAAGAACGATGTTTCCTTGCAACCCAAAGGTCAAGAGGTCAGGTCATTCTGCAGTGAATCTACACATCCATGATGACGCCCATTTGGAGATGAATTTGAGCTCTATGACAATCATGTTCCACTTACAGTGTCTTTCGTTTTTGTTCTCTCACTGTCAGGGTCAGTTTGTCCAGACGATGCAATATGGAGGACATTGGTATGGCCTGTCTCGGGAGTCTATTGAGCGTGTGGCTCATGAAGGTCTGGCCTGCTGTGTGCATATGGAACTAGAGGTATGGTATCACGGAAACATGTTCCACCATTGACCAAGCGCAAAACTGGGTCAAAAGCCACAGTAGTTAAATTATATCAGACGTTGTGTGTTTTTGTTCCAACACCAGGGAGTCTATAGCTTGAAGAACTCATGTTTTGAGCCCCGTTACATCTTGCTGATCCCCACTGTTGTTGATAATTACGTCTGCTTTCTGAAAGCAAGAGGATTCTATAGCAACGCTCAGATGGAAACAGCCGTATCTCGCATTGATTTGTACGCCAAGATCAACAGAGAAAAGCCTGGCTTCTTTGATAACATCATCCCTTGTGGTAACAACATTTTATTAACCCATTATTATATAGGTCAAATACACTGTCTGCCTATAGGAATATTCTTTTTATTTCCCTTTGTGAATTGTAAAAATCTCCAAAGTGACAATTAAGCAAATTTTTTAACTGCCTAAGCAAGACATTATCAAAGATTTATTCAGTTTTTTTGGAAACTCAATTGATAACATATTTTTTTTGTAGGCCAACCCAGAAGTTTGCATCAAGCCGATTCCATCGACAAAAACCCAATAGGATTTTTCTATTGGCTTTTAGATTATGTTAGAAAATAAGGTCTGTGACTAACAAAAGCTTATGATTCTTACACATTTTGTTCATTGTGATGATCGTCACAAATTAACACAACCTTCATGAATTTTGAAGCGTAAGTATAATCAGCAGAAGTTAAAAGCTTAACGTAGGCTATAAACGAACTACACCATGGTCACATGACTTCAACGCCAACATTGCAACATTCCCCTGAAAGTTCAAGTTATAATAGTTTGCAAGAGTGTGATTATAAACACAACGGCTGTGAAAGAGGACTAGTGCGTAGATGGGTTTACCTGTTCGGCTGATGACATTTAATGCCACCAACAACCTCTGTAGTCCTATTCAGCCTCATGTCAGCAACAAGACAAGTAAAAGCTTTAAAAAAAAATCACAAGAGGGTTTTAATGATGTATTTTTAATTATAGAATATAAAACATGAAAATATATCTTGTGTTCACCACAGACCTTATTTCAAGCATTTAGCCAAAAACCCCTTCAAAAAGCACATTGACTACAGGTTGATGGAAAAGGAAGTGCAAACATTTCTGGGTTTTGGTATACAAAAACACATCATCCCTGCACCCCTCTATTGTGCTCATCAGATGATCGTGCTGAGGCCTACCGGACACTAAAACAGCTGGTAAAAGAGTACCTGGGTCTAGAGGAGCAGGGAGGAGGAGATGACAGCAGCTCAGTCACACCTGACAACACCTCTACGAGTGAGTCCAACTTTGCCATACACTTACAGTAAAGATTTCTTTGACATTTCTTTCTTTGAAATTTCACAGTTGAAAGAGAATAGAAGTTGCAATTACGTCAGAAGTAACTATAATTAAATAACAGCAAAAATAAGAATATGCCTTACTTTACTTTTTCAAGGGAAAAGTAATTAAATTACAGTAATTATTACTTAGTAATGTAACACACCCAACACTAATCATGTGTCTCAACAAGTCATAACATAATCATATCTTTGCAGATAATTAGCTAAAGATTCATTAAAACAGACCGCTAGCAGTTGAAATCCATGACTTTGCCCTGTTGTGGTAATTAACACTATTTACACTATTAGTTAATACTAGATGTTGATAGGGAATTAATCCATGATGATGACAGTTATATTTAATATCAATTCATATATGACTTAATCTATTAATCGGTAATTATTAATCAATGGTTTAGTTCTTCATGAGTCATACATTAACTTCATGAGACATAGATTATCTGTGCATTAGTTAAGCATAAATGAATGGATGTTAGTGCACCCATATTTTAAAGTGTTACCAAAATAACAGACATGGACTAAAAGCCACAAAACTCTTAATTTGTTTTTGTGGGGTCTTTACATGAAGTCAGTTTTGTCTGCGGGGTGCTTCGCCAGGATTATAAAGAAAATAGTTGTAAATAGTTGTACTCAGTGTGAGGCTGTGGCATTTCACTGCAGCAGCCACAGCAGACATCTGTTCACGATGGCCGAGTGCCCTAACCATAACTCTGTTGTAGACGCAACTGGTGAGTTACTGGCAGTCAACACGACAGAGGCCACTGACCTCATGGACTCCTACAGCAGAAACTACCAGAACAAAATCCAGGCCAAGATGACCCCAACAGTAAGTGAGATTCTGTTCATTTTACATAATTATTAGCTTGATATAATCCACAGAAGTACAATATATTTCTGTGAACTTCATAGGAAATGGCTTCCAATCACAGACGCCAGCAGCTGATTCGAGAAGCTTTGAGCGGGAAGAGTCCTGGTGCTTACGCCGAGCTGTTTCAGAGGTAACACGAACCAAAGATTATCACTGTTCCATCCCCAAATCATTGGCTCAATCCAGAATTTAGTGAGCGGCCTTGCTGTCTGCATAGGCAGCTACCTTGTAAGCCATCATTCTAACCCAACTATAACCTCAAAAGTGATTTGGAATATATTTCATAAGCAATAACTCTGCACACCGCACAAATAATGATTCGAAGAGAATTGAGTGTTAGCACATTGCAAAGCCAATAAAGCAACACTGTAATATGTTTATAATTAAATTACATGCAACATGCCAAATTTGAATATGCACATATAAACAGAATTAAAACTTATACTATTGTTCTAAAGTTTGGGGTCAATAAGATTTTTTAAATAAATTTTATTCAGCAAGGATGCAATAAATTGATCAAAAGTGTTAAAAAAAGAGATTATTTTCCAGTTAAATGCCTTTCTTTTGAACTGTCTTATTTTATTAAAGAATCCCGATGTATCAGTTTCCACAAAAATATTAAGCAGCACAACTGTTTTCAATAATAATAAAAAATGCTTCTTGAGGAACAAATTACCATTTTAGAATAATTTCTGAAGGCTCATGTGACACTGAAGACTGGAGTAATAGCTGCTGAAAATTCATCTTTGTAATCACAGGAATAAATTACATTTAAATTATATTAAAATAGATAATGGTAATTATATTTCACAATACTACTGTTTTTTCTGTATTTTTTTATCAAATAATATTTTTACATTTCAAAAACATTAAAATAATGTTTTGAACCCAGACTTTCAAATAATAGTGTAGGTTGAAATAGTCAATTTTGAATTAGCTGAAACACTTTTGTGATATTTCAGTGACATCTCAATGATGTTTTATTAATAATTCAATACCGTATTTAGTTTTTATAAACTTTTTAGTTTTACATAGTTCTACAATTAAATGGTCTAGATTTGTAATAAGCTATTGTGGTTGTATAAAATGCCAAAATTTTGTCTCCTCAGCAAAAAGCACCACCACTGGCTAGTGTGTGTAAATAGTGTTTAACTGATTCTGTACCTGTGTTTATGTGTGTGTCACAGGAGTGCACCAACAGCTCCATCATCATTAGCCTCTCGCTCCCTGCCTCCAGCAGGCCCCTCTTCCTCCTCAGTGCGTCCTGTTGGCCTCGGCGGTCCTGACCCCGATGAGGACAGCAGGTATGCCACACACACCTTGACATTTTCACCTCTGCCCTCTGATCTGAACGTGGCAAGACAATTAACCTTTCCCCAAAGTCCTCTCCTTGTGTACATCATTTCCCAGGACGTGTTTTATCTCGTAGCCTCTCCCTTTATGTTTATAACCTCCATCTCCATTTTACACACATCCAGGCTCAAATATCAAAGTTTTCATCCCCAGCTCAAAGTTAAAGCATTTAGGTACCTGACATGCCGCAGGCCATCTGGAAGATGTATGTGTTGGAGCACGTAAATGCAGATTTATGACTATCGGTGCTTTTGCCTCTCCTGTGTGTGAGCTCGGGGACTCTAACTAGGCGAGGAAATACAAGACTACTCCTGTGAAATATGCATGTCCCCAAGATATTTAAATACACTGTAATTTAGCTCATTAAGAGGAATCCTCAGAGACTTACAGAGCTGCCCCGCCTGCGCGGTGATACAGTGTTTGCTTATTAGCTAGAAGAAGAAAAAAAAGAACAAAAATAATGTGCTACTTCAAATTTTGTTAAACAGTGACTTTTTGTTTCTCTTCCACTAGGGAAAAGCGATATGCATGTGGAGTTTGTTACTTTACAATCTAGTTAAGAATTTGGTCTTTATGAAATCAATTGACAGCCTGTAGAATCTTGGGATATCTGTGAAGAGACCATTGCCAACTCAAAATAAAAAAATCTGATGCTAATCAAAACTTATTAAAACCTGTTTTTAATGGGTGTCTTGAGACATTTATTTATTTATTCAGCACTGGTGTTTGTGTGTGTGTGTGTGTGTGTGTGTGTGTGTGTGTGTGTGTGTGTGTGTGTGTGTGTGTGTGTTTTTAACTCAATCCTATAGAGAATGAAACATTTCCATATTGTTGTTGCTATTTGGATTTTGTTTCCAATTGAACTGAGGATTAGGTTATAACGAGATCTTAAAAGTTGGGCTGTCAGTTGATTCAAATTTGCACTAGAATTAATTACACTACCGTTGAAATGTTTGGGTCAGCAAGATTTCTTTTCTTTTTTTCAAAGAAATGAATACTTATATTCATCAAGAATGCATTAAGTTAATCAAAGTGATAGTAAAGAGATTTACAATGTTGTAAAAGATTTCTGTAAATGCTCCTATAAATTACATTTTAAATATATTAAAATAGAAAACAGTTATTTTAAATGGTATTTCACAATATTGTGCGTGTGTGTGTGTGTATACCCTAATAAAAAAAAATATTAAAATGTATTTGATAAATATATTTACATGTTTATGTGTTAAATAATAATACCCTGCAATTGTACTTGGTATACTAAACTCATATACTTAAAGTTAAATATATAACTTTAATATATATATATATATATATATATATATATATATATATATATTATTTATTTTTATTTTTATTTTGGGGGGGGGGGGTCAACCTTGGTAAGCATAAGACTCCAAACTTTTGATTGGTAGTGTATATAATTAATATATAAGTATTTGATGAGAAAAGACTTTAAATGAATATTAAGGCATTACACCACTATAGTCTGCAGAAAACTGTTTTGATGTTGTAACTCTCTCTTTACTTTTCTTAATCTCTCTCTCTCTCCATCTCCTCTGCCTCAGTTCTGAGGAATCTCGTGCCAGTTCTGGCCTGTCCATGAGGAGCTCAGCAGGGGCGCTATCAGCGGAGAGCCCAGCCCGGGGATCAGACACTGGGTCAGGGCCCAACATAGAGCCTTTGGATATGTCTATGTTGGGGCAGGACCGAGACTCTCTTAGAGGTCAAGAGCTCATGTTCCTTTATGTGCTCATATTTTACATATTTTACAATATTTTACATATTTTAGCATCTAGCTTATACATCTATCTCTAAAGGTGAACATACATTCACACAGAATGCGTTTTTCCATTCCACTGTGCCATTTCCCATTGTTTTTCAATGTAAACATGAGCCAGACTGATGTCTTTTAACCCTACACTCACATCTTGCATCTTTTGCAGCGTCTTGCGCATGACACTGCAATGTAAAAATCTGCCGCTCAAGAAGGTCAACTTTGAAAATCATGTCTCTAGACCTTGGGCTACTTTTTGTTCCACTGACCTTTTAACTGCTAAAACTAATTCTACTTGAACCGGCCCATATGTTTACTTTTTAGAAGCTGTTCACAGATATTGCATATATGTGTTACTATATATACAAAAATGTGTTTAAATACCTATGATGACTACTCATGCAATCACTTTAGATTGTCATTTTATGTGACTAATGGATAACTGTTTGATCTCTCGCAGGTCACATGGACTCAGGTCTGACCCCTGATGCTCCTCGCTCAGTCTCTGAACGTGTCTCTCCCTCCTCCCCGGGCCGGCCAGGTGCCAATGTTAAACCAGTCCTGCCGCCCATCCCATCTGGAAGGAAGACCAATGATTCCAGCTCAAAGCAGTAACTGACAGGACAGAGAGTTGGAGAGGGTATAGATAGTGAGGTATTAGCACATCGTGTGAGTGTTAGCAACAAAAATAGGTTTTTGAAATAAGTTTAATTAATCCTTGAAGCCTCGAGCCAGCCATGCAATAAATGTCAATGAAAGGAACAGCTGTGGTCAGTGCTGAGAGGCAAAAGCAGGCAGGTCATTGGAAAATATGGAGATTTCATCCCTCGTCTGTGTCCTACAGTGTGAGTGATCTGAAAGGCTGAAGGCTTATCCATCATCAGCAGATCTAAGCTCTGGAAAAGGCCTGGAGGTCTTAAATCCCTGGACACAGGAAGTGAGGCAAAAACATGTGAAATAGAGGTCACACTTTACATTGCAATGTTCATGTTACAATATAATCACTTTGAGATACAGTTTGGAGTCAATAAGATTTTTCTTTTTTTTTCTTTTTTGTTGAAAGAAATTATTACTTTTATTAAGCAAAGGTACTGATCAAAAGAGACTATTTCAAATAAATGTTGTTCATTTGAACTATCTATTCATAAAGTAATCCTAAAAAAAACACAGTTTCCACAAAAATATTAAGCAGCGCATAATAATAATAAATGTTGTTTGAGCAGGAATGATGGATCATGTGACACTGAAGACTGGAGCAATTCAGCTTTGTCATCACAGGAATAAATTACATTTTAAAATATATTAAAATAGAAAACAGTTATTTAAAATGTTAATATTTTTTCACAATATTGCTGCCATTGTGAACATAAGAGACTTTCAAAACATTTTAAGAATCTTACCAGCCACAAATTTTGAATGGTACTGGAATTCATTGTGACTTTGGATAAAGGCATCTGCCAAATGCTTAAATTATGTTTGCATAAACAGAATTATGTTAACATATATGTGTATCATGAATATACAGTATACAAAATATAACTCCCCTTCTGTGGCTCATTCCACCACAAATGAGCAGCCGGAGAGACTTTCCTCTTGTAATTAATGTATCTTATGGCTCAATCTGACACACAGACTGTTAGAGTTAATATATTGAGAGAGCTATTCAGGTATCTCATGACACGAGTTGCATTTCTTTTCCGCTTTCATTTGTCATCATAGTGCGGTGAGCTTGTGTGTGTATATCTGTACTGTATGTACGCACACACCTGGCTGTCCATCAGCGTCAGTCCCTCTAACCGGCAGATGTTGCAATGATCTCATAATTCAGAGGCAGTTTCAGACAAGACGGCTGTGAGAACCCTCAGGCATTACCTACTTACAGAGACAGTCTTCACACTTTTGCTACCTTATCACTCTCATCTAGATCTCACGAGCCTAATGTTACTCTATATGCACAGCTGTTTTCAAACACTGTGTTTAATAGCCTTTAAGAAACATCAAGATATCAACTCTTGGTTTCAGTGTAGAAGTACTTGAATCATATTGACCTCAGTGTAGTGAAATTATTAGCATGTGAAGGAAAGAATGACTTAAATGAATCGTGCGCATATACAGAGCCCCACACATTACATGTGGATGAAAAAATACATACACAAACTAAGAATGAATTTTCATGAATACTTAATTTCCCTCATTTTTGTTAAATCATGGCCACATTGAACTAATTTGTTCCCTCATTTTAATTTAGTTAAATAATGACCACAATTTTCTTGCATGTCATAGGGATCATAATCTCGGTAGCCTATTATATAACCGAATCATAATAAAATATATTTGGTTGAAGACATTTTGATATAAAATAGTGATTTTGTACTTTACGATAGGTCTCATTTGTTAACATTAGTAGTTTGTCGATGTTAGTTAATAAAAAATTTTTTTTTTCATTGTTCATGTTGATTCACAGTGCATTAAAGTTAGCAAATATAATTTTTATTTTTAAAATGTATTAGTATTAATGTTATTAGTAAATAACATTAACTAAAACTAACAAATGCTGTAGAGTCATTGTTCCTTGTTAGTTCATGGTACCTGATGTAAATATTTAATGTTAACAAATTAAACTTGCAACTTATTGTAAAGTGTTACCAGAATATTTACAAGACGATGTTGCCGTACTTCTTCATTCAACTTGTTGAGGTAACCAATCAGCCACGCTTTCGTAAGATGACAGAGAATCTCTCATAATCATAATCATGACAACCTGATGCATAATTTCCTTTTCTCCGGACATATCTTCATAATCTGGCCTCTGAAAACCAAGATCATATCTCAGAGAAAGACAAACCTGTCCACATTATATTATTCAGAGTTGTGCTGGGAGACAAAGAAACCAGTATAAATCATCTTTTCCACACAAAGTCAAGAGAGAGAGGGTAAATCAAAGGAGGGCTGCTGTATTTTACCCTTATAGCTGCAAAAACTGTTTGTCAGCTCAAGCCTACAGGGGTCATTCCATTCCGCCATTTGCTGGTGAAAGAAAGAAATCGCTCTGAGCAATCTTGGAGTGATAGATGCTCCAGTTTTCAAAAAAAACCTGAATAAAATGTTAATAATCATTACCGAAATATGAATGGTGTAGTTTAAACTTTCCAGTTACATAAATGTTTTTATTTATTCCATTTTTTGTAGACTATTGCAAATATCTAATGTTAATTTATTTATATTTTGTCTAATTTGTCTATATGCTGTCAGTAGCCAAGTATTTTCGACAACTCTTACTTCTTTTTAGTAAAGTTTTACCACAATTTAAATCCATCCTGTACAATTCTGCAGATCTTCTTCCAGATTCAGTGCATAAAAATTCTGCAGATTCCATCTGAGCGTGTAGATAATTAATGGTAAATCAGTGCAGTCAATTAATTTACAAAGGGATGTATACTCTGCCTCTCATTCAGGAACAGGACACTTTTCTACACTTAAAGTGAATCAGCTGTTGGGGCTCGTCACTGACAGGAGCCTTTGAACCGGAGAAACAGTATTAGAGGCATTGGAAAAGGGTCCATCTGCCCGGAATTAGGTGTGTGGAAACTTCTGGCTTTACTAAAACATTCAGGCAGAGAATAACCGCATATCTACGGTTCACCAGAAATTGTTATTTGTGTCTTTAAATCAATGCCCTCCACAAGTAATTTCTTGAGTGAGTACTAATTTGTAATGTAAAATGTATAGTTGTATGTCATTAGATAACAATGGAAGAATGTACTTGTAAGGTGAAGGTTAAACGTGTAATTATTTCTAACAATGTACGTTTCTGATACTTGGGTTTGCTGCTGTGTTGTTGTGTTGAGTCAACATTTAATCTTTAATGGTGTAAAATTCATAAGTGCTTCTGCTTGGAATCCATGCAGCTCAGTTGTTGTTACCAAGGCAACTGGCTCTCCGCAATGCACCTCCTGTTTGCCTATTTGGAGACAGGAAGCCTGAAGCATTGACTTCATGAGCCAACAGCCCCACATTAATTCCCCCTCATGCTGATGGAAGAAGATTTCTAATACTTTTAATTAGGGGTTACGCTCTCGCTCTCTCTCTCTCTCTCTCTCTCTCTCTCTCTCTCTCTCTCTCTCTCTCTCTCTCTCTCGCACTCTCTCTCTCTCTCTCTCTCACTCTCTCTCTCTCTCTCTCTCTCTCTCTCTCACTCTCTCTCTCTCACTGTTCAGTTTGTTCTTTCTCTCCTTTTTGCATTGTCAGGTGAATTATAAAAGTTTTGAGGAATACTTGTTTAAAGAAAGCTGGACGACTGAAGTCAATCTGACGTAATTGCCACAAATCATCTCAGTTTATGTTGTGCTTGTGCATAAAATGAGGGTTGCCTTTATAGTGAAAGTGCCTCTCCGTGAGGACTTTAACAGTGGCATCCAGCTGTTCATTGTTCATTCCCATTAGTTCACATTAACTAATATTAACAAATACATCTTTTGATTGTAATAATGTATTATCAAATGCTGAAATTAACATGAACAAAGATGAATAAATGCTAGTTATTATGTTAACTAAACTCTTTTCGACTTGAATTAAAGTAAACGAGAGGTTTACTGAAGTTTATGAACATTACACATAGATGCAGTGAATCAGTCACTTTCTCTCTTCTCGCTTTCTTTCTGCACGCTCTCACTTGCCCACTATGCATTATGGGTAGACTTTTCTTACATTTTTTATTTTGTATTTATTGAATATATTAATTTAATATTTAAAAAAAAATAATGTTATCCATTTTATCCTTTCTTGGTATTTTAGTTTATTTATATATATATATATATATATATATATATATATGTATTTATGTAATGTTTATTTAATAATGTTACCCTTGCCATGTTAGACTTTCTAGGTATTGTTTAATTTAATTTAATTATTTTATGAAATAAATTGTTTACAGTATGTTTAATGTTTCTAAAATAAAATAAGACTTTAGATGAAGTTCATTGTTCATCGGTCTCTCTCATTCACTCTTCCTGTCTGTGTTTTAGCATCTGTCCCACAGCAGATCTCATGTGGAGCAGGACGCCAGCTGGCCAAAGCTTTTCCCTTTATCCTGGGCGAAAGGCTTTACTATGGCTCATAAATGCAGTGCCGCTTTTTAAACGCAGGATTTAATGTCTGATTGAGAGAACCTCTGCGGATGTTATCATTCTTGTTTAACCGGTTTATTTATCACCCTTTGATGGTGCAGCCAGGATCGCTGTTTCTCAGCACCCTATGTCCTCTAAACACAAGCAAATGTGGAATCCGGCATCTAAAATGCCCAGCATGCCTATCCAGATCCTCTGCTTTCTGGCTTTAAGTTGAGGGATCATGTATCTAGAGCACGGCATCAATAAATTATACTTTGAGTACAGTTACAATAAAATCCAGAGCTCAGAAGCAAAGCTTTACCATTCCAGTATTCTAAAGATGTATGAATAAAACCACAAAAGAAAAACTTTCCTAATGAGAACTTCATATATTCTATATTTGCATCGCTCAAATCTTATGTAATCTCTCCTGTACAGTATCCCTCAAGCCCAAACCCCATCAGAGGCCCATATTTGACACCACAGGTCTCAGCGTGTCCAAACCCTGCCTGTGAGCAGAAGCTCTTTGTGGGACGATCACTTGCACCGACCCTGCAGACACACACAGATAAGTGACATTTGACATTCCTCATACACACTGTTTACATTCCTTTTGAGTGAATTGGGATGATGACAGCACAGTTTTACAGTTGTTTGGGTGTTCATTTTTGAGTGATTATCTGTAAATAGTGGGGATGTGGTGGTTGTTTATTGGGTTTTTGATAAAGGATGAAGAGGAAGGAGTTATGTACAGTAGGTAAATTACTACGTACTTGAGATATCATACAGACATCACAGGAATGGATGGTATGTGAGACTACTTTCACATCTGCAACAGCTGCAATATTAAGGTTTACAGCTGTAATTATGTTCTAGTATTCTTACATTAGGGCTAAAACAGACATTTAGTTGAAACCATAATCACAAGCACAATTTACAGCCATACCAGAAACTACATCTATATAAAGGGATAGTTCACCCAAAAATGAGAATTCTGTCATCATTTACTCACCCTTAAGTTGATCCAAACCTGTATGAATCTTTCTTCTGCTGAACACAAAAGAAGATATTTTGAAGAATGTCGGTAACGCAACAGCTGATGGACCCCATTGACTTTCATAGTATTTTTTTTTTCAGACACTCTAAAAAATGTTGGGTTAAAAACAACCCAAGTTGGGCTGAAAATGGACAATCCCAGTGGTTGGGTAGTTTTATTTAACCCAACTATTGGTTAAAAATTACTGTATTGCTTGCTTAATAATAAGTTTAATAAATAAACCATTAAATTGCTTATTAATAAATGGTCAGCTTTTGATTGTTATTGTTGCCTCTAGTAATTATGTGTCTGATTTTTAATTTCCAATTTAATTTCCTTCAATTTTGGGTTCATTTTAAGCCAGCCATATAGGAATTTTAAAGTAATAGTTGGGTTAAATAAAGCTGCCCAGCACGTTGGGCAAACATTTAACCCAATCGCTGGGTTTGTCCATTTTCAACCCAACTTGGGTTGTTTTAACCTAACATTTTTTAGAGTGTACTATGGAAGTCAATGGGGACCATCAACTGTTATTCTTCAAAATATCGGCAGAAGAAATAAATACATGGTTTGAACAATTTGAGGCTGAGTAAATTATGACAGAATTTTCATTTTTGGTTGAACTTTCCCTTTAATACATTAATATTTGTATAACATAATACCTTTATATAACATAACACCTTTAATACATTTCCCTCATTAATACTTATTAATAATACTTTTTATATTGTAATAAATCCTTCACCATTAATTTGTCAATGTAGAACAGCAATGCTTCTGATGTGTGTTCTGATGTGCCTCATAAGTTCAGGCCAATTTTTGTTGTGCTAACACCAACTTATTGTAGATGCACTGGATGGACTATTGTTTGAACAAACACATCTGATTTCATAACTTACAAAACAACAGTGTGGACAGTCAGTCGTTAAGATAACCATTCGTTAAACCTTGCCTTCTCACTGAATTTTGTCAAATTTGGCCACACAAGGGACATGGAGTTTTTTTCAAGCCGACTTCTAAGCATTCCTCAGGTCTCTGTTTCTGTCTGAGCACCTCATACACTCCTCTCCCAGTGGCTGGTTAGGCCATCATTGGCTCCTTCTGGTACACCAATTTCTGCTTTCTTTCATCTGTAACTCTGCATAATGGCTTGTTACGGTCTGTCCTGTCTCTCCTTTTCCTCATTACTCCTCCACTTCCTCTTGAGATTTGATATTTTTCAGAAGCTGAACTTTGGTGGGTCGAGGGGTATGTTGTGGTATGGATCAACTTCCCCCTGTGAGATGGACGCTGATTCTTACCAAGACATACAGTCTTTTTAGTGGTGAAACTAATTCTGGGGCTCAACAATAATGTTTTGTTTCTGTTGGCCCAGTCACAGTTATAGTTGCTCTAACAACATTTTCACAGATTGATTAGGTATTGGGTTTTCAGTTTGCAATCCCACAACTATAATTTTATGTGTGTTGTGTGTGTTAGCCAGTTAGATAACTTTATCTAGGTGACATTTAAATCAGCAGAATTCACAACAGCAATGTTCAAAAGCTCACACAAGTCATAAAACCTGCAAAAGTTGACCTGAAATACTCTCACACTGGTCCTGGTGCATCAGGCCATCCTTATTGTTGAGCCCTGTGCTGATATATTCTTTATGACTGCATATGGATATCAGTGGTGTAGTAGATTCAGTGTCTATGAGTGTATGTTTGCTTATGTAGGGAGAAGACATTGAATTTCGCTGTGGGGAAATCGAGGGCTTGTCCCTGCTTGTGGTTTTCTATTCATTGCCTGAGTGAATGTGAGAGATGGCTGCATTCCTGCTACAATAAATTTGTGCATGGTTTTGATATTCAGTAAAGCATAAATCAAGCCTGAGTTCAAAGACTGGCCTCATTAGACATCTGACTGTCTGAGAGCCTGTAGCTTGCAGACTGGAACATGTGTGTTTGTGTGTGTGTGCGTCTCAATCCGCATCTCAGTGGCTTCTTTGCCTTATGGAATAGCTAATGGAAAGGATGGGCTTCTGGATCAGGTCCAAAAGAGGCACCCTAACCTGTCTGGATCATGTGCACAAACTAGAGACTCTTGGTTTCAAATGTTCTTTTATGGCCCTGCTGGTAGCCATAGTATTTTATGATCAATATTAGCAGCACAGAAGGATTGATTACATATTCATGATGCTATCGTGGAAGTACCCCAGCAAGGTATGAAAGAGTCTCAAACTACTGGGCCAAATGTGGTCCTTGATATTTTCATAGTTTATCTTTAATTATACGGTGCCCATTAATTTTCACTCTCTGCATTTTGGTTTGGCTGTTATTCTTGTGTTGTTCTGTAAATGCAGGAGTTTTTAAGCTGGAGTCTAATGACCCCCACGGTGTCACAAAAGGTGCTAGGGCATCCTTGATAAATCCATCCATCCATTCCACCAATTCCACCCACCCACCCATTCATCCATCCATCCATCCATCCATCCATTCCAATCACCCACCCACCCACGTATCCATCCACCCACCCATACATTCCACCCACCTATCATCCATCCATCCATCCATCCATTCTATCCACCCATTCATCCATCCATCCATTCCACCCACCCACCCATCCATCCATCCATCCATCCATCCATCCATCCATACATACATTCTATCCACCCATCCATCCATTCATCCATCCATACATACATTCATACATTCCGCCCACCTATTCATCCATTCATCCATCCATCCATTCCACCCACCCATCCATCCATCCGTCCATCCATCCATCCATCCAGCCGTCCATCCATCCATCCATTCCACCCACCTATTCATCCATCCATCCATACATTCCACCCACCCACCCATCCATCCATCATCCATCCATCATCCATCCATCCATTCTATCCACCCATCCATCCATCCTTACATACATACATACATTCCACCCACCTATTCATCCATCCATCCATCCATCCATTCCATCCATTCCATCCATCCATCCAACCATTCCATCCATCCATCCATCCATCCATCCATCCATCCATCCATCCATACATACATATACATGCATACATACATAAAAAAGGTTTCATTAGTTAACATGAATTAAGAATGAACAATACTTCTGCAGCGTTTACTAATGTGCTGTTCATTATTAGTTCATGTTAGTTAATACATTAACTAATGCTAACAAATGAGAGCTTCTTGTAAAGCGTATATATTCTTGTATTATGCTTTTATAATGATTAAATCATATAAATATCAAATGTTTTATTCTACTTAACAAATTCTATTTTTACTAATGTATGTTTTTGTACAGCGACAATATAAAAGTCAATTCTTTAATTAAGGAAACAACATGTATTTTTAATGTCACATGTAATATGTTTCACATATTTTTAAATGTGTTTTTATACATACAAATATGTAACTGTTATATTACAGCGACAGTGCCCCTCACAAGTTTTTGTTTACCATATATGTGAATAAATTGCTATTTATTTCTGGTTTTTACACATTCAAATAACATCTGAGCATTACATCAAAGCCATATCGTGATGTTTCTGGTCTCTTAATGAGGCGGCTACCTGCCTGATCTGCAAGGAGTAAATTGCATTGCAGGAATACAATCTCAGGCATCATTAGTCCACTAAGCATGCAGAGCAGTGCACTACGTTAGAGGAAGAGATGAGTGGCTCAGCTCCAAAAAGATCTGTCCATGCACCAATAACTGTATTTAGTTAAAGTGCATGATTGTAAAAACATTAGTATTTGTCTTACCTAGTCAACTGAGTATAATTTGAGTTGAACACCCCTGGACTAGTACAATGATGTGTGTGTGTGTGTGTGTGTGTGTGTTTCAAACAGACAGACAAATGCCACATATTTTTGTGTTGGTTTTAAGTGTGTGCATGTCATTTGTTTTTTGTTGGTGATGAGCACATTCGCATACTTTAGGCCTTACGGATTGAGGTGGGCACTTTGCCAAATACCTGCCAGCAGGGGATACGTTTCATTCTTATTGCCATAGGCAACAATTTCTTGATTTCCTGGATAAAGACAACTTGCCAGAGACCACAGTCATGCACACACACACAACTGTAATATCATATTCATATTCACCAAATTACTGCTCCACAGCTCTCCTTATTTCTTCTCTTTGCAGACACACTTCCATAACTTTAAATGAGGCACTTGTGTTTATATTACATCAATCAATACTTTTTCCCCCAAAAGCAAAACTCGGGCAGGCCCATTATTTAATCATGGACTTTGAACTCATTCCACGTCAAAAACACAATTAAAGTGGAGTCAGAATGGCACTGCAGGGCAGAATAATGAACTGTTTGAGCCATCGGAGCACAGAAAATGAACTTATAATTAAGATTTCAGCATTGCATTAAATCTATACATCATCCAATTGGATTTTATTTCTCCCAGGAGCATGTGAAGCAATAGCTATTTATTATTCATAACTGCTGAAAACATGAAAATGTGAGGTGGTGACGTGAGATCTATGTACGATGGAAATCCTGGTACAGACACGAAAGGTGACAGCCAATGAAGAGGGGCCTCGACTAACATGCCTGTAAAAACAAGCTAACGTACCAAAGGAGCAATTACCCATCATGTCAATGATGTTTTTACAACACCGTGTCAGAAACTCAGCCCAGCCCTGTGAATTCCTAATATATGACCGACAGGAGAGATTTCTTTGGTTTTCTCTAATGCTCATCCCTGTGTACATTGTTGTTTTTACTCAAGCCTAAAGCTTGAATTTAATCAAAGTACACTTCAGCTGCAGTATGAACCACTTTGGAGATTCGTAGGCATTAAAAAAACAGCAATTAGCAGCAAGTTTTTAAAGACAAGCCTGGTTAATAGTTCCCAGGCTGATTAGCCATTATCAGCTTTGTTCAACACGTATTCCTCAATGCCTTTAATTGCTTGATGATGCAGTAACAGCACCATTATCGTACAGTGAGTTCTCCTAGTTGTGAAGCTGGTCTAAAACAGTTTCAAACACAGCGCTAAACTTGCTAAAATGGTTCTCAAATGCTCTTTGTTTGGTGGGCTTTCATTAAAGCAATCCTAACAAAATATTTTTATTACTTGCAGCACCGTCTGCATTGTGTGAGTTCAATCAGTCAGGCGTAATATACAGCCAGTTGGTCATTATTGCGAAATGAACAGGGTCTAGATATAAAGTATATGGGTCTTTATCGCCCAGAATGGGTTTATTTTGTGATAATGGCCTGCTGACTGTACATTATTTGTCTTATTACATGGCTACTTAACAAATAAATACAGAATGGACATGAAATATTGATTTGAGTTGAAGTTATTTTATTGTGGGAGAGGAGGAAGAAAATAAACTAGAACATTATATGAAAATTATTTCTCAGAGACTGCAATTAATTACATGCATTAGTGATCATTATATAAAAATATTTTTCTACATAATGCTTCAACTGACCAATCAGAATCAAGGATTTCAAATCAAGGTTAGAGCATGCAGTTGATATTAGTGGTTTTAGATTTAAAGGGGACCTGTTATGCAAAAATTCACTTTTATAAGATGTTTGAACACCGATATGTGTCCACAGTGTCTGTAAACAACCAGCCTATAATGGTAAAAATCCACCTACTCCTTTTTTGTAATCCCCATAAATCATAAACAGTCTCTTGAAAAGACAGTTCCAGATTTCCTCCTACTCTTACATAAGAGTTTATGCCTGGCCCATGTCCAGTTGCATTCTAAAAGTTGTAACTTCTTCCTGAGTCTCTCCATCAGTGTCCGACTCAGGTTTGAACAATGTTTGGTAAGTATTCTCCAAGCCTGAAAATCTTTACGATTGTTCTGTAAAGTGGTCTGAAAAACTGTCTGATGTGATGAACAAGCTCCCAAAGCAAGTTAACACAAATCTAATCTACAATCTCTTTTTTTCTTTCAGGCTTTTTCCATTGGTTCTTCACCTCTTCATCCCTCCAGACACCCACAGGCATGAGGATTTATGGCTCTCTTGGCGCCCTATAGATAGAGCTGACCCAGTGGCCAGAGAGGTCCTGAGACATGAAAGCCTGACCTTACTGTGCCCAGCAGGCCTCTGCACACCTGTGGGCTGGCCAGAAGGACACTGGGAATCAATTTCTCTATCCTGTCTCTCTCTGTCCTTCTACTCATTCAATGCCTTCTTCCTCTGTAACTTTAGTAATAATACCTTTGTAGCATCTCCCTAGGGCTGTCTGAAGGACTGCCAATTACACAGTGTGCCACACTGTTTTTCAAAACTCTGAAATTTTGTTTTGGACTCTAGGTTACTCCATAAACTGTGTTATGGTCATCCTTGGCCAATATGAGATGAAACAGAAGTTCATTTTAGTTTACATTTTAGTGTAAGTAAATTTTAAATTTTAATGCAAATTTATTTATTTTATTAATCATTGATATTTGATTTATATAAATGATAATATATAAATAATAATTAAAATATATTAATATTTTATTTTTACTCAAAATATTTTTATCATATACAACAAATACTGAAAATATCTTCTGACTTTTCTGAAGATATCTTCATTTAACTGATATTTGCAATTTATCAAAGTTCATTTGATACAATAATAGGTATATCATGTAATTAATTATTTACAATTTTAAACGATTGCTATAATTATTCATAGTTTGCTTTGTAAAATTCATATCTTGAAATTCAAATGAAAATGAAACTGTAATTTATGGTCTACATGACTGTATACATTCTTCTGCATGTATGCAACTCTCTTTACAGCCTCTTGAGTGTTTTTTCCTCACCATGATGGCCCCATGCCTGACCTTTGACCTAGTTTTTCAGCTTGTCAGGTCTGTGTATGTGAGTGGGGCTTGTTGAATTATAGTGTGTCATGAGTGACAGCTGGCAAGAACCAATAAACTCCATCCCTGCATTCTTGCAGGAGACCATTAAAGTTCTGTTTCATCGCTTTCTCTGTTCAAACTGTGTTTTACACTGCTGTTCTAGCACAGCTCTTTGGGAAGGCATGTGACCAGCTCAGAGGTCTGGCAGTTTTATTTGTAAGATCTTAAAACCCTGGTGCTTCATGTTCTCCATGGAATAAGTTCACATTTTGACCCCAACTTCTGCTGCTGCTTTTCAAAAGTCCCATTTGGGAGGTCTCAAATAATTCCACAATAACTGGAAATAATTTTTAAAAGTACCTAATTTTGTCTCAACGCAATGAAAGAAGAGGTGGATCTTGATGCCGCAGTATTACTTTATTTAAAAAAAAAAGAAAACACAAGATAAACTAAAACCATAGGAGTAGGAGAAAGCTGAGGGCTTAAATGCACAGGCTAAATGAGGTACCAAGCAAGACACAGGTGAACATAATCAATCAATAAATAACAAACCAAGAAAATAAAGAACATAATCAGAAACCAAGTAGGAAACAGAATCCAAAGGAATCTCAGCATAACAGTGCATAACAGAACAAACACCTGACAGTGTTTTGGTCATTGTTTTTTTTGTTTTTTTGGTAATGCAGTGATTGTAATAAATTGCTGTAGAACTTTTTAATGCCAAGCTGATGATCAGGTGACTCTGATGAACGTAGTAATTGTTCTGAATTGCATGCACATAATAATTGTGCAAGACCTCAAACAATAACATTATAAAGTCAAATTAAGTCAATTACCATGGATAATGTTGCATATTGTTTGTATGAAAATTTTACATCAAACATTTAACCCCTTGAAAAAAAGCATTTGAAATTCAGAATGAATAAAAAAAAGAGGAAAAACCTCTACAAAAAACATCTTTAAATCAGTTTGTGCCTAAAACCCTATCTCTTCATTTTCTCAGTTGCTGCTCTCTCTTTCTTACTTTTTTCACTCTCTCTCCCCATCCATCTTCTTGCTGTAACTGTGAGCCAACCTGTTGTAGCTCTTCCACACCCCCTAAACTTTCCCCTTTAGAGGTATTTGCTTCATTCATTCACTCTCTCTTTCCCTCACACACCCTTTTGCTCTCTTGGATTCTCACACCCCTCATCCTGGGACAGTGTACAGCGTGTGAAGACCCATAACCTGTTCTTGGATTGTATTCTTACCTGAGGGATCTGCAGCGGACCGGATCTGTTTCATGCGGGCAGCAGTTTAGCATTTAAGAGGAGGATCATGGTGCAGGGTACAATGGGAGAGGTGAGTAAGGGTCTCTGCATGAACTTTGCAGCCCAATGCCTCACAATGCAGAAAGCTCTATCTAGCTCACTGCCAAGTTTCTTTCACTCGTTTTCTGTTTCTTGCACACTCTGGATGTGGGCCATTTTCTCAGAGTTTCTAAGCCAATAGTTTCTCAACTAGCTATGCTTCAGGATTTCTTGGACATCAAGTGGCAATGCATCACAGTACCAAACCTAGAACGAATATTTAATCTAGTCTGATTTGTATTTTCGTTTACCCTGTATAGTTTTATGCATGGTTTTTGAGGATGAAGCAATGCCGTGCAACCTGTTGGCATGTGTCTAATTTGGCTAGCTTCAACAGATATGACTCTAATATGAATTGACTCTAAAATATTGTAGAGTTCAATTGAGTGCACAATGTTTACTGAGTGCTTATTTTGCTATCCTAATTAAATAGATATGTGTATTTTAGCATTAGCGTTTAACATTGATCTGAACGGACCTGCGGCCCATTATAGGGTCATGACCCTTCATTTGAGAACCAATGGTCTAAGCTACTGTAATTTTGCTTTTCTCAAACATCTACTGATTAGAACTAACTTTGACCCAAGTTAATTTCTTTGTTTAATACGTTTTTTTAATAAGATAATTGTGTAACAAATTCACCATGTGCCGTTCCACATTTACCTCCACATCTGATGGCTTTAATAGCCCTGCTAATGCAACTAAAAAGCCTTGAACAAAATAGTAGAGTGTGTCTGTGATGCCTCCAGTCTGATAGCTTTTTCTTCCATGCACAGGCTTTTACACGCCCCTCGAAGTTGAACGGCACTTTGGCTTTAGTCATAATGTCATAGATGAGTTGAATAAAGTCACTTCATTACTGTATGCTGGCGGCTTGCCTCTTCCCGATAAGCCTCCACAAACAGCTTCCTTTCCAGCTTTTATTGTGAGCAAGCGAGTACTGAGAGTATGCGGTTGGACATTTGCACTATAACAGAAGCTTAGTGAGGACTTTCCTCCCAGTATCTTAAAAACATTCATCACCGAAGCGTTATTTAAGGATGTTTGTCTAATCTCATGAATGGGCTTTATTGAACTTTGATTTTGTGCACTGACCAATGCACTCCAACAATTGCATGGACTGTGTGCATTTTTGGATGCTTTTAAGAAATGTTTTTCCACCAAATGTGCATTTAACTCTTAATTTAGAGCTACAGAGATAATCTGAAATGGCTTTATGGAAAAATGGCTAACAAAAACAGCAGGGCTTGTAGAGAGAGAGCACGACTTGGGTCGGCTCCCGTACCTTTATAATCCTTCAAAGCGCACAATCCAACTGCACACTCACCTCTCAAGTCAGCCTGTGCTCGTGAGATTACATTCTCTGTATGCTGAGAGTTACAGTGCGGCAGGCATCGGGAAAAATATAGCTTGAGTCACGGCGGTTACACCTTCCTGTGCGTACGTCGACTCGAGTAATCGCTCGTTCAATCAGATTCATTCATAAATCGCACAATCAGACAGCAGTCTCTGAAGTACAGCAATTCAAAAAGTCTTATCTGCCCCGTCCAGAGTACCATGTAAAGTCATGTAAACTGACTGTGGTATAGAAGTGCTTGAGGTTGCATGCTCAAACAGGACTGAGTTTGACTGGTATGTGCAGAGCTCGTGGCCTCAAAGTTTTTTGATGAAAATCTGACGCCGTTCCTCTGGATCTGACGGGAAATGATGTATGCTTTGTGTGCTAAAGGTGTCTGACCTGCTTAGAAGTGTTTTTCATGACAATATAAAGTTTTAGCATTACTGTATGGAGAATGCTGTATAGACTCTTTTGTGCACCCCAGAGAAGTTTGTTAAAGTCAGCGAACCCTTGCAGCTGCATTAATTTTGTGGACTGTCAGACTTGTTCCTTGCACATTAGAGATGGCAGTTGTGCAGTAAACCATTGCATTAGGATGGCTGTGGTTTCTGCACAGCTTGACAGTGCTGTCTGTTGGTTGAACAGAGACTCGCTAGTTCTAATATCCCCCACAGATGTAACCTGACAAACCCACAGCGGTTCGGGTGCGTGATCATTGATGGTACGTAGAATAGTTAGCAGAGTGTTTTGGAATGACAGCATTTATTTGGCGAGGAAGCTGTTCACCTGTCTGAATCTTCTGGATTTTGCATGAAGAGCTTTTACAGTATGTGGTGATTTCAAAGGATGATAAGGCGTATTTAAAGCTTATCAGATATTTTGAGATTTTGTTTTCAGTTCTGTGTTCTGTTGGTCCAGGATTTACAACTCTACACTTCAGGAGAATATGGAAGTCTGTTTAACATCACATTTTGAGAAGTAAAGTCACAACCACAAGAAAGAAAGTCACAATATGTGCCCTTTTCACAGAAATGGTTCAGACTAAAATGCATATTTGAGCTGTTTTAACTGGAAACATCTTATAATATAACTGGAATAGCTGGAAATATCTTAAAATATGTCAGTGCCATTGTTTTGTCTCAACATGCGCAACATGTTTGTTTGGAGGAATGATTATAAAAAAGTGACTTGAATGCCCTAATTGAAGGCCTAATCCTGGCTTAATCTAAGCCCTGTCTGTGAAACCGGGCCATAAAGCCACACTATGAGATATTAAGCAATCTTTATGACATAAAAAGTCACATTGCGAGATATTAAGTCACAATCAGAAGAAATAAAGTCACAATTGTGATTTATAAATTCACAATCAGAAGAAATATAGTTGCAGCTGTGTTGCATTGTGACATATTAAGTCACAATTAAACCATAAAAAGTCACAAAATCACAAAAAAAGTTGCAACCTTGACATGTATCCCTGGTTTCAAAGACAAGGCTTAAGCCAAGTCCCAGACTAAATGCATGTTTGAGCTGTTTTAACTGAAAGCACTCAAATATCTTAAAATATGTCAGTGCCATCTCAAGATGCTCACCAGTAATGTTTATAAAACCAGGCATGTTCATAAAAGTGACTTAAATGCCCAAATTGAACTAATACCTAATGCTGGCTTAATCTAAGCCCTGTCTGTGAAACCAGCCCGTAGTCACATTGTGAGATATTAAGCCATCTTTATGACATAAAAAGTCACATTGTGAGAAATTAAGTCACAATTGGGATTTATAAATTCATAATAAGAAGAAATATAGTTGCAACTGTGACATATAAATACACATTGTGAGATATTAAGTCACCTTGATGACAGTCACACTGAAATATTAAATAACAATTATGACATTTAAAGTCTCACTGTGAGATAATCACAAAAAGCCACAATCAAAGAAATAAATATGTAATTGTGACATATAAAGTCATATTGTGAGATATTAAGTCTTTAAATGTGACATATAAAGTGGTAATTGTGACATAAAAATTCACTGATAAAGACCTCATTTTATTTTCAGATAAGTGTGGATCTTAGTGATAACGGACAAGTTACATCATGGGGAAACTCATCCATCTTCTTAAAAATTCTAGAACCTTCTGTCCTGGAGGCAGTTCTGTTCTAGAAATCTTCACCCAGTGTGATTAATGAATCCGTATTTTCACTGCAGTTCTCACCTTACACTCTAGACCACACGCAGACATGAGTTTTAATGAGCAGTCCACACTTGGTGTCTTTCACAAAGTTCAAGTTTTTTATGATACTTTGACCTAAATGTCAACCACCATGTGTGATGTAACCTGCTAATAGTGTCAAGTCACTGTCACTGTACTGTTAAAGGCCAATTCACACCGCACAGACAAACACCAACAAACATGTTTGTTGGCTTTTGTTGGATCAGTGTCTCACCCCTGTTGAGTCTGTTGGTGATGGTCAGGGTTTGTTTTCACCCCAGTGAACATGTTCAGTCAGCGTTTGTTGGTGTCTTTAGGGGCAGTGTGAACAGGACGGTTATTTTCCATAAAATTCTAAATCTAACGGCCAACTTGTTTGTTGGTGTTTGTCTGTGCGGTGTGAATTGGCCTTTAGACATTTTGGGGGGATATATATATATATATATATATATATATATATATATATATATATATATATATATATATATATATATATGCTTTTGCCTCATTTCACAGTCCACAGTTCACAGACATAACATATAAAAGGTCATAAATGGAACCAGACATGCTAAAACCCTGGTAAAACTCCAACTAAACAGTCCTACAGTCCTAGTAAAGCTGGTCAAACAAGGAAGTCTTGCTAGTTAAGCTACTTGAAAGCCAACACAGCAGCATCCCATGTTGCAGACCAGCATCTAAAACACTAAATGATTATGGCCAGCTAGTGTTTTCAGTGGTTAATGCACCAGATTGCAGATGATTCTTAATTTTGTCATTTTTTACTTGTTCCAAACCAGTTTGACTTTCTTTCACCCATAGAACACAAAAACAGATGTTAAGCAGGATGGTTATGCTACATCAGTCTTGAATGACAATATGGCATAAAATGCCAAAAAAAGACCATAAAAGCATTTCAAAATGGTTCCTGTGACATGCATATGCACGTGTTATAATATAGTTTTTTGAAGACATAAAACAGCTTTGTTAAAGGAACAGAATGCAATATTGTTTAAAAGTTTGGGGTCAGTGTTTTTGAACACACTCTCACCAAAACTGCATTTATGTGATTAAAAACACTTTAATTTGATTTTTTTTTTACAATTTAAAGAAACTGTTGTCTATTTTAAAATCTTTTATAATGTCATTTATTCCTGTGATTCCTTGGACACATTCTTTTTACAGTACAGAATATTGTTGTATTGTATTACTATTGTCCTAGATGAGTTTAATGAATGAATTTAATGACACTCTGAGAGGAAGAAACTTCTTAGAAGAATGTTGTGCAGTACTCCAGTTTCTTCACCTTAAACAATTCTCTTTTATTTGAATAATACCTGTTTCCATCTGAGCGCTATTCATTTCTTAACCGGCGCTCAGCGGGCCTGCACAGCCATATCTGACAGGATAAATGTGCCGGATTATACAGGCGAAGATTCAGCGATTACATTGACTCTGCTAACAGAATAGATCAAAATGATTATTCTGAATGTGTGTATATGCATATGTATGACGATACTGATCTCTCTCTTCCTCTGTCTTACAGATAAAAGGGAGAGAGCATAGCAGCTAAATAAAGCTGAGAACACGCCCGTCTCAGGACATCAGTCCAAGGAAGAGGATCTGCCGGCAGAGAGATAAGAGGGGGAGGACAGGGAACGAAAGAGAAAGTCGGAGGACGAGAGAGAGCGAGAGAATGGGATATTGCGGCGTATGGATCTTCCTCTTGTCCCTGTCTCTCTCCTATCAAAGCGCCACTGCAGAGGCTGAAGGTAGACTGCTGACTCACGCTTTATCTACATGCGATAGGGCCTCTTCAGTCCCCAGTGAACTGCCAATATCCTGCCCTTCAATCAATCACGCTCTGAAAAGGTTGCTGGCAAGGTACAAAATGAACATTTGCCAAGCATTAAATACTCAAGCAAAAAAAAAAAAAAAATGTTTGGTGAATAACTAAAATTGAGTGACTCTCAGAATATGCAAGAATGATATACAACCCTTTGCGTTTGGATGTGAACCATTTGAATCAAGTCCGGGGTGTCCAGTTCTGCTCCTGGAGAGCCACTGTCCTGCAAAGCTCCAACCCCAATTAAACACCTGAACCAGATAATCAAGGTCTGACTAGACATACAAGAAAGTTCCGGGCAGGTGTGTTGAGGCCAGTTGGAGCTAAACTCTGCAGGACATTGACTCTCTAGGACCAAGTTTGGATGCCTTAAATTAAATTAAAATAAAAATTCCATGAACATAAAATGTTTTTAATTCACTTCATGATTTGACTCGCATCAAAAACAGGAAGCTTTTTGCATACGTTGCTATTTCTTTTACTTTTGCACTGTACAATTTTATATAAAATATTTTTTTAAATTGTAGATAAGTTAGATCAGTGGTGCGCAATCCTTTTCTTGGAGATCTACCTATCTATATATCTATCTAGCAGAGTTCAGATCCAACCCTGATCAAACACACCTGTCTGTAATTATTTAGAGCTCTATTCAGACTGTTAGGATGCATAAGACTGTCAGTCCAAATCCAATTTTTGTGCTTGTAAGATTAAAATCGATCAGATTTAGAAAGTGTGAATGGTCAAAAATCACATGAAATTTGTTTTTTTTTTACAAATCCTTCTCAAGAGGTTTGAAATCCTATTCAAATTGCATTTCTAAGAATCTGTTTCAGTCTGACTGCTCTGATCAGATTTTACGGGGTTTATGTGACTTTCTCACGTAAAAAACGTAAACGTCAGATTTCGTTAGAGGATAGAATGGTGAAAGTTGCTGCAGAAACAAGGTTGCGCTGTTGTGCCTTGATGAGCAAAAAATGACAATATAATGGCGACATGTTTGGAAAACGACAGTGCGGAATAAAGCCACGCATTAAGCCTCAGTTTCTACTGCTGCCTCAAGACGCAGTAGTCCAGCGCACGGCGGCTACACATTGTCCTGTAAATTAAAAAAACATCTGTATTGCAAACCCCTCCATGCTGCGGTTGTTGTTGTTGTTGACATATGCCCACCAACGCAACGTCATTGTCGTAGAAAACAATGCAGATAATCTTGCAGGACACACAAATCGCATCTGAACAGTTGCGATTCTCAATGTGGACGTCAATAACTTTAGATCCGATTCCAATCGGATTCACAAATAATCAAATTTGGACTAACTTATTCCAAATCTGATTGAAATCTGTTCAGATTTAGCAAGTGTGAATGGCAAAAAATCCCATGAAATCAGTTTTGAGTTACATTCATATGTGGTTTGAAGTCCTATTAAAATTGCATTAATTAAACTTCTTTAAATCAGTTTCAGTCTGACTGCTCTGAACTTCATTGCCATATAAACCAATGCAGATAATCCGGAAAACAAAAGAGCGGCATGGGACACACCATTTGGATCTGAACATTTGCGATACACAGTGTGGACGTCAATAATTTTAAATCAGATTCCAGTGGGATACACACATTATAGGATTTGGACTGACAGTCTGAACGTAGCCAATGTGGACATTTTAGTTCAGATTCCAATCGGATTCACAAATAATAGTGTGAATGTAGCCTCGGTTAGCTGATTCACATGTGCTAGATGCTAGTTAATAAGTTGGACCGGACAAATGCTGATGTATAACTATCAGTTATGTTATTAAAGTGAGAGAGTAGAAAGTAAAAAAGTTATCACAATTATTATTGTTTTTAGTTAATTAGTTATTACTCAGTTTTAAATAATCGTATTCATCATTCATAATCGTATTTAAATAATCATCTATCTCTCTGATAGGTCCCTGTCACTGTCCTGTCCCAAAACTATAAATATCCTTGATGAACCCACAGCTCTCATCCTTACAAATTTCTTGTTGTATGAGATTCCTTTGCTCCAGTGTTTCAAGGAAGTTTTCGTTTTATCATTACCACGTGTTTCAGTTCACCTGAAGACGCTGTTCAGGTGGAGTTGAAGTGGACACGGAGTTCTTTCCGCACGCGTCCTGCTGAGTCCGCAGGTTCTGCTGCGGCCCATCTGCAGACCTCCTGCAGCTTGATACCTCTGGTTTGAGCCTTTTAAGATGAATCATTGTACCCCTCTCTGATTTCCATCAGCACAGAACTGTCTAAAAAGAAATCAGTGTGTGTGTTTCTGTTTCACCTTGAGCTTAGGGGGGAGTGGGGGGAGAGAGCTAGAAAGAGCAAGAATGTGAAACATATTGAATTCACGCAGGATGGTTTTAGAAGAGTCTGTCAGGACCAATTACTGACTGATGCACTAATGCCCTGAAACACTGTAATTTTCCACACCTCTTCAAAATGGCTGTTTGCAGTGACAGACACTTGATTTTGAAATGGAAAGAATGTACTTTCTGAGGTCACGTCCTTGTACTCTTTCACCGTCTCGTTCTGCTTTGTCGAAACCCTGTTAAATCTAAAAGCAAGAGCATATAACCCAGTAATCAACCTTTATATCTGTAAATACACAGTTAGTCACTTCTCATTACTTTCAGGGCCTTGTTGTCATGGTAATGGCCTGTCACTTCGTTACAGTTGCTTTTAAAGTAAGCAAATGTTTGCTTAAAAACCTTATTTCTTCACTGACTTTATGACTCAGCACTGAATGGAGCTCTTTTAAGTTGCATCGTGTTAAACTACATCATATTCACAGGCCGATGATTTTAATCCAACAGCGTATGATTTTAGTGTAGTCGTCTTTGCACACTGTAAGCAGCAGCTGAGATGTGTCTGGAGATGGATCTAGAATCAGATCTAGAGAGATCAGTTTATTGTGCTGCATGCGATGAAGAGTCTGTCCTGACATGGCAGTTCTGCCTTGTGGCTTTTTTGCGGTTTGCAGGTGTTACTGTGAATGCTAATGGATTTGAAATAGAGGGAGGCAGTTGGGAAAAAAAGATAATGATGGAGTGAACTCTGAATCAATCACGGAATCAATCACTGAACGAACGAATGAATGAATGAGGTTTAGTGTGTGGTCACCAAGCGGAATAGCAAAAATAATAACTGTTTTCAAACATGTTTCCGAAACACTAAGATATAAATGTATTTCTTTCTTTCTAATTAAAATGAAAAACTGCATAAAAAAAATATGTATAATAATTGATTGTATATATAAAACGTTAAAGGGCGTATCACTGGTTGAATGCCTCTGGACCGTCATGAGCATCCTCACCGGAACGTTAAAGTTTGCTTTTTGATGAACTTCCCTATTGCACAAAAGCATTTTCCTCTCTTAGAATGCTGTGTATGAGTGATAAATCACTACAGCCTGCAGTGTTTGTTCCGTTTTGATGTGGGTGGCACATATTTTCCCAACTCTGCGCAGCTACTTTTCCGGAAATGAGACTGAACTTTTTATGCTTTCCAGATGATCAATAACGCCACGCAGTTTAATGCCTATACTTTTGTTTCAGCAGCTCTATTGTGTACTGATTTTATAATAGCAGCTGTGGTTGTTGGGGATAAAATAGAAAGAACATTTCAAGGCATTCTTTATGTGAGCTAGTTAGAGTCATTGAAAAGCCTGGGATGTATTTGATTCCTTCAGTTTTTGTTGTATCTCAGGTGTGGGTGTGTAAAACTATCTTCTCTGAGATCTGGCTGTACATTGTCTGCTACTATTCAGTTTAATATAGTACTGATTAGCTAACAAGCAAGGCCACATTCGCACCGATCAAAGACAGAAATAAATAATTGTTTGGATTTATTTTAAGGATGTACACTGCTCGAAAAATAGCTTCCTGAAATTGTAGGTCAGATAAAACCATAACACAAGCACTGGGTGTCTGGACTTTACTTTTATTCTGATCAGGTCTTATTCTGTGTCTGTAGTCGTTGTGGTTAATGCGGTTTCTAAAGTGCAGAAATGAAATAGCTCTGAAAATCTGTATTTTTTTTTTCTGAGTCTACACTGCCATCTCATGGTGAATGTACACTATGTGGCTGGATATGAACAAGAAAGCTTTGATAAGGCTGAGGTTGAACCCTTTTGCTGAATGTGGAGTCAGTTCAGTTTCTGAATTTTAATTGAAATATGATGCAATTTCATTTATAATAAGGTATAACTAAAATTCTGTTAAATTTTCATAATCTTACATTTATAGGGTATTACAAGACTTATTTGTTAATTGACAATTGTTAATTATCGATGTTTGAAATGTTATTTGAAATGTTTAAAATGACTTAAATATTAGTTAATTATATTTATTATCAATGTATTTATTTATTAACATGAAAGTTAATAATTACTTAATATAACATAATTCATATATAATAAAATATATTGATTATATTTATTAACTTTCATTAATGGAGGAAGAACATTTAATTTTCCAGAATGCTCAAATTTACCTTAAATTCAAAACAAAGCAAGAACATCAAGGAAGAACAAAGAAGAAGAACATCAGACTTTGTTGGACTGTCGTGTTTGTTGATCTTCTATGAATTGAAATCTTGCTGTCAATCAAAATTCAGTTTTCTGGGGGTTGTCCTCTGAATTGTGGTCAACTTTCTTAATATGAACTCTTTTAGAACAATCTATGACTCTGTTTCATCTACGTTAAAAGAGGAAAATGTGTCAAAAATCAATTTCTCTTGTTCTTTTTCAGTGTGTCGTACAGCCATGCCTGCTGATATTGTGTTCCTGGTGGATAATTCCTGGTCAGTTGGTCCAACCAGCTTCCAGCAGATCAAAGAGTTCATAGCAGACATCATCCGAGGCTTCCAGAGAAGTGTGGTTGGACAGGAAGGCATTCGCTTTGGAGTGACCGTCTATTCAGACTTACCCAGGTCCGTTTGCATATTATATACTTCATGTGTGAATACTGTACGCTTGACCTTGTGTCTTAGTAAGCACGAATAAACTGCTTGAATGCCCCATATATATCCGGTTGTGTCCTTGTCCAGGATGCGTATAGCTGTGACGGATTATTCGACTCTGGAGGAAGTGCTCAGAGCCGTGGAGGAGGTGCCGTACGAGGGAGGCAGCAGCCGCACCGGCCTGGCATTGGAATTCCTCGTAGAGTCAGTGTTCAGTCCTTCTATCATCAGAGACAACTCCCCAAAGGTGTGACGCTTCAATCACAATCACTTCAAAACACTTTCTGTGGGAGAAAAAGACTAACTTAACACTGCAAATGTGGCACAGAAACTGCATCTAAAACACTACATATAAATACAAAAGTCAAGTTCACACACAACCAAAGCCACATTAGAGCCACAAGGGAGATTTTAAAATGGCTTTTATGCAGTGTTGCATAATTACTCAATTTTTGGTCCTCTCAAGTTCACAATTAAAGATGGTGACAATTTTTCTACACTGACAAGGTATTCAATGTTTATTATGGCCATACATTTCAAAGTGAGTGGAGCTACACTCTAACCCTAAAAAAGAAGTCATTTTCATGCTCACAGCTTGCATTGTTTGGCATTTTATGGCGACTCTGGTTTGGTTAGGACACAGACTAAAGACAGAATACTGAATTTTAGTGATATCTGCAAAGTATTGAAATGCTACATGTCCAAATGAAATATCCTGTCACTTACATCCATACAGAACAACCTTCTAATTATACTGCATCTCTAGAGTTGCACCTGCAATCACTCCATTGATTCTGTCAGGACATCACATCCTGCACTGCAGTGCACATACTCTGCTCCGCAGTGTCCCACCCATCCTAATTTAGGGCTTGATTAGGATTCCAAACTGCACACAGCTGCTGGTCTTGCCGTAGAGCACCTGGTGTGGAGAAACGAGAAGGCGTTTGTAATGAACTGCAGAGATTTCACCTTTTATTAAAACTCTCATCGCATACACTGTAATGGCATATAGTGTAATGTGCATAAAGATGAACCCAGACCCACCTCGACCAATGCGGTGAACTTTGGGTGACCCTGGAGATGTTTCCTTTTTCAGAATACTCATTTGTGAGAGTAAGCGACTTTGCAAGTTTGGATCTGCTGCGGTTGGGGAATTATGTATGCAATGAGATGATAATTCATGCCGTGTGCTTTCAAGGGCATCAGTATCAGCGTGATACTCTTTATGGCAGATTGAGTTCTTTAATACAAATTCACACTTTTGGGTGGATTTCATGAAAGCTGTCAAGACAGTTCTCGTTTTTTTTTTTTTTTTTATTAGATTATATTTCAGTTGTAAAGTATACATAACCTGTATGATGATTTAAACAAAAAATGGATTATATAACAGCATTGTTTTTCTGCAATGCAGTAAAAAAATATATATATATATTACAGTATTGAGAATCCCTTTTGGAAGTATGGTGATGTAAAATACATGATGACTCACTGCAGTATTGACAATTGGGGTGTAAATGCTCAATTGTCCTGAAAATATCACAATGCATGATAATATTAACAATAAATAAATGTAATAGTCCTAAATGTAGGCCTAATTTTACATATTGTAGCACTTTATTTTACAGTCCTGTTTTACACATATGTCCTATGTACTTACTATAATAACTAGGTTCTAACCCTAAACCATATTTCCATATATTTCAAGCCATATTTAGTCGATATAGCTACCTTACATTACTCACGTTTTCATGTAAGTATACTGTAAATGCAAACACTGTAAAATAAAGTGCTACCTTTTTTTCTTTGTGGTGAAATACAAGCAAGACCTTTCTCGATAGTGTTTGTGAGATTTAGTCTTTAATATATTTTTGTACATCTTTAAAATCTGCAAGATTTCTGTATTTTTTTAAGCCTGTGGCATGTCTAAGGGGGATCTACAAGTATGACCCAGTTTTATTACTTTTTTAGTATGCTGTAGAACTGGCTTTATATGTCTGTAGTTAGGAAAATCTCATAATAGAAATGTCCAGTTTGCATTTCAACTTCAAAAAATAAATGGAAGAAAGGAAAATTGTTTTCTAACATTAAGACCTTAAACAAAATGAAGGCAAATTTTTAGATTTTTGCATTGTGGCATAAGTTTAATTACAATTAAGCACATATATGAGTGTTCTTCAGGCTTTGGGAGATTCATCCTATTGCATGTTGGGATATAAAGCATCACATCATGTTTCTTTCTGGCTTCAGATTGCTGTTCTGATCACTAATGGCCAATCGGATGATCCAGTGGATGGTCCAGCTAAAGCTGTTACAGACAGTGGGATTTCACTGTTTGCTGTGGGTGAGTTTTCAGACTTGGTGCTGTTCATGTGAAACATGTGTGTGTGCTTTTTTTCATGATTTATGAGGACACAAATTTGTGTAATATCATGGGTATTACACTGGTATTACTACATAAACATGTTTTTTGAGGACACTTCTTGAGTCCTCATATTTAAAATAGCTTTGAAACATACTAAACAATGTTTTATTAAAAATGTAAAAATGCAGAATGTTTTCTGTGATGGGTAGGCTCAGGAGTAGGGTTAGTGTAAGAAGTTAGAATGTACAGTTTGTACAGTATAAAAACCATTACACCTATGGAATATCCTCACTAAGATAGCAAAACAAACCTGTGTGTGTGTATGTGAGAGTGCGTGTGAGTGTGTGTGTGTGTGTGTGTGTGTGTGTGTGTGTTGTATTTTCAGCATGCATGACGCATCTGTGTGCTCTTTTTTATGTTTTGACGTGTGACTCAGAGTAACGAGTGGAGTGATTTACACTGAATGGTAATATTGGTGAATGTGCCAAGACATAAAATGTGTATGTTTGTGTGTGTCAGCCTTGTTTCCTTGACTTTCTCATGCTCTTTCTGTTTTGACGCCCAGAGTTCTGAAATAATTATGGCTCATTACCCGGTGGCCAACTAATTGCTGTAATTTTTCATCAAGCTCATTCCTCCTTGGCTTGCCCCCCTTCAGCACACACACACACACACACACACACGCACACTGACACCGTGTCCTGCCTTTCTAATCAGTTTTCCCAGAGAGATCAGGCCGTTTGACACATCTATGAGACACATGTACAGCAGGGCGACATGGCGTGACGTTCTCCCATCATCACTCTACAGCTGATACAAAGTCTGATAAGACTGCAGATGGGTCTGAGACTCATGAGGGTCACTCATGTACACACACACACACACACACACACACACACGTCTGTTAAGAATTGACTGCGCCTTACAGGCCTCCATGTTATAAAAATTTTAAAATGAAGTCACTTCGGAGCTGTGGCATAGTGGTAAGTGAATAGCAGTGGTGATTATATTGGTGATGAAGGTTCGAGTTTGGCCTGCAACGTGCCCTGATCCCATAATCTGTATGGAATGGTGAAGTAGATCTGTATTGAAGCTAATCTGTGCCTCTTTGACTGGCCGATGTGTGTTGTGTGTTCTTCAGGGGTGAGGAACGCTGATCAGTCTGAGCTGAAGAAGATTGTTACAGAACCCCATGAGGAACATCTGATGCTCAGCCCAGATTACTCCTTCCTCGAGCACCTGCTGCCCAAACTCTCTCGCCGCATCTGCTTCACTGCTTCAGAACCTCCCCGACCTGTTAAACAAAAGCCATCTGGTAAAATGACCATGACCATTGCTGATGAAACTTGAGGCTTATCTTTTTTGTTACCAAATTTAATTTTTTAGTGCATTTCAAGCTTATCTAAACACAGTTGGCCCTCTTGTTAAACTCTGCCCTCTTTGGCTTGTTACTTGTGTAGACAAGCTTTATATTTTATTCATTTATATATAATAAATAGGAGATTTACACAAACACTTTAATTTTCAATGAAACATACTCATAAATTATATAGGTTTTCAATTTCGCTACGCCTGTGATTGATTGATTGATGTATTGATTGATTTATTTAAAAAGTCAAATTACAATTATGAATGAAGTTCAATTCAGCGATAGGCAGCTTTACAAAAGGCTATAGCATCATTATTCAGGTCAATTCAGTTCAATAACAGTGATAATAACACTGTTCAGTTCAATAACATTCGATAATATAACAATGTTCGCAAACACACAGATCTTTCATATTAGCTAAGAGCAAATGTTTGTCTGATAATATATAGCGACTGGCAAAAGGTAGAACTGGTCAATAACATTAGGAAGCGAAGGCTCGGCGAAGAGCTAATTCTAAAATGTGTGTCATGTGTGCTGTTCTGTCTGCTGTAGTGGTGGAGAGGATAGTAGGACCTAAAGATCTGCAAGTGAGTGAGCTGAGTTACAGCTCTCTGCAGCTGACCTGGAGTCAGGCCACAGGAGACGTTACCGGCTACAGGCTGCTCATCACCCCTGTGTCTCCAAAGGGCCATCTGCTCTCAGCACAGCAGAGACAGGTGAGACACGCTCACCTGTCCATATGTACACCCCATGCAGCACAGCAGATGGAAGGCTGCACATGGACAAGTTTTGTTTATGTGGCAAGCTAATATGTTGATAATGTATTTGCAAGTGTGTGTATGATTTGTACAGTTTATATTCTTTTCTTTCTCTCTATCTCAGATTGATCTGAAGGGAGATATTAGTAGTACTCCAGTAACCGGGTTGAGTCCTAAGACTGAGTACTCTCTCACCGTATACGCCATCTACCCCGGACGCGTTGGAGAATCTGCCACTATTATCACAGAAACCAGTGCGTGCCAAACTGTAAACACTCTTACGATAAAAGGTTCTTTATAGCGCCTTAAAGGGTTCTAAGTCACTGTGATTTCGCAAAGTAAGACAGTAAGTCCCAGTAAGTCCCTAGATCAACATATTTTGTTGATCCTGGAACAAAGTTCCTGTCCAAAAATGTTGTCCTAACCCTAAACTTAGCTCTACCCATAATGTATCCCTAAAATCAAAGGGAAAAGAGAGGTGAATAACGCTGATGGAGAAGCACCTAACCCTGGTTGTAAGCCTAAACTTGACACAAACTTGTCCCTCAAATCTGATTGGTTGATTGGAATGTTGTTCTAGGATCAAGAAAGATGTTGATCTAGGAACTAGGAACATGTTGTACTTGATGAATTCAGGTTCACCAAAGGGGTCTGTCAAGTGCTTCATACAATTAACCTTTTAGGCATCTTTCATGAATTTATTTTTTGTTTTTATTAGCTTTTTATTTTAATTATTTTATGAATAAAACAGCTCGTAAACATAATTTATCACTTGAAAAAACTGAAGTAACCCATTAGAGACATTTAATCATTTAAGACATTTCTCCTTATATAGAACCTCACTGAACCTTTTTATACACTAAAAAAGTCTCTAAACATGATAAATGTACTTTAAAAATGCATGCATATATATATTTATTTAAGGAATGATATTTCTCATTTATTTGTACACAAACTTTGCCATATTCCAGCATCCATGCGTACGCTTCCTTTTCAGCTGTCGTGCCACTGGTTTCAAACTTCCGCGTGATTGACGAGGGACTTTTCTCTTTACGCGTGGGATGGACGGCACCGCTTGGAAAAGTGGATGGATATAAAATCTATGTTCCTAGAAGTGAGGAACCAACAGACATTCTAAGACTGTATATGAGATACTTTATCAATGTTGTTTTAAAAGATTCCTACATTTATTATCATATATCTTTTCCCCCTCAGTGGACAGACCCGGGCTCATTTATGAGCAGATGCTGATGGGCGACGTCTCCTCTCACGTCATTGATACCTTAGAAGAGGATAAAGAGTACAAGGTCAACATCTATGCCATCTACCCAGAGGGCCCCAGTGAGCCTGTATCTATCACCGGGAAAACTTGTTAGTCTTTTTTCTTCTTTCTTTTTCTTCTGTTTCTATTCTATATATATATTGAATATATAATTCAATGGTAATTATATATATATATATATATATATATTCTATAATTTTATGTTAGGAATTATTGCGTGATTGCTGGTTTCACCACTAGATGGCAGTATAACACATCTTCATGAAGATTCCTTTAAATAACTGCAGTAAAACGTTTATGATTCTTGTCATGCATTATTGTCCCACTCAAAACTCTGTGCACTTATCCTTCTCTGGGTGTTGCAGTGAAACTGGTCCCAGTTGATCAACTGCTGGTGCAGAATGCCACTACAGACACAGTTCAGGCCCGCTGGTCATCTGTCAGAGGAGCCACAGGGTACAGACTCACCTGGTCATCATCAGGTAAACAAGCACTGAGCTGCTTTGATATGCAGCCTATTTCAAAACATAAATATAAATGCAAATCTCTGCTTGCCTATTTTCCCAGAGGGACACATAGAAAATGTGAACCTAGGAGACAACTTTAATTTCTACATGGTGCAGGGCCTGCATGCTGGTACAGAGTACACCGTCACTATCAACCCCATCTTTGTGGACATTGAAGGGCCTGTTACCTCTGCCAAAGCCAAGACATGTGAGTGCTTCACGTGCACTTTAAGGGGCCGCTCACGCAGGATGCATGCTTGCTTTCCAAACCAGCTATAGCCAACAGACTGAAGCAGGAGTCTTGAGATGTGTTATTTAACTTGATATAGTGTCTTAAAAACAGTAAGAAATGCTACATAAACCAGTGATTAAAAATAGTGCAAACGGAGTGTAAGAAGACACAATGCTGATTATCAATCATCCCAGCTTACAAAAAAGTATTTAGTTTTTGCTAACGATGTCATTAAGCTATGAAAAAAAAAAATTCTGAATGTTCTCTGAATGCTCAGAAGATACTTTTTTATGATTTTTTTGGTCACGTGAACATTAAGGGAACATTCCAATCATTTTGCAAACATTATCTGAACGTTACTTTTGAATGTTCCCAAAATGTTCTGAAACAAGTAGTAACATTTAAAGGGTTAATACACCCAAACATGAAAATTCTGTCATTAATTATTTACCCTGATGTTGTTCCAAACCTACAAGTCTTTTATTCATCTTTGGAGCACAAATTATGATATTTCTAATGAAATCCGAGACCTCTCTGACCCAGCCATTTAATTACCACTTTCAAGGCCCAGAAAGGTAGACATCATTAAAGAAATAAAATGTTCCATGTATAAATAATGCTTTTGTGCTAACGTTTTGAGAACATTATTAAAGACTCAATGAATGTTCCATTCCTGGAAGAACATTTGTTCATAACTTTGAGAGAACCTTGTCATAATTTTAGCCAAAGTTTTGAGAATGTTCCCCATTAGCTGTGATACCACAGACAAAGATTATGATGCTCTCTCTCTCTCTCTCTGTCTCAGTGGAAAGCAGTGCAGTACAGTCCCTAAGAGCATCTGCGGTGAGCACCAGCAGCGCTGTGACCTCGTGGAACGCCGTACCTGGAGCCACAGGCTACAGACTGGCCTGGGGTCCTACTGCAGGTACCTCAAAAAGTGTTTATGCTGTTCTGAATTTGGCCATTCTCCACTTTCCAATTTCACGTTGTAGTCCGTTTCTCTTTTTTGTCGGTACTTTTCTTTCATTTCATCCCTCTCTCTCTGATTTATAGTCTCTTTTTCATGGAAGCGACAGGTTGGTGACAACATGAGGTGTCGCTGTGCCGCCTCATGACTCATGCCGTCAATTTTATCTGTGTTTAGGAGAATGCGCTAGTGTGTGTGTGTGTGTGTGTTCAGGCTCTGTGTGAGAGAAATGAATTGATGTCGCCTCTGAGCACCTCCAAAAGAAGCGTCTTTGAAAGTGACACCTTTCTGTCACTATGATGGGCTGCGGGCCCCTGCTCTAAAAGAGCAACCTGGAAGAACATTCTGATGAAGTGAAGTGCTCTGTGACTCATACCACACGCTCTGACACATACATATAGATGAGTCTGAGGCTAAATTTATGCAGAAAAATGAAGGGCGAGAGAGGATGAATGTATTTAACAAAAAGAATGAAACATGAATTCTCAAAAGTATATACATTTTGGATGATATACATAACTCTGTTTGTGTATGTTTATGTGAAGAGTTCACAGGGAGAGATCGGCCCAGGCAGCTGGCTCTAAATGGCAGCACTACTGAGTATGTTTTGAAGAATCTGGTCCATGACACAGAGTATGTGCTCTCTCTTTACGTGCTCTTTGGTTTTGTGGTTGGTCCGGGCATCACCGCTACATTCAGAACCTGTGAGTGACCTGAAACTTTTTTTCTTGATCAACACATTCTGACACTGAGCTGCACATCGGCTGATCTTGATTTATGTCATGCGTCCTACTCCCCAGCACCTCTCGGATACGTGTCGAATTTTAAAGTAACTTCGTACACGAGCTCGTCCATCGATGTGGAATGGAGTCCTGTTGTAGGGGCCACAGAGTACAAACTCACCTGGAGTTCAGGTAAAAACAGTCAGAATCACTGACAAATGTTCTGTTTCAATAAGACCATGAAATTATAATTCCTTGATTTTATTTATGTTGTGTGTGTGCTTTTGCTCCCAGAATTTGTGCGTCCTCAGAGTCGCTTTCTTGACCGCAGCATTTTACAACACAGCATCACTGGTCTTCAGCCACACACGCTTTATTCTGTCAGCATTCACGCTCTCTACAGCAACACTGAAGGGCCAGAAATCACCCTCTCACAGCAAACAGGTGCTTTTTTACAGCAATAAACTCATTCATACATATGAGTCGTCATGGAAGAATAACCACAGCATTTGATTCAACCTTTTTTAGATTGTTTCTAGATTGGTTAGCTGTGTCCTTTTGTCTCAAGACACCCAACAACACACTCATTTAAAGGAATATGCTGATGTTAAGCTCTACTGATTACCACAAAAATATATAGCAAATTGTTTCACCTTTTTTCACATTTAGGTCACAGTGAAGCATTTACAATGGGGCAAATTTGTAAATGTTAAAATGCCCACTTTTTCAATAATATAGACTTTCCAATATTAACACGATAGTAGTTTGAAAAGTCACTCACTAACCTTTTATGGTCAAAATTATATTCTATTTTACATCTTTGTTGCCATGAAAATGTAATGCAATAAACCTTAAAACTCTACAAACCTATAAAACCTTCACATTTTTGCTTTTCAATCCTCCAAAAATTGGTCATTTTAAATGCTTCACCGTAACTTTGATTCTTGCTTCTCTCTCTATTTTATTATTATTATTAGTTAGAATGATTTTTGTGGTAATCAACATACCTCAACCCAGATACTGTACTATTCTTTTAAGATTTTTGCTTTCTCTTTTCACAGTTATAAGGTGGTCGTACTGGTATTCTTAAATATATATAGCTCCTTTTATTATTGTCTGTGTTATACACTGTGTTTTTTCTTCTTCTCTCTGTTCCTCTTACTCTGTAGGAAAGCTGTACCAACAAATCTTGAATTGTCTGTTTAGTCTTGTTGGACTGCTCGGTTTGGCTCTGTCTTTAAATGACAACTGGTCGACAGTCATTTATCAGAGCCATAAGAAGAAAACTCTGCTTAGTTAATTAAACACTTCAGACAGCCAGGGTTCAGGGATATGGAGATGTTCCGCCCATTGTTCCAGTGGGATTGTGGGATATCAGGAGATCGATTGACAGCTCCTGTGATTGAGCCCCCATCTTTAGGACAACAGTTATATATAGAGCAGTATTTTTACTGAAGCTCTGGTTATGTGTGTGTGTTTCACTGCTGTCCGCGTCACTGTTATCCGCACATCTTCACAGTTCACAGTGAAGCAGTTACAGTGTACTCAAAGAATTCAAAAACAAATATTATAATGTTAAGTATAAAATAATAACATCACTGTAAGATTATTTATTTGACCTGTTTTCACTTAAATGGGTCTTACATATTGGATTACAGTCTTCTAAATTTCGAATTTTAAATATAAATTTAAATTGAATAATAATGAGAAATGACTTTTATCAAACCTGGTGTCACTAATTGTTGTGTCATATTGTTTTGCAGCTTCTTTATCAGACTCTGAGCTGATCGAGACAGTTCGGGAGGTAAAAGTTGTGGACATTGGCTCCAGCTCTTTTAAACTGGCCTGGAAGAAAACACCAGGGATCACTGGGTACAAGATCACATGGAGCCCCTTTCATGGTGGGCACCGGCAGTCCTCATTACACTCCATTGTCATTACGTCTCATTATAATCCATCCTTCATCTTCACTGTCTTTTCTCTCAGGTGGAGAGAAGAAGAGTGAGGTTGTATCTTCTTCTACCACATCCTTCACCATCACTGATCTGCCTGCCAGTTCTGCCTATAAGATCCAGGTGTCTGCAGTGGTCAGAAGCAAAGAGGGAAGCCCAGTAATGGTGACCGCTCGCACCTGTGAGTCTGCATGTTTTCATGTAAATGTACAACAGTAAGCATTGAAATGAAAATATTTTGAAGAAGAATTGCTGTTGTGTTACAGTGGATCTGCCCAAAGTGTCTGGATTTAGTGCTCTGAACACCACCGACAACAGCACTGTACTGAACTGGACCAGCGTGACTGGAGCCTCGGGATACCTGCTGTCCTGGAGACACATATCAGGTCAGAAACATAAGAATCCAGACTGCATTTACTCACATGAGCTTAGATGTGTAAAAAGGATGTGCACACAGAAATATTTCAAGCATAGCTTATGAACATGCAAACACATGGCATCACTCTCTCAACTATATAGTTGAAAGATAATATATATATATATATATATATATATATATATATATATATATATTTAGAGTGACAATATGGTATTTCATTTTCATTTTTTTTAATCGAATGTGGACGTGCACATTGGCGGATATTCAGATGAAAAAAATAATGTTAAAAAAAGTAAAATAATAAAATTATAGTTTATTTAAATAACATATATTATTTTATTATATAATACATGCAGTAGATTAACCTAGCTGAAACCTGGCTCTAGGCTCTAACTCTGCTCAGATGGTTTAGAACAAGGAGACTGACCATTTATTTGTTAATGAGTGTTACTAAATGGCAGGGCAAAACTAATTTCAGATAAGCTCTTGTAATAAGAGTTCCTCCCACAAAAGCCATTTTGTCTGATATACGAGACATAAAAGAGAAGAGAATAGACAGCGTAGATAATGTCATGATGAGATCTGTGATTCATCGCAATGACGTCAACAAGGCCTTCTAATGAGCGTGTCCTTTGCTTGAACATGAAGGTTATTAAGGGTTTTTTTTAAAGGTGGACTTTTATTCTTTAGCTTTTGACACATATAAGACTGTCATCCTGAAAATGCTAAAATTTGAATATTCTCGAACATTTTTGAACTGGTATAAAAGATTTGTGACATCTCTCAAGTATTTTATTTTTATCATTTCGCAGACATAGGCTCTACCAGATGTTCCAGTTTTAAATTTCCTACTCCTGTTTGGTCACATTAACGGTGCCATTATTCTGTCCTAATGCAAATGCCTCTCTTCATGTTCTGTGTAGAGGTGGACATCTCCACTGATCTGCTGAGCTCTGGCTTCACCTCCTATAAGATCCGAGATCTTCAGTATGGCAGAACCTACATCTTTTCCATCAGGCCACTTTATGGGGAAGTGGAAGGTCCAGTCACAACCATCACTAAAAGGATCTGTAAGGCCTTATCTTTGCAAGTATCAATAGTATTTTACATTTTTAAATGCTAATCCCTTATATCGTAAGCAATGACCCATCTGATGTGAGTTATGTTGACTGAAAAACAAAAATGCTGATTAGGGAATGAATTTGATGTAAGTTTGTGAAACCTATTATGTAGGAAAGTTTATGTATTTTTAAAACCGTTCAAATGTTATAATGTGAATAAGAAATGTTTCTAGAGTAACAAATCAGCATATTAGAATGATTTTTGAAGGATCAGAAGACTGGAGTAATGATGCTGAAAATTAAGTTTGCCTTCACCTGAATAAATTACATTTTAAATTTTTTAAAATAGAAAACAGGTTCTTCTTTGAAAAAATTGAAATAATTTTTTTTTTTTTACTATATATTTTCATCAAATATACCAGTCTTGATGAGATTTCTTTCAAAAAAATCTTACCGACTGCAAACTTTTGAACCGCAAGCTCTGGATTTTTTGTGCTTATGTTACAGTGGGAGCTCCTCGTCTCATTCCTGTCCAAAGCTCCACACCAGCCTCTGTCTCCGTTAATACCAAAAGCAAAGACATGCCCATCCACACCACAACCAGAAACACTCGCACCCCTGAGGTCAAAGCCCCCATCACGCCCACTACAACTCAGAGACTCGCTGTGAGGCCTCAGATCACCATTGGTCAAACAGCTTCAGCACTGACCAGAATTACCACAGTAAATGACCAAACCACCTCGTCTGTCGAGACGCCCCCACCTGGACCAGGTCATTCAAATTAAATATTAGGGGTTTTTTTTCAGTTTTTAAATCAATATTTTGCACTTAAAATGTAAAAAAATCTGCTGAAGTTATGTTTTAAATGGGGAATATCATACATTATTTCAATACAATATCAAACTGAATCTCCAAAAGTAGGAATTTTACTACACTCAGTGTAAACATGCACTATGTGAATGTGTGAATGAATTGTGTGCATCTGTTGGTCAGTGTGTGGCAGGGTGAAAGCAGATATCGTGTTTCTGGTCGATGAATCCTGGAGCATTGGTACAAATAACTTTGGCAAACTTAAGGATTTCCTGTTCAGAGCCGTCACCTACTTCCCTTCTATAGGACCTAAAGGAACACAGGTAGGACATGCTAATGCACTATATTACCTCATTCGGTATCATTCTGTATCTTAGACACTGAATCAATTGTCTCAATTATTCATCAGTTACATTAATCAAACATCTAATGCTTTAACTGTTGACTGAACCATCTCATTAACTTGCCTTAGATAGCAGTAGTTCACTACAGTGATCAGCCCAGGATCGAGTTCAACTTTAACACTCACAAAGACCGTAGCTCCGTTTTGAGAGCGCTTCGAGAAGTCCGCTATGGAGGGGGGAACACAAAAACAGGTTCATGTACACATTTAAAGATCAAAAATTGTTGTTGGCACATATTAGGGAGCAATTTGATCTAAAATGTGATGATTGTGAATGTGTGTGTAGGTCGTGGGATCAGCTATGTCCTTAGGGAGATGTTTCAAGAGTCTTTGGGTATGAGACAGGAAGTCCCTCACATTTTAGTGTTGCTGACAGACGGAAGAGCTCAGGATGATGTAGAGCCACCGTCCAGAATAGCGCATGCTCTGGGTGAGTAATGTAAACGGCAATAGAGGAATAGCTAAACATTCATATATGACTAAAAATACATATATGTGAATAATAAACTTCATTTTTTGGTTTACTTGTGCATTAGGTGTCAGTGTTTTGGCCATCGGCATCGCTCACGCTGATATTGAGGAGCTGAGGACAATCGCCTCTCCCGCCACTTACAAGAACATCTTCTTCGCAAGTGATTTTGATGATCTTCCGTCCATCGAGAGAGAGTTTATCAGCAGCATCTGTAGCGAGGCCTTACTATCAGAGTTCAAACAGCACGACGAGGTGGGCCGCACAGATCAGAGTGGAATAAAGGTTAATCATTTCACAAAACATACTGCACAAGTCAAATTTGTATGTGTCTTTGTCCTAGTCTGCTCAACTGGATACACCTACAGATGACCCAGAACCTCTCGTCAAACCAGAAGGGCCCAGCTGTCCTCTTGGCTGCAAGGTAAACGCTTCCTCCTCATCCTCATTACAGCTGTCACACCATGTCTTATATGAAATCTCATTCCCCGTTTGTTGTTGTTCACAGGGTCAGAAAGGAGAGAAGGTAAGCAGCTATCATGTTATTGTGTGCACTTTATTTTACAGTCCTGTTCCCCATGTACATTAGGTTTTTGAACCTACTCCTAAACCTAACCTTAAAGGCTTAGTTCACCCAAAAATGAAAATTACCCCATGATTTACTCATCCTCAAGCCATCCTGGAAAGAGTAACCTCTGATCCGACGCATGATGTATCGGTGAAGTCTAAAATGAGAATTTTTTAAAGAGAAATGTCAGAGGATTTCGATATAAGAGAAGAGGAGCTTGAGTTTGTTGCACAGTCCTATCTGTTTGAACAGCGAGAGGCGTCAAAGCTTACGCTACACCTACATCACGTCAGGAGTTACTCTTTTGACGTAAGTCAACGATCATATTCATCTGAAAGAAGAAAATCATATACACCTAGAATGGATTGAGGGTGAGTAAATCATGGGGTAATTTTCATTTTTGGGTGAACTATCCCTTTAACCCCTGTAGTTACCTTATACTACACAGTACTTTCTTAGGTAAGTACACTGTGAGTACACTAAAGTGCAACCTTATAACTGATGTCTTGATAATATCTCATTTCTCCGCTGCAGGGCGATGGATTTGGTCATGGCGGCCTGGTATGTTACAGTTACAGACTGCTCTTTCCTTCTTCCTTTGAACTCTGACAGACAGTCTTTCTCACTTTGTTAGAGGTCTTTACTAAGGTAACATCTGTATTGTTATTACTCATACTTAGAAATAGGGGTTTATACAAACCCTTAACCCTAAAGGCTTGTTCACACCAAGAACGATAACTATATACTAAGTATTTAGCTTATTGATTAGAGGTGTGCTATAACTTCTCTTAGCAATTAGACTTGCAATATTTGCCTGACATATGATAAATTGGGCTAAAACAAACCCACAGACTCACACTGAAGGTCATTTTTTAAGTATCACCCTGGGTCCTTTTGACTTGAGCAACAAGCATCATAACTGCAAGTTTTCTTATACTATTTATATTTTGTTTTATTTCAGCTACTTCAATTAATAAGAATAGTCTTAGTTTTAGGTAACGATAACAACACTGGTTTTGCACACACAATTTCTTCAGAAAATATAAAAACTGAGTGTCTTTCTTGCAGTAATTTTTTTTAAGTGTATTTTTTATATATATATATATATATATATATATATATATATATATTTCTGTTGACACAGCGACTCAAGCAAGGCCCGGGGCATTATGACTCATTCTCTCTAAAGGTCAAAGGGGAGAAGGGTGAGCGGGTGAGTACATCCAGCATGTGAAGCGCTCCACAATACAAACTTAAATAAACATAAACAAAACACCCCCGTCCTCTCCGTAATTACACGTTCATGTTGATATTAATTACTGGGGCATTTATTATTTAAACCGAGCCGTTCTGTTAATGATGAGATTGTTTTTGTGACTCGTTGTTGTTTTAGTAGATTAAAGGATTAAATCTAATTATTAATATCACAGATCTGTCTCTTTGCGGGGTGCTATTCATGCTTCGCTTTTTTCTTCCTGTTATCTCTTTGAGAAGGCGACACATGAAAGCGCTTGTCATATCAAAGCGACTCTTTTGAATAACAAATGAAATGTGACAGGTCTTGCTAACAAGATCAGCATTGTTGTAGATGTTTCCTTATTTATTTTTTGTGATATGTATCAATGTGAATGCGTGGATTCATATTGCTCTATATTTGATTTCAAAGTAATATATCCACCGAAGATGTTCTGATGTTACAGTTGAGGAGCATCAAACAATTTCTGTATTTGTGTATGTTTTTCGTTCGTTTGTTTGTTTGTCTGTATTATCCCCGTTCCACACCCATTCATCAGGGTCTTCCCGGAACAGATGGCATCCCAGGGTTACCAGGACGACCTGGTAGAACCGGACCCCCTGGTTCTCCGGGACAAAGGGTAAAGGATGAATCGAAATTCAAGCATCAGTCTATTAAATGTGTAAATGTGCCTAAACTATCTGTTAATCTGATTCAGGGAGCTCCTGGAATTCCTGGTGACATGGTGAGTGTCTCATTAAATCTCACTATATAAAAACAGTGTAGGTGGTGGTATTTAAATCGTTATATTCTGGAAATTGTAGTTGATTCACTCATTTAAAGCATGTACGCAATGTCCTATGTATGTATATCTTAGTAGGAGACTTGGGAAAGGTGCAATTATGAGTGATTCACGGAGGGAGTAATTAGAAATGATTATAGCTAGTCATTACAGAGTATTTGCCCCTACTTTCTTTTAAAGTTTCACCTTTTTTTTTATTGAATCGCTCAAGTCGATTATTTTCTGTGTAATTGTGAAAACTAAGACCAACTTTTCTGTCCATCTTTCCCTATCGTTCTTTCTCCAAAATCTTAGGGGCCTCCTGGTAATACTGGACCTAAAGGGCAGAGAGGAGAGAGAGTAAGTTTAGTCATTGAAAAACATGTTTTATTTCATTTATTATGATTTTTTTTTAAATAAATAGAGCCTACTTAAATCAAGGTGACATATTAACTTTTCGTGTAGGGTGAGCCAGGCTATGTGATGGGAGGTATGGAGGTTATTCCTGGACGTAAAGGAGAACCTGGATCTTCTGTAAGTGCATCAAACTAAACAGCTGTGTTGATCTAGTTTGCATAATATCTCACAGTTCTATTGGCGTTTTATTTTTCAAGGTTTTCATAAATCTTTTTTCCCTCTTGATTAAAAGGGCCCCTCTGGTGCTCCAGGGGTCCCAGGGGTATCAGGTCCTCCAGGACTCCCTGGCCTGCCTGGGCCTCTGGGGTCTCCTGGACTCTCTGTTAAGGTTGGTATGAAATATCATGAGAATGCACATATAAAGTAGTCTTGTATGACCAGTTACAACATACTGACTATAAGTCACTTCGCAGCTACATGTCAAATTATTCTACTTACCCTAACCTAACAGACTACACAATCTACTAATACTCTAATGAGAGTTAGTTGACATGTATCTGCAAAGTTATTTATTGTTAGTAGAATATTTAAAGTGGACAATCAAAATGAAGAGGAACCTTTTAATATAGAGTATATAATAATATTATAGTCTATATAATCTCAATTGTACCTCCTCTTAGGGCGAGACCGGAGAATCTGGTCCTAAAGTGAGTCGTCTACAGCACAAGCAACATTTTACTATAAAATATACATGCAAAATACAATGTGTAATTATAATGCTCCTTACACTCTCTAGGGTCCACGCGGAAAACCAGGTCCCAAAGGAGAAAAAGGGGAGCATGGGAATAATGTTAGTGCATGCTTTAAGAGTTACTCTCTTAAAGTTACGTTGTTTATTATTATTCAATTTTAAAATACTTTCTCCTGTCCCATATTAATATGCAATAACTAAGCCATTTAATAGGTTGTATTGAAATAATGAAACAAGTGATTTTATTCATGATCTTGTTTGTCTAGGGTCTAGCGGGTTTACCAGGGCCAGTAGGAATTGATGGACTTCCAGGACTTCCTGGTCAGAAAGGGGAGAAGGTGGGTGAGAATGAGGGCTGAAAATATCTAAAACAGCTTTACGTGTCATTTTGTACTTTCCGCAGTGGTGTAAAAGCTATTTTAAGCAATGACTTCCTACAGCTTGCACAGGATAGTTAAAATGCATAAATTAAATCTCTCTACTCATTTGCCTACCATCGTTTTGGAAGTCTCATTGTTCGTAGTGCTGTAAAAAATCTCCCTTCCTCTCTCTTAGAACTGCACAAAGCTAAAATTAGTGCAGCTGGTTGTTTGATTGAATTTCTTTTGTGTTAATCATAAAGGGAGAGGAAGGTATCGGAATTCAAGGTGTTCAAGGTCCACCTGGGCCAGCTGGAGAGAAGGTACATATTTTTGATATACACAAACCACATTCATATTAGTATGCCATCAACTTATCTATGTTCTGCTGTCAACAAATCTTTAGGGTAATCATTAAGTAAATGATAATCAATTTTTCAGGGTAATACAGGACTACAAGGCCCAAAGGTAAGCGTGTTGGATGTAAAATCAATGGAGCAGAGTGACAGATTATTGTCTCGTGCAATGTGTAATTTGTAGTTTCCATATTCATCCAAAGGGTGAAGTAGGAATCCAAGGAGCCCAGGGAATCGCAGGCCCTCGGGTTAGTCAGACTATACACAAACATTTCACCATCGAAGTGTTTCATCTGTCAATTCATGCTGTTAAATAATGTCTGTCTTTCACAGTGAATCAGCGTGAACCTTTTAACAGATGTCAGCCTTAGATGCAATCTTGTTTAATTTATGTTAAGTGCTTCATAATGGAAGAGGTGTTTCTCTGTTGTTGTGTTTTTGGCTGTTTGTAGGGGAAAAAGGGTTTTAAAGGAGATCGAGGAGACAAGGTATGATTTTTCTCAGGCATATAACCGATTTGCTCTTCCTCTACAATATGAAAATCAATCATGTCAAGTCAGTGCTTCTGTATGGTTAGCTCAGTGGGTGGGGAGTTAGCTCAGTGAGTAACCACTGTGAGTAACCACTCACTTCTAACACACCAGAGACCCGGGCAACCGGGTTCAATCCACACCAAGGGCAACCACTTGGGATAAAAGCGTCTGCCAAATGAATAAATGTAAATGTCTAGTTCTGCTGCTGCTGCTCTGTGTTTAATAACCTGAATATACATCCTACTTAAATTTTGAAATGTTGTTCAGTTTTTTAAATTGAACAACATGTTCAAAAATGTACAATTGAATGTGAAAAAAAAAAATGTACTAAACATCATAAGAACTTAACTTGTTCATTAAAGATGCTCTCTGGAATTCTTGATTCTGACTGGTCAATTCTGTCATTCTTTGGTCAAATACATTTGTGTTATGATGCTTAAGTGTGCTTAACTGGCTCTTTCCTCTCACGTAATAGCTCTCAAATCAATATTTCATTCCCATTGTTTTGTTTATTTGGTAAACAATCATGTTAGAAGTTTCATAATGTATTGTCAGTTGGTCATAGCCTCTCATGTGTATTTTGCAATAATAGCCATTTAATTTTTGCATGTTGAAGATATTATTTTACATCTGACATGTGCTCTCAGCTACATAAACTTCAAATGTTAAATCCTTCAATATAATCAACAACTGCGTTTATTTGACAGGGTGAACGTGGGGAAATCGGGCCGATCGGGCCTCCAGGAATTGCAGTAAGTTCATAACTTTTACCTGTTCGCATCCCCGCAGGACAAGGTCAGATGGAAGATGATTCAGTTAATGGATTTAAATCACTGCCCTGCACTTGAACATTTTAAAAAAGCTTTGTTAAAAAGTCAAATCCTTATTCGTTTGTTCGCTCTTCAAACTTTTCCACTTTGTGTGGTGCTGTCAAAGTTCTATTAAGAGCAAGAATGAGCTGTAGATCTCTGGGGAAATTAAAGGAGTCGATTAAGAAAGAGGAAAACCGCCTCCTCTCTACAGTGATGGACTCCAAATTCCACTTCAAAGCTCCACATTATCGACCTGATTAAAAAAGGAAACACCTGGATGGAGTTTCCACCTAATAATGAGAGAATTACATGTGCAAGCACTACTATATTATTATATCCTTCACATGCGACCTTGCCACTGTGTGTCCATTTCTGACAATTCAGACTTTCAGTTACTTTGAAATTAAACTCATGCAGTCATTTTTAAACCCAAGCCTTCCAAGAGGAGATCAAGGAAACATCCAAACGATTCAACTCCTCATTATCTCTCGGTGCTCTCAGAAACACTGTGGCATGATAAAACGTTTGGTTTGGAGCTCTACCACAGCTCTAAAGATGCTCTCAGAGAACTAACAGTAGACATCTGACATCTCTCAAAGCACCTGAGGACATTCATATTTGCTGAATACTAATTCCATAATTCTTGCAATGATTAGAGGGAAAGCTTTCTTTCTCTTTTTAAACTTTAGGGCTTCCCTGGAGCTGCTGGACGAAAGGGTGATGAGGTGAATCTAAACTATTTTTCTTCATTTAACCTAATCTAAAAGTTTAAATTATCTTCTTAATTATTAAACTACACCTTACAATATAATCAAACATAGAGCAATGTAATCAGCCATGTGACTTTTAATGTTTCAAAACCTTTAATTGTCCCTGTAGTGTAAATTTGTTTCCTCAAGTGAAAGTTATTTGATCTCACATGGAGTGTCTGTAGTCAATTAATGCACGTAAATTTATGACATCAGCACTTATAGAAGTTTACAATTAAACTGTGTGTGATTTATATTTCCGTGTTTGATTCACAGGGGCAGCGTGGTGCTCCTGGTGACCCAGCTAAGGGGGTAAAACGTGATGCTTTAGTGTCTCATCTAACACATTATGTTTTTAGTTAAAAATACGCTATTGCTAATAATTCCCCTCACATTTCACAGATCCTTGGTCCTCCAGGGAAAAAGGGTGCCAGGGTAAGATAATCAAGAATCAGTTTCAAAATATATATACACTAAAAAATGCTGGGTTGAAAATGGACAAACTCCGCAATTGGGTTGTTTTAACCCAGGCGTTAGGTTAAATGATTGCCCAACCTGCTGGGTAATTTAGCTCAACTTTTGTTTAAAAATTTCTGTATTGCTTGCTTAAAATGAACCCAAAATATGTTGGATATTTGGATCACACACGTGTGTGAACATTTATTAATTGCTTTTTAGTAAATGAACACCTTTTGATTATTATTGTTGGGTTAAATCGTGGGGTTTGTCCATTTTCAACCCAACTTGGGTTGTTTTTAGAGTGTATAAAAATGTCATATGTGAACAATTGTCTGCACAAAAAACTGGTCATCTTTGGGTGGTACGTCCCACACACAAATGCCGTTTTTTTTTATTTTGTTTTGTTTTGTTTTTGAGCTCATGACTCAAGTCTGGTGTTTATTTCCCTTTGGGTTCCCTTCATTTCCATCGATGAAAACAAGCTGTTGATCCAGTGCTTGGACAACTTAAACATGGTTAATTAGTGCCATGAGAATCGATAAGAAACCAAGAGCTCCCCCAGGTCTGCTTGTTAATGAACACACAAAGCAAAAAAGGACAGTTTTATGAACTACAAAGAAGTCCCAAAACACTCCATTGGTAAAATCTGCGATTGGTGCATTTAATGAAAGGTTTTCAGGTGACTACCCTGAATAAACCAAACTGAGCTTGAGCATACCTGCCATATTGGCCAGTCAGTGATGTTTGTTAGTTGGTGACATGTTGTATGAAATGGTGATCATTAGAGATATTAAAGCTAGGTTATTTCTTCCCTCTGAACTGGATACAAAGGGGGATGTTGGATTACTTGGGCCACCAGGACCACAAGGAATTAAAGGAGATCAGGGTGATAAGGGTGAAAAGGTAGGTGTGTGGTTGTTGTTTTGGATGTAAAAGTACAATTAATTGCATTTATTGAATGTACTGATTTGTTGTCTTTTGGGTTTTTTAAAGGGCAGTCCTGGATTTGGAATCCCCGGTCAGCCTGGGCCAAAGGGAGAGAGTGGAGAAAGAGTGAGTGTCTATTAGACTTATAACTTTTAGAAGTGTTTAATTCCAACTACAGGACACAATACAGCAATGTTTTAAGTTATTTTATGATATACAGTTATATATACTAAAAAATTTGGGGTCAATAAGATTTTTTTATATTTTTGGAAGAAGTCTCTTATGCTGACCAAGGCTGTAAACTGTTTTTATTCCTGTGATGTCAAAGCTGAATTTTCTGCATCATTACTCCAGTATTGTCAACAGGTAGTGACATCATCAGCCCATAGGAAATCACATGATTTATGAACATCCATTATAAGGAAACTTTTTTTTTCTCTTAGTGTCTCTTAGTGTCTTGTATAAATGTAGTTTTACTACATGTAAATGTAGTTTTTTGTAGTAATACTTATCAACCTGGCTTTGACGTTGACTTTATACAAATTAAAAAGATTAACTAACACTATTTAGACTGTTCTGTCTTCTTTTTTTGTGCACAGGGTAATGTTGGATTATCGGGAAAACCAGGGCCAAAAGTAAGTTTTTCTTCACTCTTGATTTTATCAAGAATCTTTGGCGAGAAGACATAAAAGATTAAATGAAACAGATCAATGAACACTTCCTTTGGTTGTGTCCAGGGCGGTGATGGGTCCAAAGGAGAGAAAGGGGAGGTGGGTTTCCCAGGCAACCCTGGTTCTCCAGGACTAAGAGGTAAAGATGTAAGTAAATCAAGAGCCCAGAGTGAATTATACAAGAGGAGTATTTGCGAGCATGTGTGTATGTGCGCTTTGGATCATTGCATTAAGGATATTAGAGATTTTGAAGGGTTTGCTTTTTAATTAATGCTTCATTCATTCATATTTAATTAAATGTTCTGCTTTCATGGATTTCAGGGTGTGCCAGGAGTGAAAGGGGAGGTGGGATCAAGGGTGAGACTCAGAGAGAGACCCACACCTTCACACATAATCTTGTTTTTCTATCATGGTGGAGACTTTACATTGTTTCCTGTTGTTTTTATACCGAGCTAATGATATTTTATGTCCACTAAATCACACATTAGCCTTATTTTGTATGTTTGTTAAGCTGTAACAGTTCATATGATTTCAGTTTTTTTTGTTATGTTTGTCATCTTTTTTGTTGCAGGGAGAGTCTGGTTCACCAGGAGAGCCTGGAGAGAGAGGTGTCAAGGTATTGTCTCTCTTCTAAACCTTTTTTTTTTTTTTTACCTCGTCTCCATTTAAACTTTTTTGTCATACAGTCTTGATTGATGGTCTCTTTTTGTTCAAATTGGATATTCTGTGTTCGCCTGTTCATTATAATATTTATCATAAAATTTTTTGCTGTTTATTTTCTTTTGTTGCTCAAAGCATTATGCCTGTGTATATCACTCACTCACACTTCTCCTCATCTCCAATGTCAGGGCCCTCTCGGTCTTCCAGGACGACCCGGTGACCCTGGGGATAAAGGCGAGCCTGGGAAATTAGGGTTACCAGTGAGCAGCTTCCTTTATTTTACATTTTGTAGATCAAATGCTCTTCTGAAGCACTTCCAGAGTGCCACTGAATTATTAAGCATAATAACACAGAATAGTCAATACCGTTTGATAATGAATGTCCATGTTTTTCAGGGTCCAGAGGGACACAAAGGAGATAAAGGCGAGCCGGTATGTGCTGCTATTGAAAACGAAAAGAATAACTTTTTTTGAGTACCTTCTTTAAGACAAATTCAATATTTCATTGGCCGGTCATGCTCTGTGCTCACATAACAGAATCTCAGTTTTTCTTGTCATGCTGGGGCTCTCAGATGATAAATTAAAGAGAAGGAGTCACTGTATTAATATTGTATTGTATTAATATTGTATTCTCTGCAGGGGCTGCCGGGACCACCGGGAGTTACTCAAGTGAGTTTTACTGTATTATAATCAAGCTATTTAACATAAATGAATGTTAATGTGATCATGTCATTTTCGGATGGTTGATTTGAAATATGTTTGTTACACATGTCAAAAGCTGTCAAGACAGTATTGCTTTTTTGTTTTGTAAAAGCACTGCTTTAGGTGTTGGTCACTTTTTTGTCATTTATTTGATTGAACATTTTATTGTTGTCCTTGTTAATACATATTGTGAGGCATTCTCATAATTCTTCTTTCCTAGTTCACTACATCAGACAACACCATTCTCACCAGGGCCATTAAGGTAAAGTAAGACATTTATATAAATTTACATACACAACAACGACAATCTAGGAACCATCAGTCAATTGTGAATGTGTGCATTTGGTGTTTTTAAAGGGTGAACCTGGCGAGCCGGGACTCCCCGGACTCCAGGGGGAGACAGGACGTCCTGGACCACCTGTAAGTGAGGCTTTCACATCCTATACTTACTAAAAACAGGATTATGTAGGTTACAGTTTGTGTTTATTCTCCTTTAGGGTCCCGAAGGTAAACCAGGACCTCCAGGGAATTCATTGGTGAGTCACATATAAACTTAGTTTCTGCATACATTTTTTCAGTTTTTCATATGGAGGATGAAAGACTTTAAAAACGCATTATTTAATGTAACTCAGTTTTCTTTCTCTTCTAGTTTGGATCTAGTGCAGGAAGAGATGGTCTACCAGAAAGGCCTGGATCTAAGGTTCGACTACTTCCTGTTTCAACTATTCTATAATATAGTGATGACTAATCATTCTCTTCGTATGTACTCTTGTAATTATTTTCGGTTATAATTAACTGTGTGTACGCAGGGCGAACCAGGGCAGAACGGGGACACAGGACCAGTGAGTAGGCCTAATAACAATTATTTTGTGATCATTTATCATGTGATTCATATTTTAAATTTCAATGCCATTAACTGAATTGCAGGGTGTGCGACAGGTGTACAGTATTAAAGAGCATCAAAATACACAATGTCTGCTAATGAGTCTGTAGGACCCTTTTAATGTGTCATTTTGCTGAATGAAAATGGAGAACTTAGCTAAAATAATCCAATCTGTCAAGTATATGCTCTTTCCTAAAGGTTATCTTTTGTTCTTGAAGGAAAGATTATTATTATAATCAGAGTTAATGCTGTGCTTTTCAGTGTGTGTGTGCACGTGTGTGTGTGGGTGTGTGTGTGTGTGTGTGTGTGTGCGCGTGTGTGATCCAAATCTAGGGGATAGAATGTAAAGTTTGTAAATCATAATGTTTATGGAGAGTCCTCAAAACTAAAAACTTTTTTTTCTTTTTTAATTAAACAGAAAGGAGAGAAAGGAGATGTTGGGCGTGCTGGGATTACTGGTATGCCTGGTTTACCTGGAACACCTGTGAGTATCCATTAGTAACATGGACAGCCGATATAAGCCATAATATCTCTAAAATGTTCTGTTCTCTTCTCCTCCAGGGCAAACCTGGTGTTGATGGGAAACGTGGGGTAGCTGGAAAAGATGTACATTTAATATATTGTTGTAACTCTGTATGCCTTTTGTTTTTTTACTTGTTTTATAAAACTAAACCGTATTCTTTTTACAGGGTGAACAAGGTCCAAAGGGGGATCAAGGGACAAAGGTGGGAGAACAGACTGATATGAACTTCTATTCCGTTATTATTTATGTATTATACCAGTTGAAAGTTGAAATGCATTTGGCTAACATAATTTCTTATTTTAATGCATAGGGTGAAAAAGGTGAACCTGGTGCAAATGTAAGATAATCCCAAATCAATAATTTTAAGCAATCTGTGGTAGGTTTGTTTTTATGCTTAATATGTTATGTATTTTTATTTTTATTTTAACTGCTTTATAGGGAAATGAAGGTCAAAAAGGAGAGCAAGGATCTCCAGGCTTGCCAGGTCCTCCCATTGTTCTCCAAGAGGTACAAGTTTTTTTGTTTGAGCTTAGACAAAAATGTATCTACAACCGTTACAGTTGCTAAATTATGTTTGTGTTTGTTCCCAGGGTATGTCGATTGAAGACATAAAAAAAGCATTTCCCATACCAATGGGACCCCCTGGTGCGACGGTGAGTGCGTCATGAGCTTCTTTACCAAATAATCAACACATAAATCAGATAAAAACATATGACTGCAGACCACTGAGACATTTGGATGCAATTCAAATGACTGTGAGGCTTTCATGTTTTTGAGTTTGAGGCACTCAAAACTTTTTTAGCTCTTACATGTGTTTCTCTATGTATAGGGTCCTCCTGGGATGAAGGTAAATTATAAATTGCCAAAAATCTTTGAAGAAATTAAAAGATTCTCAGGCAATCTCTAATTTTTCTCCTTTGGTTGGCAGGGAGAGAAAGGAGAGATGGGCTTGAAAGGAGAGAAGGTACCACACTTTCTACAAGTCATTGATTGCACAAGTTATCTTCACATGTATTTGTTGCAGAAGGAATGATAGTGGGCACTGTATTATTTAACAGGGTGATGCTGGCCCTCCTGGGAGAGCTGTTGAAATGAAGGTCTTCATGGTTACTCAGTGCTTATACATAATTAACCTTATTACAAAACTGATCTTTGGTGGTGTAAACATATTGTTTTGTTCTGTTTCAGGACATTGAAGGCTTGTTTGATTCATATGGTATTAAAGTGAGTGTGCTATTTTTAAACAGCTTGCTTTTAACCCTGCAGGAATCTTGACGGCACAATGTTTGATTTTCTTACATAAATGGACTTCATTAGTAATGTAAAAACTATATTATTTAATAATATTTGGGGAATGAGGATTCTTTTAGGCATGTTGCCTGGAAGTAATGCCATGGAAAGATATGAATGAAATGTTTTAATATGTTTTTATATTTGTTGCCAGAGTGACTGTCTGTTTTTTACCGATATCAAAATACTAAATGTTAAGAACAGGAAAAAAACTGAATAACACTATATATACATATACATATATATATATATATATATATATATATAGAGAGAGAGAGAGATATATATATATATATGTGTGTGTGTGTGTGTGTGTGTGTGTGCAATGGGCATAACAGAATCTAATAAAATTAGCCCCTAGATTAACCTTTGCTTCAATTTTGATCAAATATTAACATTATGAATATGATAACTGCAATAGTCTCAACAGAGGCTACATCCATAACATATACATAATTTAAATTACTATTTTGTTTTGAAAATGAAGTTACTCACTAAGAAATTTGAAATTAACCAGCAGGACATATTGTGAACAAGAGCTTTTTCCTGGTTTATAAAAGTCATCCCTACATTATTAATCATTTTATACTCACCTTATATGCATTATGTATTTTTCTGAATTTAACCATTTTGAATTGCATTACGCTACAGTAAACCAGTACCACATTTGCAATAATAAAAACACACTTTCCAGCTCTCGCTGCTGAAGGCCTTGATTGACAGGCTGCTTCAAGATGGAATGGAGGAGCTTCTTCATGAGATCAGCAGCAGTAGAAGAGTGAAAGGAGACAGACAGGAGCCGGACTCCAACGTCATCACTGAATACACAGTGAGTAGCCTCCTAAACATATAAAACATCTATACCAAACAACTATAATAATACAAACACTCAGGTTTACCATGCATACCTACTCTCAGCATTAATATTAAGCCTATTGAATCATGAGAGCTCTCTCTAATCCACAGAGCTCAGTAAAGTACAGTCACCCGCAAGAGTCATTACCTGATACGGATTTGATCGAGGAAGAGTCTGATCTTGAAGAGGGGCAGATGCCTGAACCCAGTCCTGTAAGCAAACATTCGTTCCTTTGTCAGTAAATACAGCACCATTATTCACAATCCACTTCTAACCTAACATCAACGCTTTTAGTTTTTTCAGAGATTTGCTCTGATATCATTTTGTTTTTACAAGGAGTAATACAGTATGATATTGTCCCTTTCATGTGCTGATTGAGATCATTTTAACATTTAATGAAAGCAGTACTTTTGTTGTTGTTTTTAATGTGGCTGCAGTGGCTTGTCTTGTCTTTTAAGGAGCCTGTGGCTGAAACAGAAGTGGGTCCTACCATTTGGACCATCTCTACTATTCACAAAAAGACGGACCTGAGTAAAACAAGGGACAAGCTGGTAGATGTCGATGAAAAGAAACTTGTGGAGACCAACTTCAGTGATGTAACACCGTTGAAATTTCTCCAAACCAACACTTCCTCTGAGGGGGTATGAAGCTCATTAGAGCGTGTTGTTATAGACAAAATGCACTCCATCTATTATAATGTCAAACATACACCTCAGCACTTAAGCAGTTATACATTTTAAATCAATCGGAGCTCATCAATTTAAATTTGCTGTCTTTAGAGTGTTAAAATGATTTGATTTTAATTTGGAATGTCTTTTTTCTGATCTACTTATTGAATGATTCCTTTTGAAACAAGTTTCAATCATTAAAAGTTTTTTTTTTTGTGACAGTTGGGTCCTGGGAAGGTAGAGGTAAGTATGGAGACAGTTGTTCACAGCCATGAGGACACAGGGAAGAAAACATCTGGAGAGAAGAAGAAAGGCAGAGAGAGGGGGAAGGTAAATCTTGATGTGTCATAAATGAGTTTCAGTCTCAGTTCTGTCTTGTACTTGCTGTAAATTAACAGAACATCACTTAATAAAAAGTCAAAAAGCCATATAAATGTGTTTTGGCTATTAACCCTGTAATGCCTGACATATGAAATAATTACAGAAAATCTATAATAATAATAATAATTTATTAGAAATAATTATACAAAAAGTATCATATTTGATACATCAGGCTTTTGTGGCTCATATTGTATGATATTTGCTTATCAAATATGATACAGTAGGCTTTATAGGGTTAAACAGACAAATATCTTTATACTGGTGAAAATTTAAATCTGTGTAGTAAAAGTAAAAACTTAGCCAGACATAACTAGAACTAAACATTACAACTAAATACAATAAAAAGTCATGGCTGCTAACCTCCTAAGTGTCTCTAAATATTTCTGATGATTGTTATTTAAAGCCATCTCATAAATTGTGATGCTTCTCAACTGCTAAACTCTCAACCAGGGCAAAGGAAATAAAGGACGTCAAAAACGACAAAGGAAACGTTTGGTAAATGTTTCATCATCGCACCTAACCTGACATTCACACATCATTCACACCCAAGGGAGCTTGTGCTAAATAATGAACTTTTCTATTATATTGAACTTTATTTTTGAGATACCTAAATATTCTGATATACTACATAATATAGACCTGTCTAAATATGCCTAAATATTGCATTAAAAAAGCATAAACCCTAAATTAAACAAACACTTAAATCGATCATTAAATGCATCTGTGGTTTGCCCATAATCACAATATATTAACAATTTAACAAATATACCACAAATTTCATTAATCACCATCATTACTATTTCAACTAAAAGAATAATTCACCCAAAAATAAAAAATTCTCATGTCTTTTCAAACCTGTATGGCTGTAATGGAATTTTAATTTTTGGGTGATTTATAACTGCTTAAATTCTCCATAAAGCATAATTACCAGCATGATCTTGCCTATATGTAAATAAATGTGATAAATATCTGCAAATGTGTTTTAATCTATTCTCTCTCAGTTTTACATGTTTGTTTGCTCATTAGCATCAAAACAAACCATTTTATCTGACAATGTTCTTTCTTTATTCATCATTAGAAGGCAGAAATAATTTCTCTCACTATGTTAAATTACAGGACGATCAAGAAAACATGGAAGAGGAGATTGAGGAAGCATCATATGATGATGAGGAATACAGTCTTGAATATGAGGTAAGTCTGTCACATGATCATACAGTATTTACATGTTTTTATAGTATATATATATATATATAGAGAGAGAGAGAGAGAGAGAGTGAGAATAGAAATTGAAAAAAAGAAAAAGTAAGTGCTAATATTACTGGGTCAAGAGTTGACGAAAAAGATGTGTCTTTAGCAGTTTTTTGAAAATGGTTGAAGATTATTTTCATTATGATGTGAAATTTAATGTAAGACATCTTTATGAAGGCAAATAAACTGATATGATTCATAAACTCAAAGATATCACACAGTACATCAGATTGTGTCTCTTAGTATCCACACGTGCATAATTAGCTGAATGGGACCTGACAGATCAGCCTACCCTAATAAGTTTAGCACATATCTCCCTCACTCACACCCACACGGTCCAATCACACTGTTCACTTCACCCTTTAATATATTACTCCCACTCCCCAGCCTAAATAAGAAACTGTGATCATCACATTTCTAATTAATGTTGAGTAATTATTCTCGTAATCTCTCAACTTTCAGTTTATATCTTCAAACAAAAGGTTTACACACTGTAGGCAGTTTTCATGAACTTTTCACATTCATTTTTAAATGTTTTGTTTGTATCATTTCAGGATGAGCTGCCCACGAAAGAGCCTTTTCCCTCTCGAGAGGAGGAGGACGGAGGGGAGGAGGTGAGCGTTATCAAAACCAAACCAAATCAAATCACAATATACACACTAATGCAGACACAGTCACAATTTAGGTAAATGGATGTTACAGTGCAATAATTTTTCATCAATACTCTATGGCTGCAATGAGCTGATTTTTTTTTTTTTTTCTGCTGGAAACTGTTTTTTCCTCAGCTAAAATTCTCAGCATCAACAGCTTTATACACACAAGAAAACGAGGTAGGTGTCTTTGCTTAACCTTTCCTTTTAATGCTATTAATGATTTAAAATTTTCATTGCATAGGTGCAAGGCATTTTATGATGTTCAGAAAACCTTAAAATGCCCACAGGGTGAGACAGAAACATCTTCAAAGATTACACAGTCCACAGTATGAGATAAGACCGAAAGAATATGCACTCCCTTTCAAAAGATTTGTTAAGTTTTTGAAAGAAGTCTCACCAAGGCTGCATTTTATTTGATGCAAATAAAATATAGAAAAATGTAATATTGTGAACTATTATGTGCGAGTTCCCATGCAAAAGGTAACAATTGTGCTGCTTAATATTTGTGGAAACTGATTTGATGTAAATTTTAAATCATCATTCATAATTTATTGTTTGAAAACTTTAAATTCCCTTATGACAAACATTGCACAGTATTGCTTATAGCAAGTATGTTTGATAGAAAACTGTCCTCTGGTTTTGTTTCAGATGACTCACACAACACCAGCAGGTCCCTTGCTTTCATCAAGAGTAACAGAGCAGGTGATTGTTCGATACTATGTTCGTTTCAGCAGCTTAATGCATATGATACGCATGAACTTATTTTGCGTGTTTCACAGAAGCCACCTGAAACCACGTTATTATCAGTGCTAAATACAACACAAACTGGAGAGGAGGTAAAAGTTTGTCTGTGATTTTGCTTTCTGGCTTCCTTCTGTTTTGCCTTTTTGCTCTGTTTTGTTCCACAGCTCATGCTGCAAGTCTTGCATGTGGCTTTTATTTTGAAGCATGAACTAACTAGAGCTTGGGGAATCTTTCCTTTAGCATGTTGGCTGGACGCTTTTGCTTATTGCAAATGATGAATGGATTTGAGTCATTTAATTAGCATGCATTTTTTTATTTTTTGCATGACAAAATCCGTGAATTTCACCAGTGTAAACAATATTTTGCGTGAGTTCAAATGCATTTTAAACAGTCAACGTCAGTGTATAAGTAAAAAGTGTGAGTTTCAAGAATATGTAAATGAATATATAATGAAATGTCATTATGAAGTAACACACTGACATCCCAGCATGCACTGCACTTGAATTTTAGTCACTCTGGTTTATGTACTTGCAGAATGAAACATTAAATACGCTTCATAGCATACAGATCAGCTACAGGTTTTCTTTAATATATTTATTTTCTTAACACAGGAGCTCCCCTAAACTCTGTAAGAGAGACATTCAAGTGTGTAGAAACTGTGAAGGGTAAAAGAGGGGGAGGATCTGACTGGCCGGCATTACTTTGGGAGAGCCTCCTTTCCCGTCGCACAATGATGATGTCATTCATCCATGCTGCCTCCACCACGACTAGCTCAGTACGCTGCAGTGCCTTTGATAGATTGAGAAGAACCACCAGCGCTCTCTGAAGAGAGACCAGCCCAGTATAAACATAAAGAACAGACCTTGTAATGTGCTGTCTTTACTGAACAAATACAAGCTAAATCATTCATATAATTCATATAAACATGACAACATGTTTTAAAGTTGTTTTAATAACTTGCTTAGAGTATCAAATAATTTGCCCTGACAGTTCATGCAACAACGATTTGTTCATCAGTTCCTTATTTATTGATAAGACTGAAAAAGGATTGTAATTTGTTGGTCCGCACATTTACTTTTTCATTTGCGGCAACATAATCTGCTACCTGTTTTCACTGGTGAAATTCAAAGACATATTGCTTTTCTTACGTATTTAATCTGTTTGTGCATGTCTGTGAGTAAATGTGTTCTTCCTACACCAGTCTTAACCCGTTTCTGAGTCTTTATTGTGTGGTATGTGTGTGTTTAATTCTTTATACAATCATGAAAAACTGTTTGCTTCATAACATTTTTTAAATAACGACATCCACTATATTGGTCCCAAATCAGTTATTGGCCAAGATTTTATGCTCATTTCCCCTATTTTAAATTTTAGATTGCCTTTGCTGTCATCTAAGTTAGTCTTTTAAAAGACTCTTAATTTAATAATCTCAAAATGAAAAATGCATATTCTTTTTTTTTCATAAACTCAGAAAAAAAGGTACAAAAGCTGTCAGTGATAGTTACCTTTGTACCTTATTAGTACGTAGTAGTTACTTAAAGGTATTTAGTAGTATCTAAAATGTACTTAATAGTTCCTAAATTGTACTTTCTTTCTTTTTTTGAGAGTGTACGGTACATTATAATGTTGTGGTGCCTAAAATCACATGTAGCATTTAAAATGATTGATTTAGTAAGTAAATATAGTAAAGTAGTGGAGTTAATGTACATGAGTTAGAGAAAGTTGTTTATGAGACTGTTTGGATAAACAGGGGAACTTGTCCCACAATAGTGGACTGGAAGAAGCAAGATCTAAAGTGAAGAGGAGCGCTCCCTCGCCTGAGGACATGGTAAAATAATTTGTTCATAACAGTCTGGCTAATGTTTTGTTAGGAGAATTTCATTCGTACATGGAATAAGCATCTTAATGAAGCACAAATCATTTGTGTCTTCTGTAGGCCTACATGCCTGGAACACCAGGAGGACAAAACCGTTACAGACAAGGATATAAGGTGATGTGCTTCTGATTGCATAAGCTCATCTTAGAGAGCTGCAGATGTGATTGCATGATGTAATATAGGGAAGAAAGTAAAATTCTGTTATCTCTTCTTCTTTTAGCTGTTCACCTCAGGTGCAAGAGGCAAAAAGAAGCTATATGTGAGTGAGTTTAATTTCCCCCCAAAATTAGGAATTCATAATTGCATTGATAAAGTGAGCTCAGAAGTGCTATGCAAAGAGTTTGTCCTAAGTACACTTTAAGAGGATTCTTAAATTGAATCAACTTAAAACAGTTCAATATATATATATGAATATAGTCCAAATAATGTAACATTATTATTTTTATACCAGTTTTGAAAAGGAATGTGACTGAACCTAAAAGCAAATTTAGTATAAAAACTGTTGAGATGAATTAGTAAGTAAACCAAAAAAATACAGTAATCAACTCAGTCTTTGATTATTTTTATTATGTTGAAGTATAATTTTTACAGTGCAAGAAAAAAGAAAACTAATAGCACGATTAAAAGTTCTCAGACTTTATTTTTCTGTCACTTTTGTAGAAAAAGAAGCAAGAAAACGAAGACACTGAGTCTGCGACAGAGATGTTCAGGGAAAGAGGGAGGGAAGAAGAGGAGAAGAGAGAAGATGAAGTCTATCTTGAGAACAAAGAAAGGGAAACTGAGGCACAGTGGGACATGGAGGAAGAGGACGGTGCGACCGAGACCAGAGATTACAGTTCAGGCGATGGTGATGAGGAGACAGGCAGCGAGGAGATAGAGGAGGAATTTGAGCTAGAGAGGGAGAGAGAAAGACAGGAGATGGAAAAAGAAAGGATGGAGCTGGAACGAGAAATGGCAGAAGTACTGGAAAGGGAGAGAGAGCTAGAGAGGGAGACAGAGATGGAACAAGAGGAGAAGGAGGAGAGAGAGAGACAGTTACAGAGACAAAGAATGGAATGGGAGAGACAAAGAGAAAAGATGGAGAGAGAGAGGATGGGAGAGACAATTAGAGAGGAAGACATGGAGCCCCGTATTTCGCACTGTGATTATCTGAAGGTAAGAATGTGCTTTAAAATGTACAGTCTTCAACAAAAATACAAATATTCCACATATCTACAACATACATATTTTATTCTTAGTTACATATTAGAATAAAATATCAGACTTTTGGACCCTGAATACTGTAAATAGTGCGGGCTAGTTTTTCAGTGTGGTCTCTGTTGGATCCCACTGTTATAATATATATATATATTTTTTTTTTTCCATGCTTGAACAGGGACCTCCAGGTGAAAATGGAAATCCAGGCCCTAAGGTTAGGCAAGCTTTTTCATTATAAGTCAGAATGATCTGTTCTGAGTAATAAGCATGATAGTCCCATCCTGATAAATAATGTTATTTGAGCAATGTTCTCATCAGCTCTTATTTTGAATAAGCTCTGTGTGTTCCCAAACCAAAGTCTGTTAGATAATCATCCTTGCTTCCTGATTGGTCTGCGCTCCACCCACACACATGACATCTCCGCCTCCTCATTTACAATGTTAGGAAATTATTACTGTCAATCAAAACCTGGTGGGTGGAATTTCAGTTGTTCCCTTCCGCTTGCTTTGGTACCCCAGGAGTTTTATTTTTACTCCTGCGAGCCTGAAATGAATTTAATTAGTCTTATTAATAGTGTAGTGCTGATGGAGAACTTCTTTGTTATTTGGCTTGTAAAAATTGTGATTGCGAGTGGCTGATCATTTGTGAATTTTGCGCAGGGGGAGATTGGAGAAAAAGGACAGAAGGTACATTCATTTTCAGCTTGGTGTCAATAACTGTTCATCCCATAATGCTTTAGCCTTCTATGATCTTTTTATGTGGGGTTTTTTTTAGGGAGAACCTGGAACTGGTCACCGTGGGCCAATTGGTCAAGCCGGTCCACCAGGACAAAAGGTGATTGATTGATTAAAGTACTGTGAAATTAGCTTTCATTCCCAGTTGGACAGTTTAGTGGTTAACATACAGGGGAGAATTCCAATTTAACCCAAACACAGCTAATAATATAGACGACTTGTTGCTGATGTTGTGTTATATGCTTAGGGCGAGCCAGGCGAACCAGGACCACCTGGAGCACAGGGCATTCAGGGTATCCGTGGCAATCCAGGCATACCTGGATCACCAGGTCAAAGAGGTCAGCCAGGTGACCCTGGAGAGCCAGGTAGAAAGGTAAAGGTCAACCCATTCTATATGTTAAATAATTTCATTATTGTTATGATTATGTTGATTTAATCACATTTTGATATTTGAAAGCGAGAAATTAACTATTGAATGATTTTTTTTTTGTATGTTTTCACAGGGTGATAGAGGGAGACGAGGAAAGAATGGCTCAACTGGTGCTCCAGGTGCAATCGGTCCTCCTGGACAGCAGGTACCACTGCTGCGTTTACTCTGTATTTCCATACATTTACTCTGGATTTTAATTTATGGAATGAAAAGTGAAGGGCTAGAATGAACTGAGAACTCGCTGTTCTTTTTTACAGGGTCCGCCTGGCCTCTCTGGGGCTAAAGGTGAAAAGGTAAGTCATTGCATGTTATGTTGATGCTCATCATTAACAGTTTAGGTTGAAATGCCCCACAAACAAATATAAACATTTATTAAAAGTTTCATCTGCTATCACCAGGGAGACAGTATCCCAGGAGAACCGGGCGACAGAGGAATTTCTGGGCTCCCAGGTCGCCGGGTAATATTATGATAAATGTTCCTTCAGATAGATTTTAGGCATAATGTTTATTCCGTAACAGCATATTAGTGTATTGAAGAAAATAAATGATAAATTATAAAAACTAGTGTTGAAACAGTTGCATGTTTTTTTTCCTCTGTGTACATTAAATGCTTTTTAATAACTCTTTCTTATTATTACAAGGGAGCCAAAGGCACTGTCGGTACTAGAGGGCCTCCGGGTCTCATGGTAAGTCATGTGCGATTCTGTAGAGAATATTTTGTGAGCAGATTAAATGCAGAACCATTTCAAGTTCATGGGCAGATTCATCCATCCATCCAACAGGCACACTATTACAAGGAACTACCCCTGCTTTATATTGATTGATTTGTTAACTGATCAACAACTGAAAAAATGCCAATGAATGAATCTTTTTGATGCGCAATACCTGAACTTGAAATGATCGAAGTTCTGCAGCTGTCATGATTCTGTGCGATGTGTTAAGTTCTTGTGACCTTTCTCTTTAATTAAGGGTCCGAAAGGCTTGACTGGTGTGAAAGGAGAAAAGGTGACTTTCCATTTTTAACCCATCTTGGTTTCAATTCAAATTAAGTTTTTTATTTGGGGGGGGCTTTTCTTGTCTCATCACATTCATTTATGTAAATTATAACATATTTTAAATTCAAAACGACAGTTTAAAAAAAGAATACTTTGCATCTTTGGATATTACTTTCGTCATTTAACATTTCTATTGTAAAACAGTTCATATCAAATGATTAGCTATTTGCATCTTACGTCTCACTCTTTTACTCTTAAAACAAAAGTGTCGCATAGGAATTAACACTCATTTTCTGTGAACAGTAAAGGCCCACTTTCATTGATTTTGATTGATTGATTAATTAACAAAATCTCAGTCATTTTGACATTGATGAGCGTTGTTAGACTGCTGATGCAGACCATCCTAAAAATGTAACTTTTAAAACTTTTTGTCACGCTAACAAAAAACAAAGTTCTGCGTAATAGAGTGCAGCAGAGAGCATCAAGAATATTCTCTTCCAACTATTGGGCAGGACTTGTTCCCCTCAATGTCTATGGTGGTTATGTCCATGCATTGAAGGGCTTTAAATGTTAATAGCCAAGCCAACTCTGCCAGGGTCATTCTCTGTAGCTCAAAGACTTAAAGGCAGCTTTGACAGCACTACTGTGCTCACAGAGCCTCTCTTCTCTCTGTATTGACTTGCCAGTGCCTTCTCTTCAACTCTTCAACTCTGTGCTCAAGCCAATCTTTGTATGTTTGAAACTGCTGTGAACAGCACTTTCTTCTCAGAGACATACACACTCACACCAACGTCACTATCTGCGTCAGTTGTGATGTAGTGTATGACAGGTTCAAATTTACAGTAGTGTATGTAGTGTTGAAACAATACTATTTACAACTCAAGAAACCTTTAACAGTCCATCTGATGTACCATTTTAGACTCAATTGTTTAGAATATCACCCAGACAAAATTAATAAAGACAACTTTTTTACTGACAGGGTGACAAAGGTGTTCCTGGTCACAGGGGAGACAAGGTAAGGACAGCATAAGCATAGATTGAATGCCTGGATGGTATTCATTTAGATTTATTTACCAACTACCATATTGTTTTCGTGTTTTTGTAGGGTAGCCCTCTCTCCATGCCCGGACCCAGGGGATATAAGGGTCTAAAAGGAGAGCTAGTAAGACTTCTGTATTGAAGTATAAGCTCACTAATATTTCCTATAAAGAACATACTTAAATCATAATTGAAAAGTGCAAACAGTTTACAACACTTGTGAGCCATTTGATTTTGTAGTTCTTTTGGTAACACGTTATAATAAGGTTTCATTTGTTAAGGTTTGCTAACTACATTAGTAAACAAGAACTAACATCGAACAATACTTTATTACAGCATTTATTTATCTTACCTAATATCAAACTCAGTATTTAAGACATTTTTAAAATCAATATCTGTATCTGTTAACACACTAGTTAATGCACTGTGAAGTGTGAACATGAACATGAAAGGTTAATTAAAAAATCTGAAAAATATATTGTTCATGTTGGCCAATACATTAATGAATGTTAAAAATTTTTTACTTTAATGTAAAGTTTGAAACATTAGAAATTACAGATACAGGTCAATCTATGTCTGAATTTTATATGGCAGGGTGAACGTGGGCTTCCAGGATTCGATGGAGATAAAGGAGAGAAGGGTGAAGATGGTCCACCTGGTGCAAAGGTATTTTACACACCATTCTGAGTTAAATATGAATTTGTGGTCAAATGTTTGGGGGTCAGGATTTCTGGAGGATCATGTGACACTGAAGACTGGCGTAATGACTGGTGAAAAATCAGCTTTGCCATCACAGGAACAGTTACTTTAAATTGTAATAATATTTCACTCTATAACTCTTTTTTATGCATTTTTAACAAATAAACAAAGTCTTGGTGAGCTTCTTTCCAAAAAGTAGAAAAAACACTATACTTTTGAACAGTAACGGATGACCTATAGAGACACATGTACCATGTAAAGTGAATTTCCTACTTGTTTCATATAATTTCAGGGACTGAAGGGTGAGGCTGGTACCAAAGGAGGCATGGGGACGTTTGGCGCACGTGGTCCAGTTGGACAAAAGGTCAGAATTAGCTCTATTGTCAAGTTTTTGCACTATATAAAACTGTATTTTAGGATGGGTTATATTGTTTTGTTTGGCATGGTAAATGTTTGAAAGTAAAAATTCTTTCCTTAGGGAGATCCAGGGGAGCCAGGTGCCAATGGAGAAAAGGTAACCTGATTGGTTGTGGTTGTTTCATAAACCAAGTTTAAGATGTTTGCATTTTTAAGGATTTTACTTCTAACTTTTGTTATAACATATTGACTGGCTGAGATTTGTTGCAGGGCCGAAATGGAGAACATGGATTGGATGGTGAAAAAGGTGATAAGGGAGACATGGGCCTACAGGGCAGAAAGGGGGATCAGGTGAGAATATGAATCATTTGGATAAAATATTAATTATGCAGAAAATCCTGTGAGTAACTGAGAGGGAGAACACTGTTCCTTAACCTTTCTTACTGCCTACATTATTTAGATGTATGATTAAATAATGAAGGAGGCTGTCCTGTCAGTTTTTATGTTTAAAAGTTGTTTAAGATCACACACTTTACTCACGGACATAGACTGAGAGCTCATTGGTTGGTGTGTTTAGGGTGAGACGGGTGAGCATGGCTTACCTGGAGATACAGGAATTAAAGGAGAGAAGGTAAGAAGTGTCAATCAGGCCTAATTGATGTAGTTTTTGTGTTTTCACATGTCTGTAACCATTGCATTGTTCTCCTGCAGGGCTTTAGAGGTTTCCCTGGTCGGATAGGGAACCCAGGACTCGATGGAGAACAGGTATTTATGTCTATATCTTAAATAAAAAACTGGATTGAATAAACCACTAAGAACATTTCTTTTGATTGTAATACACAGGGTGATTCTGGAGACCCTGGCAGGCCTGGCATTCCAGGACTAAACGGTATCCCAGGACGAAAGGTCAATCACTGCACATAAACAGATATCATCATCATCATCATCATGTAAAGTTTAGTATAAGATTGATTGTTTTTGTTAATGTTTAGGGTGAAAAAGGTGATAGTGGATTGAATGGTCTTGATGGAGCTCCTGGACAGAAAGGAGAGAAGGTATACTGACACTGTAAAAATTACAGCACCTCTGTTAATTGAAAATAATAACAATAATAATAATAATTAATTTTTTTATGAAATGATTTTTTTTAAGTCATCATTTACTCATCTTCACATCTTTCTAAAAATGTTTGGTTGGAACACAAATAGAGATTTTTTTTTCCATATAATGAAAGGACACTACAATCAGGAGCTGTCAAGCTTCGAAACAGACTAAAAAGCTCCATAAAAGTATCTTAAAATGAGATCATATGACTTCTGAAATGATACAATAAATTTGTGCAAGGAACAGGCCGAAATGTGTGTTATTATAAATTACCCTCTGCTTTAGGTATCAAATTACATTTGTAGTTTTGCATATTCAAACTTACCATAGAGGGATATTATCATTAAATAAAAGTAAAACCGTTAAAAACATTTTAGGTTCACTGCAATAAAGCTGAAAAGATAATTACTAGATGGAAAACATAAACTAAAAAAATTAGAAATGCTGCCTTGACATCATCCGACTGAAATAAGCAAGTTGAAGCACAAAAAAATACTCACTGGAAATTAATAAAAACCTCATAGCCAATATATTGATTTTCAATTTTTCATTTATTTAACCCATTCTTCTGCAGGGTGCGACTGGTTTCCCAGGTTTCTCAGGTTTTAAGGGATCTCCTGGTACACCAGGAACTAATGGGGCTTCAGGTCGGCCCGGTCCGGTTGGGCCCAAAGGTGAAGTGGGACCAAAGGTACGACCCAGTTATGAGGTTTCCATATTAAAACAATAATAGATCTGAATTCATTATTCCTACTTGTGTGTGATTCATCAGACCTCACAGATGGATAAATAGTCAAACCAGTGTAATTATGGTCATCTTCATACCTCACTCAATCTCATGTAGAGGAATCATGGAGGAGGACAAGTCCCTAATTAACTCACAAGAAGGAGAGAATGAGAGAGAGAGAGATAGAGAGAGAGAGAGATGGGGGGTAGGAGCTATTTATGCTGGGATGAAGATTTGAGCTATCAAACCAAACACTTGACTAAGGCCGCCTTTAGCCACAATTAAGCATCTCTTGATGTTGATTGGAGTGGAGAGGGTTCGGCATGCTGCACTGACGGACAGAGTCTCCTTAGTAAAGGTGAACTGTACTTCAGCACAGAATCAGACATGCTTAAATCATCCGACAGTTTCTGTGAGATGGAGAAAGGTTGCTGAAATCGTTTTTTTAATAGTTTTATTTGGCAAGTGTCCTAACAGTAGCTATGATGTTGTTTTGTATGTGTGTGTGTGTTTGTGTGTGTGTGTGTGTGTGTGTGTTGTCCTCTGTGGGGACAAAATGTACTCAAAAAGATGGCAATGTCCAAAATCCTTATCCTTGTTTGTTCCTCATGAAGGAAAACAGCTTATAAATCATACTATGGTGTTTTTTGAAAATGTAAAAAATGCAGAAAGTTTTCTGTGATGGATAGCTTTAGGGTTGAGGGATAGAATATAGTTTGTACAGTATAAAAATCATTATATTTTGTGGTGACATGAGGCTTTTATGTATTACTACCTGACTAACATTGTCTGATAATGTTCCCAGGGAGAGAAGGGGAGGAGAGGCAGAGGAAAGGCCTGTCAACGGGGACCCCCTGGAATTCCTGGCCTCAGAGGCCTGGATGTAATACGGAATCTGCACACATATAACTGTGACCAACACTCTATTACGACTTTGTCCATTCACAAACATAACATGTTCAGTCTAAAGATATATATATATATATCCTCTATGCAGGGGGAATTGGGAAACTTGGGCCTGAAAGGAGAAAAAGGCGAGCCGGGACTCAGTGTATGTTGACATTACCCTCTTTCTATGATATATTTATCATTATTAATTACAGGGACTATTTCTGTGTGATGAGAAACTTCTTAAAATTGTTCCTTTTGTTCAGGTGGAGGAAGTGAAGGATCTAGTGACAAAGGAGGTGGTTGAGAAGTGTGGTGAGTATGTGTATGAGCTCATTTGTGTTCTTAAATGCACAAAAGTGGGGACTTCATAGTGAATTAACTGCAAAAACTGAGGATATAGACATACTGCAAAAACGGTTTTCTTAGTATTTTCATTTTTTTCCCCCATTACAAATATCTAAAAATTCTTAAATCTAGACACATTTACTTGAGAAGGAAAATGATATGAGATTTTAAGTTAATGCTTCAAACAAGAAAAAATATCTGTTAGTTGGGTAAAAACAATAATTTTGTTTCCCTTTGAATTACATTTACTTTTCATAACCTACTTATTTTTCCATGTTTTAAGAATAAGCACTAATTTTCCAAAAAAATAAAATTGTAAGTCACGTTGCTTTTCAAGTAAATGCATCTTGATTTAAGAATGTTTAGTTATACAGTCTTAATGCATCAGATTACCTCTAATTTATTAGCTATACAATTACGGCCAAGATATACAACAATACAACCCAGTATTGTTTGTCTACTCTATTCATGTTAAATTAAATATGGCTTATACTCACACTATTCAGTTGTGCACTGTACTACTGTCCATTGAAGTGAAATTATGACTGAATAAAGGAGCTTCATTAACATTTATTTGCTGGTGCTTAGAAGTGTGTTATTTTGTGTATTTGTGTGAGCTTGTGTCTCTCATTATATGTGTTTGGAGGCCCCTGTTGTGGAGACCTCTGGACCCCATGGGTTCCACCATCTGTCGTGTTCTAGTGGGCTCTCTTACTGAAGAAAACTGCAAAGAACTCCATGTTCAGAAGTCATTCATCAATGCGAAAACCAAATTAACAAAAATACTGGGACTGTTTCATAATTTTATTGAAGTAATGACTTCTCTGGTTTAAAAAAAGAGATTGAGTTACTTTCCATTTGAATGAAATGAAATGAAGTAATGATGTTGATGATGCCTAATGAAATTTGCATAACGCATGGTCACTTTCTTAACCAAAGGAAAGGAAATACTCCTGATGGTGAACACCAATGATCCAGATGATGGGAGTATCCTAAGAGAAGACAGAAGAACGGATTCTGCCTCTCGGTTCTTGCTCACCCACCCTAAAGTGTGGGATGAAGAGGTGGAGGACCAGACCACTACAGTTCGTCCTGCTGTTTCAGAGACTGAGCCAACATTAGCATATGGCAATGTTACAAGTAGGTATATTCCTGCTTTGAACCAATATGTTGGTTAGCATGGCTTCTCTCTGCCTATATTTTGTCCTTGGGCCCAGAAGCCTTTGGATGGGGAAACTCTCATTTTATATCATTTCATATCATCAGTTGTATATTAAAGTTGGTTAACTGTAAATATTGGTCTTCTACAGTGTCTTATGAACATTAGTCCTGGAAGCCAAAGCTATTGAGTTGAGATCTGACAACTTTGTAGATGAGTTCATTCATAAATAAACAGTTTACTGTTTTTCTACTTTTTGAGTGAGTCATTGAATCATTGAATCAACCGATTCATTCAAGAACAATGATTCATTCAGGGCTAAACACTGACTCTGTGTTGCTCAGAGATGCACAAAGATTAACAGGGCATCTTTCTTCTCATTTAATAAAAACATGTATTATCCCAATGATTTCCAGATGTTATCCCAAAATACACACATCTATGTGATTATGTTTATGCAATGACCCGCAGATTGCCCTACTTGGTGTTAACTGAAAAATTTGGATGTAATATAAACTTTTCTGTTGCACTCAGGAGCCAGTACTGAGAAAGATGGATTGCAGAGAGAAAAGAGACGAGCACTCAAACTCCACTCAGGTTTGTGTAGAGTAAAAGAGGAGAACATCGTCCTCTGCTGTTCCAAGTGCTTTTAACGAGTTAAAACAACTACAAAAACAGCTCACATAAGCAATATACTCCGATTTCCTGCACAAATTAAACCTGGTCCTCGAATTGAAAGGATTTGCAGTGGAAATGTTGGCTTTATCTCCAGGAGGAGTACAAAGAAGTACACATTAATGGTCCTAACACCAAAAGTGCAAGGCATTACGCATATAGCCAAGATTATTTTATCCATCTCTTTTTTTCTACAGTCTATTTCTGTCACATCCACAGTGCAATATGAAACACAAGGAACAGAAACAGACAGATTAGACCAGAATTAAACCACTGATAAAAGTAACATTCAAATCGTCGCTCTGCAAGTGTATATATGTGTGAGACAGAGAAAAATAGATAAGTCAAAGAGAGAGAAAATAATTGATTGATAGAGAAATACAAGATAAAATTTGATTCAAAAGTGGAAATATTGTTAGATTGATAATTTATTACTTATTGTATCCTTGCTGTTATATATGGACTGCTTAGATCCATGGTCATATTTTTATTTTAAATAGTTATCATTAAAAAATAAATAAATAGTATAAAGTTATTATTACATGTACCTATATTCATAGTTTAATGAATGTAAGATTCAAAAATTAATTTTTGTAAAACTATACAAAATTTAATTTTAAATTTTTAAAGCATTATTTTCATTTAAAGAGTGTGAATGCAATTATACTACTAATGCTACCTCCACTGAACGCAGACCCGGATGCTGATCTGTGCCTTGAACCCATGTCTGAGGGCCACTGCACTGAATATGTCCTGCTCTGGTACTACTACGCCGTCTCAGGAGAATGCCGTCCTTTTGTGTATGGCGGCTGTGGAGGAAATATGAACCGCTTCAGCTCCAAACAGGACTGCCAGAGCAAATGCATTCTGGGAAACAGAGGTAAAGAGCCAATCAGAATTCAGACTTCAGGTTCTAATATAAATGGTCAGAGGTGATTATTTGAAAGACGCTCACTCTAAAGACGTGATTTTCATCAGAAGTAATTCAACATAATTCTAAGTTAATTTTTCTTGTCCCCTTTTCTGTTTTACAGATTCTGGATTCTGAGGAATAACATTCTGCTGTTTTGGTTTTTATCTCCCAAAAATACTAGTTTTGTACAATTGTGTCATTCCATATGTATATTAGTTTATCACAGCTGTATATGGCAGAAAAAAGGTGTTCATGTTTATTCTACATCATGTTTGCATTTCACTTCTATAGCACCACACATTGTTGCACTGCTGTAGTGATACATGCTTACCAATATACCACGTTCTTATTTAAAACATGCTTATTAACCAAGGTCATGATTCTAAGAGTAAATGCACTATTAATATAATCAACAGTGTTTATGACCTGTTTACCATAAGGTTCACCATTTTGCACTAATGGTTCTGTTTGTAAAATGTTTTCTGTTTTTAAAATATTATGTGAGACAATAAAACAATGAACTGTATATATTTTTGAATGAGCTTTATAGTCACAGGGTTCCCTGTAGGTGTGTGGGTGTGTGCGTGAGAACATTTTCACATCGTGACCTCTGATTCTGGACACTGTTCTCTGAGCTTGGCCCAGTGATATGTATAAATGCTGCCATATTGGCTTTTCTTCAGCAATGTTTGTCGAGTCGTGTCTGGACGGTGTCTCCTGGGGGCGGCAGAGAAAATGTGTGTGCATTTGAAGCAAATGGACTAGCCGGATTTGAGGGTGGCTTATATGTGTAGATGTATCCTTCCTCGTTTTTTTTTTACCCCTCCATATCTTCTATTTTTTCCATCTTAACAGCGTTACCTTCCGCTGACATTGACTCTGTTCTGTCTTATATAATCTCGCAACTAAGCTGCTCCCTGTTGCAACCCTAGGTTTCAAGCTTTTTACATATGTCCCAGCTGCAGGGGGACCGTGTAACAGGCCGTAGTCCAATTTAGAGCACATTGAGAAGACTGTGGTACAATTCGGGATACAGGACGCCCTTTATAGGGTGTCTAAGGGGATCCCTGAGTGAACTTCATTGTGCACACAACAGAGCACCGATGCCCTTTACACCTGCTTTAAAATGTAGTTTTTAAGGTTTAATGAGCTTCCTTTAACGTCATGTGGAATGAAAGCATTATCATCCAGTCCAATGCACAATGTTTACAGCGTTTAAAGGTAATCATTAATGAAGTCTCCAAACTTTAGAACCCTTGATAGCAAAGCAATCAATCATTAAAGGGAAGTGGGAAGAAAACTCATTAAACTTATGAGCATGAACTGCACAGCAATTAACTCACAGGGACGTCTAAAAAGAAACACAAACATTTTATACAGTCACTGACCCTGACAACTGAGGAAACAATAAAACAGACCCAGAAATTCCTGTCTCATACATGCAGAGTAAACTGCTGCGCTATCCATGGTGCTGAATGCCTTGACATGAGATGGTGTGAGTTCCTAGTATGCCAGCTTAATTATAAGCCTTATAACCATTTTATTTCAAAGTTCTCTGAATAATTATGACCAGCCAGTCATGACACTGAGAGGTTATTTTGTATAATGAAAAAATAAATAGTAAAAAACAAAACAACAACAACAAAAAAAAATACTGTTGCCATTGCAACGAACTAAAGGAAAAAAAAATAAAAATGCTACTTTTAACCATAGTTAAGTTAAAAAGCTTCTCTTACTTTTTTTCCCCTAAAAATCGTACGAATCCCACCGTACGAATTCATGGCAAAAAACCCACTTCGTAGTTTTCTCATGACCTCGTATAGCTAAAAACATCAATAAACGCTTGCTATAATTCTGTACATATCTCATCGCGTGCATCAAATATTAAGCACGCAGTCGACTATCTGTTTTATATGGTGACAGTAAACGCGTCTTTGGTGCACAAGCGCATTAATCACCGCCTCATTTTACTGGGAGGATCCCAATAAATGACGTAATTGCTGGCGTACGACTGCAGCGTAAATGGGCTTATACTAAATGAATGCAAGTCCATTGGGCAAACAGTTCAAACGGATATTATCAGCAGCCAGGGAGATATCAAACCCCCTAATTCACTCCTATTTAAGTTGACACTGAGTTGTTGGCTTCCTTACCTTTTTAATAACACTTCCAAAAGTTCTGGTTGACTAAAAGTGCTTCATTTCAGGAGACTCTTCTCATCCAAACAGTGCAGGTAAGGCACTTTCGTATAGTCCTGTGTGAGATTCATTTAAAAAGAACCAAATTCTTCCATTATTTACCCAAAGGTTGTTCCAAACCTGTATGACTTTCTTTCTGGATCACAAAATGTTAAAAGTTGGTCTTCGCTGCATATTTTTCTCTAAACATTGAAAAATAATGATTACAAGCTCTGTCCAGCGTGTTCCGTAGAAGAAAGAAGTTCATACCGGTTTGGAACAACGTAAGGGTGAGTAAATGGTGATAGTTTTTGGTTGAACTGTTCCTTTATGTATATGCGCATGTGACACTTTTTATACAAGTTTTCTTTGTGAAAGATTTTAATCAAGTACGCAAGAAATGTTAATCCAAAAGCAGTCTGATAGCCCAGTGTCTCATTTTCTCACGCACCTCCGTTCAACAGGGCAAAACAATGTGGCTCGCGCGGACCCTCCTCGCTCTGGTACTTCTTTGCACGCCGGTTTCCAGCCTCTGCTTGCCAACGTACAACCCAGAGTTCAACTTTCTTTGCAACAACGACATGTTCTCCAAGACGAATGATAACGGGAAACCGGCGAATTCCTTGCTGGACAGTGTAAACCTCCTGTACAAGTCAGCGCACGCGCTTTCTTCTGAGGAGCCGCGCGAGAGGAGGACTGTACCCGCGTCCAAATACAGATACTTGAGCCAGACGCAGCTTAGGAGTAAACTGTACCGCAACAGTGCGAAGAGCGACCGACGAAGCCAGGTCACTCTTTCCCTCGACGTCCCCACCAACATTATGAACATCCTCTTCAACATTGCCAAAGCCAAGAACCTGCGCGCAAAGGCGGATGACAATGCGCGTCTGCTGGCGCAGATCGGAAAGAGGAAATGAACTCTTATCCCTGACACTAATTTGACTTTAATTTTTGTTTTTGTAACCAAATGAGGCATGTTATATCTAATTTAATAATGTAATAAAAGTTTTTTTCAGTTGCATAACAAATTAGCAATACTGAAAATTAATGGAACTTATTAGCAGGTGATTTAAATGTCTTGAATGGGTTTTGATTTATAAACGCATAATGGTTTGGTCTTGTTAGACAGGAAAGTGTTTAAAACTGGCATACTTTAGCAGTGAGACTCATTTGTAATCAAAACAAATTGTTTGATGGGTCAATTTATATGCCCAAGCTTCAAAGAGACGAGAGTCTCAGAGGGAAGTACGACATATTTTGCCTGTGCTCGTTCATCTGTCCTTATTCACACTATTTATCTGTACATCTCAATGAAAGGTGCATTGATTATTATTGAAAATACCGCTGGGTTAGGCTACATATAGTTAAAGTGGGTTGGTAAAACCGACAGCCGAATATTTTTGTACTGAAAATAATTATTTTTTTCTTTAAATAAATAAATAAATGCAAATGAAAACAAAGCGTCCACTGGAAGCATATTATTTCGAGGGACAATTTTCACAGGTTTAACAGACCAAGTTGATCCAGAGACTCTAAGAACTATTTCTATGCAGATAACATAAAAGATCATCAATAAAGTCAGTTTATTATAGGCTAATATATTAATTAGTTTAATAATTAGTTATTTGTTTTTTTATATTAATAAAACGATGTATAGCACCAATGTAGATGCTAAGTAAAGGATTTAAAAAACAAATATTAATAGACACTTGATACGCTGCACATAATTAATTTTTTTAAATCATTGCACCACATTACCCACAATTTCTTTGCAATCATTCCAAACAGAGTGAACGCAATAATTATTGCTGTTACATGCTAACAGTTTTGAATGAAAAATATCCGTTTGATCACTTTTGTCAGATATAGTCTAATTTGAAAAATTAATTTTTCAAAGTGTGGTCTCAGAACAAATGTTAAAAGTTAATATTATATTTTAAAAAATTATAAATAATTACCCTATTTAATATATTTTACAAATACATATTATACTTCAGAAATACATAGTCTTTTGATGGTTTTTAAGGTAATTATAAATATTAAAAAAATATAACAGTTTTTTTTAATCGTCTGGAACCGAAACGCACGAAGAAAACCAACCTTTTCATCGTCATCCCGACTTTTAAACAGAGACTTTTATTTTGAAGCGTGAACTCGTGCGCGCCCCCTCCGCCAGCTCACAACATACGTCACACTAGTTGACGTGGAGGAAAAGAGCTTGAATGTGTCTGATCATCTCGTTTACTGCTCTTAAACGCTCAGCAAAATGATCAAGAAGTTCGACAAGAAGGACGAGGAGTCTGGTAAGATCATTATTAAATAAATGCTGACGCGTTTTAGAATCAGTATCCTATGAATAACAGCTTATTTCAGTGACCGAAAGGATGTCGGTTATTTTGCTAAGGAAGAGCGTCTCTGCAGGCCACCGCACAACATCTGCAACTGAAAAAAGTACACTTATTTAACTCTAAAGATGTATGTACATGTTTCAGTTTTATACTTGATTTGAGTGGTGGATTAACCAGTAGTAGCAGCGATGTGATTTTGCTGTATCCTGCTATTTAATCTTTATTCAGGAAGCTAATGCGCTAGCAGTTGCCTTTATCTATAGCTTTAGTCATTTTACAGTCTTGTCAACGAAGAAGATCCAACATTTGCTTCGTGGTTTTTCTGTATAAGCTTTGTAATCCATATATTTACAGGGAATTTCTGCTTGAAGGGCTGCAAAGGGGCCACATATAGATGCTATTGATTCTGTTTTGTCGTAACAACTGTATTTATATGACACTTAATCTATAATCTTGTGACAGTTCAGATTTAGAAGATCCATTTCTTTGGTTTTGGTACTGGATTTACATTTCGTATATGTAGCTAATATTGCTGTTTTGCAGTGAATTCAGGCAAAGAGCCACATATAAATTTTCTCATAACTTATTCTATGAGCACTTTACAAGAAATGACATGATTTATGTTATGTAAATATATTATTTATAACTTAAAGGTCTGCAAACTATTTCTTGATATTGTATCTGAATGAAAGTTGATTGACAGATCTGTTCTGATGTGTTTAGGAAGTGGCTCAAACCCCTTTCAACATCTGGAGAAAAGCGCTGTACTACAGGAGGTCAGTTTGATACATTTTAATCTTAACATAATATAAACTTCTCTTTAGTACTGTACATTTCATTGCATGTTTGTTTCAAAGGCTCGGATCTTTAATGAGACGCCCATCAATCCGAGAAGATGTCTGCACATCCTGACAAAGATCATCTACCTGCTCAACCAGGTGTGTGATTATATCTTACTTTTTCAGCAGTTTTCCACTACAGTATCTCTCTCTCTTTTGACTGATCCATCATTAAACTCTTTAATTTTTCAGGGTGAGCACTTCGGAACGACGGAAGCCACTGAAGCTTTCTTTGCCATGACTAGACTGTTCCAGTCAAATGATGTAAGAAGCTTTTTTTGCTCTATTTACAGGCATTTTCTTTTTCACCGCAAGCTAAAACCTATATATTACAGAAGCAATATGGCCAATATGCATGTTGCATTATATAATCTAATATAATTCATGTCAGTAAATATAATTTTAATATAATTAACGACAGCAATATAATTATACACAATTTTTGCACAGAATTAACATGTATATTAAACTATATTTATTCTAAATTCATTAAAAGTACTGAGGCTGTGATGATATTTTTGAACTGACACTAGGGGGTGCTTAATACTTGTTGTTAATCAGCCAGGCAGACAGTTATTGACCAATGTAGATATGGCTGATAAATCTGTGTATCACTACTAGGGTTGTTATTGTTAATTAAAAACATTTTGTTAGTTGAAATAAAACTGCAATCAATAATACCAAATACAAATAAAAATACAAAATTAGATGAAAAACTTAAAAAAAATGTAAATTAGAATTTGCCTTGGCTACTAATTGAAATGAATATAAACTAATAATGAACTACAACTAAAACAGAAATTAAAATTAACTCTATATAGTAATATTTTTTTTTTTAAAAATGACAAAAATAAAGAACAAAATTGCTAAACTGAAATTAAAATGAACACTGGAAAAATAAATAAAATAATAATAGAAACTATAATAGTAAATGAATAATAATTTAACATTGCACTGATTAATACTTTTTATTTTAGTTACTGAGTTGGAGCAGTTAATAATTTAATGGAAAATATGGCTGTTTCTGCCACGGAGCTGCTTTTTAGATTTCTCTTGTTTTGCCTCATCTTTTAGCAAACCCTGAGAAGAATGTGTTACCTGACCATAAAGGAGATGGCCAACATCTCAGAGGATGTGATCATCGTTACAAGCAGGTGACAAAGCAGTTTTTATTTTTTGTGGTAATTGCTATATACTTTTTATAATGTGTGTAGTCATGTAAAAACATTTATTTGACGAGGAATAGAAATCTTTGCACATGTCACCGATATTGCCTGAAAAATGCCAATTAATGTTTTGTGTGTATCTCAGCTTGACGAAGGACATGACTGGTAAAGAAGATGTTTACAGAGGCCCGGCAATCAGAGCTCTCTGCAGGATCACTGATGTGAGTCTCGACTGTTTGAAAACTCATTTTAACTGTTTATTTCTCACTGATGGCAAATAAAGTCTATGGAAACAAATCTAACTGATAGAAATGATCCTTTCAACTGTGCATCTTCCATCTTGTCCATCAGACCACCATGCTGCAGGCTATTGAACGATACATGAAACAAGCCATCGTGGACAAAGTCCCCAGCGTTTCCAGCTCTGCTCTTGTCTCCTCACTGGTATGATCACAACCTAGTGGCCAGAGTTATTTTACTATTATTTATGTACTATTATAGGACTTATCAATATTTTAAAATGGCACTATTGGCCGTATAGTCCTTATTAAACTTAGCTCTGGATAATGTAGCTATCCTGTTTGTTTCTATATTTGTTTTTCAGCACATGGTGAAGATGAGTTTTGATGTTGTAAAACGCTGGGTCAATGAAGCTCAGGAGGCAGCTTCAAGTGATAACATCATGGTGCAGGTTAGTGAGATTGTCCATTGTCTTATGAATTGGTGGCCTCACGGTCTCTAATGGGATCTCTCTCCACAGTACCATGCTCTGGGTCTTCTGTACCACTTGAGGAAGAATGACCGTCTGGCTGTGACCAAGATGCTCAACAAATTCACCAAATCTGGACTCAAGTCTCCATTTGCTTACTGCATGATGATTCGCATTGCCAGTAAACTTCTGGAGGAGACCGAGGGAGGGTACGTGTGTTGGACAACAGCTTTTTTTAATGCAGATGCTTAATATAGACTGACTTAGTCTGTCTACATATGTTGCTTTAACAGGCACGATAGCCCACTGTTTGACTTCATTGAGAGCTGCTTGAGGAATAAACATGAGATGGTGGTTTATGAAGCGGCCTCCGCCATCGTCCACATGCCCAACTGTACCGCTCGTGAGCTGGCTCCTGCTGTGTCCGGTTAGTCTCATGCACTTTACTACTTGCAGCTACCTTTCATACATCTTTCTAACCAGTGCACATGACAAAGTATACTAGATGTTCAATTAATTCTCTCTCTCGCTCTTTTTCTTTCCATAGTTCTCCAGCTGTTTTGCAGCTCTCCCAAAGCAGCCCTGCGATATGCAGCTGTACGGACCCTTAATAAGGTTAGTTTTTCCTCTCTGTTTGAATAGGATTTAATTTGGAAACTGTTGTATTAAGAACTACCACATGGAGACACCAAAGGACACTTTTTATGTTCTGACACTTTCTATCACAGAAATTGTGGTACACTTTAGGTTTCATTAATTAACTACTTTAGTTATGAATGAACAATACTTCTACAACATTTATTAATCTTAGTTAATGTTAATTTCAACATTTGCTTATACATTAGTAAAATCATTTTTTATTAACAAAGATTAATAAATAATCTTTGTTAACAGATCTATTGTTCATTGTTAGTTAATACATTAACTAATGTTAACAAATGAGACGTTATTGCAAAGTTCTACCGATACTGTGCAAAATAATTGATATTCGATATTTGTTTTTGTCATTTTTAAGTTTTTTTTTTAATGTCTATATGGTATTTATTTTATTTCACTGAACATTTTATTTCAAGCAACACTTTTTTTATTATTTTTATTTTTCTTAGTTTCACTAATAATAACAACCCTGGTTCAAACAGGTGGCAATGAAGCATCCATCAGCAGTGACCGCATGCAACCTGGATCTGGAGAACCTGATCACCGACTCCAATCGCAGCATCGCCACCCTGGCCATCACCACCCTGCTGAAGACTGGCAGTGAGAGCAGCGTGGACCGTCTCATGAAACAGATCTCCTCCTTCGTCTCCGAGATCTCGGATGAGTTCAAGGTGACTTCATCACCTAGATCGCGTATATCTAAATTGGAGAACAAACGTCTGTTTTAGATGCATATTCAGCAGTTTAATGTTTTATTAATTTGCACATATTATACTTTTTAAATGATTGGTCTATGTGATAAAGTTCCAGTAAACAGTGTGTTTTCATAACTAAATGGTGTGTTTGTTTTCCAGGTGGTTGTGGTCCAGGCCATCAGTGCTCTGTGCCAGAAGTATCCCAGAAAGCATGGCGTAATGATGAACTTCCTTTCAAACATGCTTAGAGATGATGTAAGTTTATTCAAGGACATTTGTTCTTCTGTTGTTAAGCTGGAGCCTTGTAATCTCTCTTAGTCTTTACGCTTTTCTTGTGCCAAACCACAAGACCAGATTTACTCTGAATACCTGGTTTTCTTATCTGTATTTTACTTATTTAGCGGCAACACTTTAGAAAGTAGATCTTGCTGTATACTTTTTGTTTTTATATTAGAAGTGCATCAGGTTTCAGATTTAATTTCTTTGGCAGGGTGGCTTTGATTACAAGAGAGCCATTGTGGACTGTATCATCAGCATCATAGAGGAAAACCCAGAGAGTAAGGAGACGGGTCTGGCTCACCTGTGTGAGTTTATCGAGGACTGCGAGCACACCGTCCTGGCCACTAAGATCCTCCACCTGCTGGGGAAAGAGGGGCCACGTACCCCCACCCCCTCCAAATACATCCGGTTTATCTTCAACCGTGTGGTGCTAGAGAGCGAGGCGGTGCGGGCTGGTGAGTAATCACGAATAACCTCTGACCTGTGCGTTAACCTCCTTGCAATGATCTTATAAACCTGCTGGTGCCACCTGTGTGTGTTTGTAATACAGTAGTACAGGTTTTTTCGTTTGAGCGCCACACACGTGTCCAAATAATTAACTGCATTCCGACTGCAAGTCGTAGTAAATTTAAGCAGGCCTGATAATCTGTAATTAATCAACCTCAGAGACTGAGCTGAGCAGCTTTAGGACGCATTCTTCTGCTGACTCTCCTCACGTTTTTCTTCAAAGCCGCAGTCAGTGCGCTGGCCAAGTTTGGGGCTCAGAATGACGACCTGCTGCCAAGCGTCTTGGTCCTGATGCAGAGGTAGGCCTTCACTGGCAGAAAGTTTGTGGGTGATTTATGTTGGTAAATTGAGTATTAGAGTTGGGAAATGACCAAAGAAATGTGTGTTGAGAAATCTGAGCAAATGTTTGTTAAACTAAAAAGAGAAAATCCTCATGTATTTAATTGGATTGAAAAACAATGCAAAATGGAAAATAAAAATCTGTTTTTCTTAGAATGAGAAAATCCTCATTCAATTGAATTGAAAAGAAATTAGACAAAATGGAAAATAAAACAATGTTTCAGCTAACAGAACCCCTCATCAGATTAAAAATTATGCAAAGTGGTTAATAAATGCCATTTTTGTGTAGTTTTATATTCATTAAGGTATACTGACCTTTTCATTACTTTTTCAGTATTTTTAATCACTGTGTGTTTCTGATAAAATGAAAGAAAATGGATCATACCAAAATGCATTAATATGTGATTTACTAAAGTGTGTGTGTGTCTTGACAGGTGTATGATGGACAGTGATGATGAGGTGAGAGACAGAGCCACATTCTACATGAATGTCCTTCAGCAGAAGCAGAAGGCCTTGAATGCTGCATACATCTTCAATGGTGAGAGTTTGTGTTGCATAGTTAAGATTCTTATTTTGTATCTGATAATGTATTTGATCTGATTTAGCTGATGTGAGTGATAAAAGGTTGTAATAGGGATAATGGTTTTGAACCATTTGTTCATAGGTCTGTCTGTATCTGTTCCTGGACTGGAGAAATCCCTCCACCAGTACACACTGGAGCCCTCTGAGAAACCGTTTGACATGAAGACTGTTCCCTTGGCTACCGCACCCATCACGGAACAGAAAACAGGTGTGAATCGATGCGAGCACACTGTCGTGGCTTATAAAGTCCATATTATGCATGCTTAAACAACAACAAAAAAGTTTGTTTACGGTCTACCATTGTTTGGCATCTGATTTAGAGGATAATCTTCTTATGTCTGTAACCTTTTTTCGGGTAAGCTTAATCAAAACTGCTCAAATTGCTCAAGTTTGCCTTTATTATTCTCTTTCTTGCCAGAAATTGCACCCGTTGCAACAAGCAAACTACCTGAAAAGCTTGCCCCTTCACGCCAAGACATTTACCAAGGTAAGACGATTAGCTAACTAGCAAAGCAATGTGTGTAGCACCGTTAAACCGTTAGAGTTTGAAGCAAACCATGCCACATTTTTCCTCCCTTTTTTCTTCTCTCAGACCAACTTGCAGCCATCCCAGAATTCCAGGGTCTGGGTCCCCTGTTCAAGTCATCAGATTCAGTTCAATTAACAGAAGCAGAGACAGAGTATGTCGTGCGCTGCATTAAACACACTTTCGCAAACCACATGATCTTCCAGTTTGACTGCACCAACACGCTGAACGACCAGCTACTGCAGCGGGTTCTGGTCCAGATGGAGCCGTCGGAGGCCTATGAGGTACTACATTGCGTACCTGCACCCAACCTCCCCTACAGCCAGCCTGGTTCCTGCTACAGCCTGGTCCGGTTACCGGAGGATGACCCCACAGCAGGTCAGACATGAACAAATTGCAGGGGGCCGTTCACACAGAGTGCATTTTTGCATTGTTTTTCTATGAAAACTTCCAGAAGAGGGTGAAAATTTAACAGTTCATGCTTCGGTTGCACAACAACAAAGCTGGAGAATCTTGCGCGGCAAAAAATGGCAATTGTCAGTAGCAATGTTCTGCCTTACATTGTTGAAACCAGAGTCACACAATGATGGAGAGACTCTGGAACAAGTTACAACTTTTAGAATGCAACAGGACATTGGTTATGGAATGATGAAATCACTAGACATGGTTAATGGATAAATTTATGTAGTTGCTGTGGAGTTGATTCAACTCATCGACTAGAATGTGCCGTCATGTTTAATCTTTTGAGCGAATCCAGCGTTGAACTAACCCTCGTTTGTGAAGCAGTCCTGCGTAAAATAATGGCATGGTAACAACACTTTACTACAACGACTCTTCTCTAAAGCAGCCCTACATGGCCTCGTCCCCTTTGTTGCGTGTTCTGAGGCCGAGTTATGTAAATGTTGGTTTGTGATGTCACCAACCCGAGAAGAAGCTCGTTGTAGTCCTTAAAAAGCGACTTCTGTAAAAGAGGAAATCTCCCTTTGCATTGAACTTTGAGTGTCATAACTTTGCAGATGTTATTTATGCTCAAACAGCAACATTACACACTATCTAAAGTTAAGAACCCCTTTAAATGCATCACTAGATTCTTATTTATTTTTATTTATTAAAAGATGCTTTTTTTTAAACAAATGCATTCTGTGTGAATAGTTCCTTACAGAGTCAACTCTGCTTGCTTGAATGTATTTAAAGTAAATACGAATTTTGTCAATTTTCCTAATTGAACTTTTTTCGCATTTGTCTTAGTCTCTTGCACATTCAGCTGTACGATGAAATATCTGGTCCGGGACTGCGATCCCAACACAGGAGAGCCCGATGATGATGGTTATGATGATGAATATGTGGTATGTGAAATTTAAAACCAATTCCTGGTAACAAAAATGGAAAGATTATCAGTGGCCATTCTTCACTCAACCTCTTGTTTTCATCCTAGCTGGAAGACTTAGAGGTGACAGTCGCTGACCACATACAGAAGGTGTTAAAGCCAAACTTCGGTGCAGCGTGGGAGGAGATCGGAGATGACTTTGAGAAGGAAGAGACGTTTGCTTTGTCCACAGTCAGAACTCTTGATGGTAAGTTTGGTTAAAATCAATTTCAATATCCTCATTACTATCAACAAGGATTTCAAATATATGTTTGATAAGGGTTTTGTGGCTTTAGATTTCGAATGTGAATTGACCATCTCTTTATTGTGTTTGTCTTCACAGAGGCAGTAAATAACATCATCAGCTTCTTGGGCATGCAGCCTTGTGAACGCTCAGACAAAGTTCCTGAAAACAAGAACTCGCACATTCTTTTCCTAGCAGGTTTGTAGATTTCATCACTCCAATTTTTTAGTTTTAAGTGTTTCAGTTCCTGAAATACTTATTAAATATTCATTTTTATCTATTTCACACCTGACTGATGCGGTTAATGATTGTGTCTTTCTGAAGGTGTGTTTAGGGGAGGTCATGATGTGTTGGTGAGGGCGCGTCTGGCCCTGGCTGATGGAGTCACAATGCAGGTGACTGTCAGGAGCACAGATGAGAACGTGGTCGACGTCATCCTGGCATCTGTCGGCTAAGCGAGTGATGTTGAGAGCGACCTGGTCACATGCCAATCAATCTGGGTCATTGTCCTTTTTTATGTATCTATATAGTAACTCTAATGTTTCACACAACCATCTTTGTGGCTTGACATAAATCCTCTGAAAACATCCTGTTTCTGTATTTGGTCTGTTCTGAGATTTCTAAAATACTGTGCCACTTTATTTCATGTGGAAGAGATCTAATTGTTGTTGTTTCTCTGGTATTTGAGCTGTTTTGGCTTTGTGTCATGGCTCGGGGGAAACAATCCTTTAAATCAAACCTTTTCATTTATCAATAATAAAAACATTCTAAAAGAGTACAAGACTTTTTTTGTTTTCTTCTTTCCTACACACAACATGACAATTCATACAAAGTTTTTTTTTATTTGAATAAAAGCATTCATGCTTTGAACAAAAATGTATTTACAAGTAATGGCATATTGTATTGTGCAAACTCTTATTGACAATTGTAAAGATTATTTGGTGCAATACTTTGTTTCATGCATTTAGAAACATGACTGGCATACTTTGCGGTTTGGAATATTTTCTATCATCTTATTTGGGGCAGTATTTCAGAATGAGTTGATAAAGCTAAGGTAGGCATTAAAGAAGCCTGTGGGATCCTCCAGCTGTGGATAATGACTCACGTGCTCATCTAGAACCGATACTGTAGATCTCTGAACTAGTTTCCTGTAGATGAGAGAGAGAGAGGGGAAAGTGGTTATTAAACATTTCTTATGTTATAGTTTGATCTGTCTTTTCTGTTTGTCACAGCATTGCTGTTTTATCTTGGCTTATATGCTTAGTTAACACTTGAAATCACTGGCCAGACCAATCATAAAGAACTAACCCTCTAAATGCACCAATAGTGTAGTGCCGTGTTTCCCAACCCTGTTCCTGAGTAGGGATGGGCAAAAAATAAGAAAAGATTTTTCGTTTAATTTTTTTTTTTTTTAATGTAGTCGATTTGATATTAATTCTCAAAAGCCAGGAATTGATTTTTTCCGTATTTATTTCCGCAAACATTGAACATAATATTTGATTGACATTAATCTTATTACTAGTTTCTCCACTAGATGTCATCCTCTTATTTACCTTGATGTCTCAGCAGGGACAGTGTCATTCATTCAGTGCTAAACATGTCGGTTATGGTTAGGGTAAGTAGTAAAGAAAGAACGCATGTGTTTTATCAATGTATCCGCGGATTAATCTTAAAGTGACAGGAACCGAATATTCCTGCAGACAAAGAGAAAATCACTCCCTTCTCTTCAATGAATAATGTTTTTGTAACTTTAAAATAGGATTAAACTTCATTTAATTTGAACAGTGAAGATTATATGCAGTGTAATTTTACATTTGATTATTCAATTTCTGTACCTGAAAACTACTGTAGACCTGAAAATCCTTAAAAGCATCGATTGTTTCATTTGTATTTTAATTATTTTTTCTTAATGTTTAATTGTCTTTAATGATCTTTGAAATGTATATTAGTAGTTTTAGCTGTGGATTCAAATAGAATCGAGAATTGTTCAATTTCACTGGTATCTAAAATATTGGGTTTATTCATTTATTTATCTTTTTGTGGAGGGGCAAGTGAAAATGTATTGAATTCATTTAATCGAGAATCGAATCGAATCGAATTGGGACATCTGAAGTGTCTATTCCTGAGGGCACACCAACAGTACACATTTTAAACTCTTCCTAATTGAACACACCTGATTCAACTCATCAGTTCATTGGTAGAGATTCCAAGACCTGAAATGGATGGCTCAGGTAAGAGAGACATACAAAATATGTACTGTTGGTAGTGAGACACTGGTGAGGTGGGTAAGTAATGTGCTTTACCTTCTTAAAAGATTAAGGTTCAGTCGTGAGCAAATGCTTAAGTAAGCTTTTGAATGTCATATTTTGAAATTATATAAAGACGAAAATGTTCTTTCAAATGATGTTAAAAACAAATGCTAAAAACATTTTATTATAAACTCTGTGGGTCAAAGGTAAAGTCTCTGCCTTTAGTACAAGAAAGTCTTGGTTCAAAACCCACAATTTCTTTTATTACATTTATTTTGTCAAGTTTCTTTACAAACAGACACTATAGTCCAATCACAATGGTTCAAGAGATAAAGCTCTATGTTTCAGAATCCTGAGTAAATTCCCATATTTATTTTTAAGCATATAAAACAAAGCACTCTATCCAAAACTAATCCGAAACATTCCATCAGCATGTCAAATTCAGTGGCTCAGGAGATAAAGGGTTCTGTTTTAATCTTGGAGTACTGTTCAAATCCTACATTAAATTAATGTTACATACAACTAAACATCCCAAAATGCCACACTCATTGTAAAAGCCATGATGGTCTTGGCTGAATACACGTTGGTTTGGGAAAGGTTAGAGTTCAAATCCCACCTCAGTGTGTTGAAGTTACAACTAACCAACAGACAGACTCCATGAAAAAATGAGGTGCAGCAAATGTTTTAAAATAGTTTTTCTCCAAATTTATATCATATATATATTTGCCTTTGCTTTCTGGTCCACTCACCACCCTGGATTTGAACCAAGAACTCTTACACTGGGAAGTTTGCTCTAACCACAGGACCATCACCATCATTTAAACATTATGCATGTTTTAAAAAAAAAAGTCTAGACATATTTCTTATTCCCTAATGATAAAAATTGTTATTTAGATCGTTTAAATACAGTTAAAACATGTACACTGACATATATACTCACTGGTAGAGCTGGATAAACTGGGGATGTGGATTAACTGGATCTAGGGGTCCATAAATCATGTGCACTACAAAGTTAGAAAGTGTTAAATCAGTGATATTTACAAAGAAACACATTCATAATGTTGTATATGTACACAGCCTGAAGTGATTTCTCAACTGATCATCTTGCAAAGCACAAAACTATTTATAACTCTCAATAGAAATTAAAAAAACAAACCCTCCATCCTATAGTATGAGTGTTATAATGCTTATCCTGCTGCATTGTCTGAATAATATATTGTAATATTACACTACTGTCACCTCAAACGTTTATTGCCTGGGGTGCAGACGGGCTAAGCAGCTTCCGCAGTGCTTTTCAATGGATTAAACTACTTAGCCTCAATAGCACTGCACACAGTGAATCACCTCAGTCATGACGGCTACTCCAGCACTTTACACCACTGAGTGAATGGTGTGTGTACTCACATGGTGTTGAAGTCGAGGTTAGAGCCCCCACCCATCTCTCTCTGTGTTTCAACCTCTGGTTAATGTACTGCAGGACACTGGCCGAGACACAACAAAGGATTATCATTACAAGCAAAGCACTGCAGATGCAACGCAATGAAAAATTTAGACACCTGTCCATGACCAGATTTCCATCGTTAAAGCGAATGCCTGTCCACATGTCCCAGAACTCTGCTTCTGTTGGCTGGGTGAACGGTCCAAACACATCCCGTATTCTGTAGGGTAAATACATGTACGTTTACCCTAAGCCATAAGTTAGGCTACAACTTATCACCTAAATGATTTATGACTGTGTAAAGTACAACAAATACTTTAAACTGTGTACTAGAAAGCATAAAGCTCTACTCCACTCCTCTTCCAGACGCTCCACTCACCCTCTAGAGAAAAGCTGGAAGTTTATTAGGCGAGTAAGTACAGGCGAAATGAAGCCAGAGTCCTTCAGCACCTACAGATGCCAAAATATCAGAAACATTCACTTCTCACCTCTCAGATGTAAAAAAAAAAAAAGTGTCTTTATAAAGTGTCACACTCACTTTCTGAAGGAATCTTGGATAATGAGTCTCAGGGAATATACCTTTAAAGGTTGAAAACAAAAAAGATCCTTCATTTTTAGTTTTTACATAATGTTACGAGATATATAATTTTCATAAAGATTGAATAAAACTTTAATGCACCTCCATTTGAGAGGCAGAGGCTGTTTATGGTGACATGTCCGCTCCTGTTATGGTCGCTCCTGTGTGTTTAACTACACGTGAGAACCACCCAGATCACACTGACAGGAACATTAAGCTGAATTCTGCCCAGAGAGCTTGTAGGATCCTTACGGCTCACCTGTACAGTAACTCGAGAGCTACAGTGTCTCCGTAATCATGTGACATTAGGTTGATCCTCTGCTCTGACAACTCCAAATGAGCGATCAGGGCCTCCACCACACTGGCCTGCTCGAAGATGGAGTATCGGTGCGGTCGCTGGAGAGTAGAGTAAAATAAGCATTCAAGTTATGGATAATAAAAAAACAGTAGTTGTAGTGACTGCATGTCTTTCATCTCACCGGTTTATCTGAAAAACCAAAGCCCAGGAAGTCAAGGGCGATGACTCTATTAAAGCGCTGAGTAAGAGAATCCCAAATCTACAAAACGACAACGAGATTCAAGAAACATCAATGCTGCACACCAAGTGCAAAACTGTTTGTGAACTGCTTCCACGTTGAAACGTTTACACTGTAAAATGACATTAAAATGGCTCTGTGCTTATACCTTATACCAGTCATAGCTTGAAGTAGGAAAACCATGAAGCAGCAGGAGGACATCAGAGCTTCCCACAACACCAACTGACTCTACGGACAAACATAAAAGCACACCATTATATCTATAAGAGAGAGTCAGCTAGTAAACAAAGCCTGTGATGTACCTTTATAGAATATGTTGTTCCCTCTGAATGTGAAGAAGTGTCCGGAGGCGCGCCAGGTGTTGAGCGCAGGTGAGAGCTGTGGAGGAGGGATGTGCAGGTACACCGCGAGCAGAGGAATGCACAACAGACCCACGTGAAGCCACCACTCCCTGCTCGCGCGACGGGCCGACCCGCACTCGCTTTCTTTCTGCTGAAGACAGGGTAAGTTTTTATTTTGTGTTGTAAACTGCAGCTGTTTTTGTATTAAGATTCGTTGTTTGTATTAGAAGCAGAGGCAGATATAAGCGGACACGGACGAGCGCGCGCCACCATAACACGAGCGTCTTTCAACGCCCGTTGAATTCAAACGCAATTTAAACATTAAGCAAAATAATAACTATGCGTGATAGCCGTTTACAAGAGAAGCGCACGTTATGCGGAAAGTTACTTACGGGTGAGTCGTGTGACATTGTCGAATCCTGCACTTTATCGCAGCGTGTGTCGGTTGTTTTTGCTGATGGGCTGAAATTTGTGCTGTTGAGAGACATTAAGAGTCTGTCACTGAACTGTCATCTGCAGGATCCGTACTTGCATTGCCTTAAAACGGTGTGTCGAGACTGTTATCAAGCGTCATGTTGCCAAGGATCCAAAGGTCTCAGGCTGAAAATTAAGCTCGCTTACGCCCCTTGTGGTGCGGATGGCAAACGGCACTTCAAGATCGAACGGCGAGTCTTGCTTATTCTCAGGCAAAAAAAGTCCTTGTTCATTAATTAAATGTAGGATAAAAAAAACAAGCTCCCTCTGTTGCTCAATAAATGTATCACAGTAATAATAGATGAGAAGCCAAAATCGATGTGGAGACGAGCACATCATTTCAATTTTATAAAACGTATAGATAAAAAATATGATTTTAATCGGTTCTCGACCAAGAGATCAACAGGAAATATGCCAGGTTTAAATATGTCTCAGAGCCGATGGGGTAAGAAATGTTTATACATGGCCAAAGTATTAATAAGATCTTACACAACTCTTTTTGGTGGCTTGTTTATGAGTGAAGCATTATTTAATATTATTTTAAAACATTCTTCATAGTTAAACAATGTTGTGCTGTTTTTAGACTCGGTTGGATATTTGAAATACAGGACAGAACGATTACGATTATTAAAGCCTGAACTAAAATAACTGCTGACAGTTATATCATGACATTGCTGATTTAAAACATTTAAATGGTGCATGATGGTAACGGGCACGTTTAGCAGCTCCCCCTTGTGGACATTATTTATATCTATCAGTAATCAATTACAACGCCAGTAAGTGACAAAAGGAATTGAGAGGAATGAAATGAGAACTGCATGTGATGGTAAGCATATGATATTCTGTGGACCAAGATGAAAATCATCTTGATAAACAACCTACTTTCATGATATTTCATTTAATTTTATCAAAAGTTCTTCATAATATCGCGTGTGAAGGCATAAAAAAATGAAATGATACATTTTTGGATCATATTTAACATCCCCAAATCTCATTCAGAGGTATTTTATTCATTTCCTTTATTTTATTCATTTTTCAAACACGTCCCTTATTCTGTAGGGCAAAGACATGAATCAACAAAGACATCAACAACTCCATATTGTACTAGTAGGATTAAACTTTAATTACATTAACTTTAGGAAGCAGCTAACATGATAAAGACATATCTTTGCATGAAGTTTAGTGAAAAAAGAGCTCACTGATTGACTCTGATATTTTCAAACAGAACATGTTGATTTTTGGTGTTTAGAGCCTTTAAATCTGCAGTGATTGCAAGTGTTTGTTTTTTAACTTTATAGTGGCTTCTTTTAGTTTTTATCTCACAATTCTGACTTTTTTTCTCAGAATTACGTGATATAAAGTTGCAATTGTGAGTTATAAACTCTCAATTTTGAGAAAAAAAATCTCAGAATTGTGAGAAAAGTCAGAAATGAGATATAAACTCGCAAAAAGTTACTCAAATTTTGTATTTTAAATACGTAACTAAGTTACATGTATTTCGTTACTCCCCAACCCTGGTATAATGATAGCTTTTCACTGTTTAATATAAACGGCACTGGTACATTTGACAACTCCCTCGTGTGGACATGAAGTATAATACTGACGACACCAGCGGGATTAAAGATACAGACGAAATTTTGAGGAAAGAAAGGAATAGGAGCGCCTCGCTAACATCCATTACAGGAAGGCACAATATATCTCACTATTGCTCTGAATGAATTGATAAAGCTGAGGTACGCATTGATGAAGCCTGTGGGATCCCTCATCTGAAAATAAGCTTTTCGAGGATTGATTCACAAAATTCACTGATTGATTCGCAAAAATGATTCACTGATTTGAAACACTAACGACACCTGCTGGTCAATATAGTGCAATCCAACGAGAACACGGCCAGACCACGTGTATATTTTTCATGAAAGTTAAATCTAATGTACAAATCATTAAATATGAAGTCTGCGTATGTGTGCCAGATCATCACAGCCTTGCCACAAACTTTCCGAATGTTTCAAGACAGTATAACTTGTTGAAACATGTCACATGACTTGGGCTAGTTTGACATTCACACTGAAGCACTGATTTAAAATAAAATATTTTTAAAAGTTTTGAATGATGTAGTGTTTCTAAAGTGATCATCAATAACTGCGGATCACATGCTCATGTAGAACCGATACTTTAGATAGTTTCCTGTTAAACAATTCAGATAACCACTGGCATAAGGTGGCTCAGGAGATTCTGTCTGAGAGCTCGGAGTTCAAATCCCATGGTTTCTTACATCACATTGTTGTCACTATATCAGTAAAACACCTCAAAGAACTTAAAAACACCACTCTATCAGCACACTCTCTGAGGATTACCGCCTTGTGTGTGATCTTTCACACATGAAAGTTTGGTTTCAAATCTGCTAAGGTGTTTTCATCATAGAACACAACCCAGTAAAATCCACCCAAAACTTCTCAGACTCAGTGGATCAGTGTTTTCATCTAATCATGGAGACCTGAGTTCAAATGCATTGCTGATGTTAAATCCCACAAGTCTCTTCACAAAAGCCATGAAGGTGCAGTGGCTAAATACGTTAGGCCACAATAAAGGTTTGAGTTCAAATCCCACCTCAGTGGCCAAAAGTGACATCCAGCCAAGGAAAATATAGATCTTTGCCCTTTATTCAGATATGACATAACGCAATGAAACATGGCAAATTGTGCAGACATAACTTTTGGCAAGGCTATCATATAAAGAAATGATGAACACATGAATAAACAAGAGATAACTAAATAAATATTAATAACTGATTATGTTGTATGCATGCTTTTCCATGCTGTTTGTTTTTCTATGCATTTTTGTTGCATTGTAAGAACTTGTAGCTGTAGTTTGCCTTTTTTATCAAATAATGTTGTCTGATAAATAACATCAGGTAAATATGAAATTTGTTATTGCATTTTTTATAGTAAGCCTATTATTTTGGAATAAAAACTGATGAATATATATATATATATACTTTTTTTTTAAATAAACAGAATATAAATTACAATAAATTACATAAAAGTACAAAATAGAACTATATTGGTGGTAGCCATTGTAAGTGTAAGTAATGTAACAGGAACATGACATTTACATTTAAAAAAATTAAATAAAAACTTTAAAATGGTTACTCCATGCAGGTGTCTGTCACTCTTATACCAAACCTCCGACTGAACAATCCTATAGTTTCACATTTAAAATGCATCTAAGAATCTCTGTTTACACATTTATCTTGCAAAAAGAACATGCATTTTAACATGTACATCTGAACAAGTTTGCTGGAGCATATACGGCTAAAATAGGAGAAAAAGCAGTTTAACTCATCTGGGTTTCTGCCAGAAGACTTGAAGAACTGTAATGTAACACAGTCATGTGACCGGATGAGCAGCCAGTCACAACCCAAGGATGTCTGTATTACATGGAAAACATACATATTTTAAAGACAGATATTAAAAAAAAAAAAAAAAGTAAGATGATATTCAGTTAGCTTGTAATGTAAATCGATGAGATCTTGTTAAACACTATAGCAGATTACTTAGGCTACATAAAATGCATATAAATATCAGTTGCCATTTCTTAGTATGGTGATATTTAATATATTTAATGATGTTATGCAATGCATTTGAAAGATGACAAACAGTCCTGTCGTCATTTATGAATGCATATTTAATGTCCACAAGAGGGCGCTGTCAAATGACACCGTGTAAAACAAAACATTGAGTCCTACGAATTGTACTGACAACAACAACAAAACGTTATGTGTTTCCAGAAAACGATAAAGATCATCAAAATCAGACGTTTAAAACATCTACTTTACTATTAAACAAAAAAAAGAAGAGTTTCTTCTCCCGTATTTTATTTGTGTTTGTGTTTCGGCCATGTTTCACATCAGACATTTTATCTGTCTTACCCTTCCAGTTGAGAGCTGATCTGAGTCAAATAACTAGATTTACTTGAATATATATATATATATATATATATATAATATCAGTTGCCATTTCTTAGTATATATATATATATATATATATATATATATATATATATATATATATACAATTATATATATATATACAATTAAAAATGTGTATTCTCTCATCAACGACTCGCAACTGACACTTCCTGTTTGGCGTTTCATGCATTAATGCTGCGGCGATCATTTTTTTTTCCTGTCTTACATTTAACGTAATAAGTGGGGATTTTTGTTTTGACTATGAAAAGGTTAAAGTAAGAAAGACGTCAAAGAACTGAGTAAATCATTTTCAGTCTCGTCTGGTAGAAACGGTGTAGTTTGCCATCCGCTACACTAGGCGGCGGAAGCGGGTTTTACTTCTGCATGACACCTTCTTGTCATGATGACCACACCTGATGACACTTGATGACAGTCGACACAACACCTTCTGTGGTCTTAAGGTAATTAAAGCACAAATCCTGCAGTTCACAGCTCAGTGACAGACTCATAATCTTGTATTTAAGTCATTAATTAAGGTTTTATCGATGTATACATTTATCTAAGTAGAACATAATATGTTTACGTTTAGTATTTCGGTGATACTGCACTTTTGCCAAAGTGTAACCCTACAAGAGCTAGTTATTTACAGGTAACTTGTCTATGTCTGAAAGCAATATGTTCCCTTTGTTACTTGGTAAAAAGAGCTTGAGAACCAGATCAATGTGTGTTGTAGGGTAGTAAATACTTGCCTGTCGTTGACACCAGTATTTATTACCTACAACACGCATTCTCCCTGTCCTCTTGGTGGAGGGAGAGATTGTAAAACACGTTTTTTTATTTGTCCCCAGAAACACAGAGACAGACTGAAGGCCATAACCTCGTCTTCAACACCACGTGAGTCCCACAGAATTCATATGAAGCACAACACTTGAATATATATATATATATATATATAATCTTGCTATATATTATATTGCTGAAGCATCAGGCAATATGGTGTGAAACAACACTCAACCATGGGTGGGTTGGATTTATGAGTGTTATATTTGTAGTTTTGTGACTTATATAATGTTGCAGGTAATAGCGTCATTACAACTAAACTAAAAAAGTTTTTTAAAAAGGCGAAGGCTGTAATATTCAACAACTGTTGCCATGATTTGTAGTCTGGAGGAGCTGACGCCAGTTGCTTCTATGTTGCACACACACTTCAGGCTACGATTCCATCCAGTCTGAGCATATTAAACATGTTTGATATTTTGAGCCGGTTTTAGAAAACATATGATTTAATATGCGTCCCTTAGGCACATGTTTTGAGAAGAATTTAACATTACCAAGAGTGAGAGTCTGAGTAACTGATAATTGTCTCAAACACATGGTTTATGTGAGCCTTCGTTTTATATGATGAAAAAAGCAGAATGTGTGTTACAGCATTAATTTAAAAAACAAAAAACAAAAAAAAAACAGTGGGACTTAAGCTTCAAACACAATGTTTTATATCCTGAGCCACATAGCCTGAGGAATGAAAGTGTTTTGCGTCAGGGAACTTTATTTAGAACTTTGTTTTATATAATGAAAAACATTAGCAATTGTGAGATTTGCAAGACATAGCAACCACAACGCCAATGTTCGTGAAGTGAAATATTAAAGTACTGTATCAAATATACAATCACAAAACTAAATAAGAACTTTAAAAATTCTTTACATCAAACTGATAGCACTTACATAATGTGAGTAAATAACATCATTTTTTTCAAATAAAGTTTTTGTGTAAAACGAATACATCAAAGCAGCCTGGAAGTTTCTAGTAATCACAAAGAAATCGCCTTGATGAGCTGCTTCAGGTGTTTTTAATTAGGGCTGGAGCTAAACTCGGGAAAGTGGGATTAGGCACTTCTGCTAATGGTACAGATTCTGCAAATGTCAGCTAAGTGACAAATTTATTCATAATGTCAGTCAACAGCACATATTTCAGCAAACAAAACTGACTCACGCTGTGAAAAAGTGCAGGGATGACGTCACATGACTCACCTGTAAAGTCTCATTCCCATACAGTGTATTTCTCTTGTAAGTACTCTAGCAGTATGTAAAAGTCCTTACTTTTTACGTTCAAGTCATTATTTAAGTGTATACAATGATGTGTAATTCTAATATAACTATATATATTGTTTATATTCTGCTCTATTGCTTAACGCCATCAGACCTTTAGAACAAATGAGTTAGTTGAGTTACTTTTAGAATCTTTGAATGAATCGCCCTTTTAATATTCATATAATAAAGTACAATAATAATCATAGACTTTCACTTTGTTGTAGTCTTACTGTAGGCAATAATTTACTGTCCTACAAGCCACGAAACAAAACGTGTCATTTAGTAAAACTAAACTTGTTCCAAAGATTATATTTAATATAATATAAAATTATATTTAAAAACCAAGGCTGGTTGATTATGTGGCATTTGATATGTGCATCCTTACTTTTGAGAAGCACCAATCGAGTCAGTAAGTTGAAATGGACAACCGGATTATGCTTGAGGCGTTCAAATGTGACTTTAATAACCAGTCAATAGTTCCTTACTCAAAGCTTATCGTAATGGCTTCTGTAGAATTCTAATAGTTGGATGGATTGCTTTTAGAATGCAGTCTTTTGTATAAGAAAAACTTGCATTATGATTTTTAAATTTAATGTGTGCTCAACATGAAGGAAAACATGGCCCTCAGGTTACGCTAAATATCAATTTTTATTCTTAAAAACCATACACGATACTCGACAAGTTTAAAATGTAAGTTGAATCACGATATCCATTTACATTGCGCAAGATAAACAGACATGATCTTTTATTTCCAAACGTTAAGATTTAAAAAACAAAAAAACAAAACAAAAAACAGATCCTTAAAACAGATGGATAAACATTCATTCCCATTATAGGAAGACGCTATAGAAAAAAAGTTATGGATTATTTTAATATATCTGCTCTAAATTGCAAACTCAAGCATTTTTTTTATTTATTAAACATGAAAAAAAAAATGAAATAACTTATTCAAAAAAAAAAAAAAAAAGTGCAGTTGCAATGACTGAACAAATCCGAATCCCTTTCTCCTGATTTTCTTTCTTCTCCTTTATTACACCCTTAATAAATGAACCAACGAGTGGAGAGAAGCAACAGTCTGAACTGGATCCCGCTGCCAAAAAAGTAAGTCTACTCCTAAACATTACAAAAAACACAAAACATGTTAGTATTTTGACCATAAGTTTCATGCTATAAGCCACCCTGAGTATTATATTACTTGGAGAACCAATCACGACCCTTGTTTTAAGAGTGCCCCACCCCCCCCATGAATATAATTTATGTAAAATCCCTGTAGGTCTGGTTCAGCAGGTTGAGATGTTCTCATATCCGCATAAAAAATACAATTTATTTATATGGTCTGTATCAAAACGTTCCTTGGGAATCTGAAATAAAGTACCCTGTGCTGTGATACCAGTGTTTTACGCATGTTTTTTTTTTTTTTTTTTTGGAAAATTCTTCATGTTGATTCCTTTGCGTTTCCAGTACTTCAGGTCTTAAATATATTCTACAAACAATTGCAATATTTTCTTAATTGACAGCAATCTTTATGGAATATGGAGGAAAAAAAAAAAAAGTACAAACTTTGTCATTTTCATATTACCAACAAACCAAAACACTTGAGGAAATTTTCTCAAAGAAAAAAACAAAAACATGAAACAAATTTTGAAAACAATTCACTCTTTTTCCTTCCTTTATTTTTCCTTTTGACTGAGACAACAATGTACTACTTAAAAGACAATCTTAAGTTAAAATTCTTTACTTTTTAAATCATTGCATCCTTTTCAATTCAAATTTTGTTTGTTTGTTTTTTTTTCAGCCTGAGTAAACAAACTTATGATACATTGGCAGGAACTTAAATGTCATTGTTGGACTGACTGTGGACCATTTCAAATAGTTAAATCACAGATGCATTCATTCTTTAAAGGTTGACCTGATGTGGCCTCCACTTCAAAAATCACACCGTCAAAAGTGTGAAGACTTCAGCCATTTCACACAATTCAACTTCCAAATGAGAATGAGACATGGAATATTGAAACTTAAAAAGCAAAACAAAACTAACAACTTTAAGGGGTGAAATAGTAAGTATGAGAGGAGATGTATGGACAGAGATCCTCGTCTACGGCTCCCTCTCGTCACCAGTCCAATGAAAAAACCTCCCATGGACCCCAATACCTTCTCTGCTATACAAGCCTTAGTGTTTTCTATTTGGCTAGAAGGTTCTATTATCTACAAATATATAACAAATAAAACTTGCAGGCAAAAATAGTTCGGTTTCCATAGAAACACCCTTTTTTTCCTGAAAATACAGCAGTATCTGAAATATTTCTCTTATTTCAATTGTCCCCATTTCTCTGCATCAGGAAGCTCTTCCACCAACAAACAGAAGAAAAAAAAAGTATCTACAAACTTTGTAAACAGACCTGTGTCTTCCAAAAAACATAAATAATTCAAAATATTAACAGCCAAATGATGCAGAAATCAGTGTTTGAATAAGCAAAGGGCAAAAAGAACAAATGTACAACACCATCCAGATAAAGAGAAGCAAAAGCTAAGAGCTAAGCTCCCGAGAGATCCTTGGCTCCGCCCCTCTCATCCAATGAGTTCTCCAGGCTTTAGTCCCTGCGGAGACGAGCAGGTGTTGAGTGTTGTACCGAGGGGCAGAGCTGATCAAAGGGACGTCTCTAGGCTGTGCATGGGGCTCTCGGGAGTTGAGGGTGTGGCTGGCTTGCTGGGATCCAGGAAGAGGTGGATGCCGCTGTCTACGGCGTTATTGTTCTGATTGGGCGAGGGTGGGGGAGGAGGCGTGGGTGTGGCGTTTCTCTTAGTGGGGGCGTCGTCCTCTGCATCCGTGTCATCGATGAGGGGGATGTGGGGTTCTGAGTCCTCTATCCGGAACTCCGGATGGGTCATGAAGTTGTGGATGGAGCTGCGAGACTCTGGCTTCTCCAGGCCCTCATAGGGCGACAGCGAGCTGCGGAATGCATTCACCACTCGGATCTGTGGGAGAACGGGACGTAAAGTCAGCCTTGCTGCTCACAGAGATTTACCTCTAGTTTGCACACACGTACACAACAGGCATACAAAGTCAAACATCACTTTTTTTTTTTTGTTTTTTTTGTTTAAGTAAAAGGTTAAACCAAAGGCCAAATGGACTGGTTTTAATTGATGAGTGGAGAGCAGTGAGGTTAGCGCACCAAAACCGTCTGAGAGAGAGTGTGTGAGCAGTCAGATGTCGTGCAACTTCGATAGAGAAGACAAAACTCTTGAAAACCTGATGCTTGTGTTACGGTGAGCTTATCCTCTGACCGAGGGACAGAAAATCCTCTTTTCTCAGGATTGAGAAGTAACAGATGTACCAAACTGGAAAAAACTTTGGGCGTATTCTCAGTTGTAAATCACAGATAGCCAATTATTCAAAATGCAAATGAGAAAGAGACAGAGAGAACGGAAGAGAGAGGACAAGGTAACCCCAGAGGACACAGCTCAACACATGAGGTTAATATTTCTGGGCATGCTTTTACTGGTGGGGAGGGATCGATCACTTATTATGTTGTGAAGTAGAGACGCAAAACTTTAAAGCAGCCAAGCAAGTTTAAGCTAACCAGCACAAGTAAATTCACAAACAGTCTAGAGACTGGACCCATGCAGAGCAGCGCTACCTTGTGTTTCAACAGAGGTAAACCTTTGAGTATAGCCCATGACACATTTCACAGAATCTAAGGAGGAATATGCGGCAGTCAGTGTCGTAGCGTTTCGAACTCAGTTTCCCAATGTCCAATATCCATTTCATTAGCAAGACTAAAACAAAAGACTGTTTCAAACAAAATACAAAGTACCCTGAACAGAGAAAAAGGGTTTGTGGACAGCCAGGACCTGATGAAAGATGGAAATATTGATGTGGTTAGAATCGTGCTGAAAGACAAACAGAAACGACATGATTCCACCAGCTTTTCCTCCAGTCGCAGATCTTCCCCTGTAAAATAACGAAGTTACATAAAAAAGACAGAGAGAAAGAGAATGATAATACTGGCAGTACAGTATGAGAGAGTGTGAGAAAGAGGAAACCGTGTTGAGGACGAACAGTAGCGCCAAGAATGAGTGAACGAGCAAAAACTGACACTAAAGGAAAGGTGATGAACAGCAGAGAGAGGAGAGGAAGTTCATTTGTGGCTAAACTACAGCACAACATCCACTATATCTCACTTGTTAACAGACAATCCTACAGAAACCCGAAATACTTACCTGAATGACACCTTTAAAAACGTCCCACAAACCCATTCACAAGACCAATTTGATGCGATTGGTCGGGTTATCAGTGTGAACATGGGCGTATACTCAAAACATTTACACGCAGAATACTAGCCTGGAGAGCACGCGCAGGGCTGCAGACACACCAGACGGTATTAGACAACAACTCTTCATCGGTGAAACCCAGCCAAAGCCATCAAACACAGACACAGATACCTCAACCTCAACACTTAAGATATACAGCCGTTAACATCGAGAAGCAATGTGGAAGATGTTTCGAGATACAATTCGTTTCGAACAAGAGAGCGAGAGAGAAGGAAGGACATTAGGAGAAGAATGAAGACCGTTAGGCGAGAGGAGGAAATGTTAATTGTCATGCACTAATAAACACGCACTCACACCCGACAGTGGCAGAAGCGGTGTTGAAGGCAGTAGCAGGAGATAAGGCTACATGTGTAGGGCTAGAAACATTGGTTACATCGTGCTGTTGGCTGGTGCTGGAGGGCTGGCGCCTGACGGCCGCCTGAAAGGAAATTCCGCTCTGGAACGCACTCACTACATCCATCTGGAAGGAATCAGAGAGTGTGATAGGCCCAGATAACGCACAGGAGAGAGAAAGACAGAGTCAGAGGTAGAAGTGAGAAAAGAGAAGGGATAGAGGAAGAAGGGCACCCATATAAAGAAGACAGAGACAGAGCAGCTGAGAGAGAGAAAAAAAGGCACTGAATTAAAAGACCCTGACCTGACATTTGCCTTTAGCATTGATTGGCTTATTGCACTGATAAACTGCATTAATAAACCCTCTTCCACCAGTATAAGGTCACCATAAGTGGTGAATCGATTGGAGGGTGTACTAACACAAATCATAATCAGAGAAAGGGAAATAAAAATGAAAATAGATTAAGCAAGGTGGGCATTTGGGCTCCTGCGCTTGGGCTGTGGGGGTTGCGGAGTTGTGCTGTTTGTGAGAGGTTACCTGAGTCTGAATGCGGTTGAGGCCTCTGAACCAAAGGATCTGCCCCCTGCGGAGCTCTCGCTCAGCATGGTCAATTTCATCCATGTCGTCCAGCTCATCCAACTCCTCATCTGGGATTTCCTCCTTCTGCGTGCCGTGACCAGCAGTCTTCAGGAACTTCAGCCGACTCGTGGGGATCGAGGAAATGACCTGAATGGAATAGATGGATATCAAGTGGCAACAGGAGAAGAAAAAAAAAAATAGCTCAGTCAGGCAATTTAGTTCACTGCCATTAGGGGGCACTGCTCTATTAGTATTGAGGAGTTTGGATTGGTGCAAGTTAAAGGCTACAAGAAGTAGATTTCTATAACACAAGGAGGAATAGTCAGATGAAGCTCACCTGTCCCCAGAGTAGACATCCAAAGCCCAAGAAGACACACCATAGCCACTGTTCAATGTTCAGCCCCACACAGCTGAATGGCTTTCCTCCAAACTGCACGATCACAATCTGAGTGGGAAAGTGTCATTTTGATCACGTTTTTTTCATGGCATTATGCTTGGATCACACTAGCATTTTTAATTCAGAAATATCTGTTTATGTTTAAGTATGTGCTCTGATTATGGGCCTTCATTACAGTGGACATACCTGAATAACAAAAGTCCCGAAGACGATGGAACAGAAGATCAAATTGTTGAAAATGCCTTCAAAGACATTGCGTTCCCCATGGATCTTCCGTGCATTGATTTCATTAAACAGCTGCATCATCACAAAGGTGTTGAAGACGATGGTGTAGTGCTCAGAGGGGGGAGCGTGAAGAGGGGCATTACGCCCACTGTCGATGTCGAATATCTTCTCACCTGAAAGATGAGCAGAAAGTAAAAACATTGCAGTGTTAAAAATAATACTCTTGATAGACATGGCTGAATACAGGATATAAGAGCAGTCAAAAAAACTCCAAATAACAATTGTTGACTATTATTATTTACATTATTTTAACATATCACAACCTGCAGGCGCCTCCATTTTCATGGATGTTTGCTTTATGCTATTATAATGTGCTTGACTCAGTTGGTTTAATCACTCTGTTGCCTAAACATGTGTTCGTTCTTACCAGCAAAGAGCAAAGTGAAGATGATGGTGAGCTGGTAAACCGCATGACCCAGTATGTTCTTCATCATTGTCCTGGAGATGAGGGGTTTATTACGGCCGTAAGGCTTCCTCAGCAGAAGAGATTCAGTGGGGGGTTCAGTGGCCAAGGCCAAAGAGGCAAATGTGTCCATAATCAGATTTACCCATAACATCTGTACAGCTTTCAAAGGAGAGTCCTGGGAAAGTGAGAGAGAACAGAAGGTGACGGTTCTGACCTCATTCACTGCTGCCACCTTCATAACATTCAAAAACACCCCCTCAGTTCTGCATTTGCATGAGTACAGCCTTTTCTGAATTTTGTACACAGTTTTTCAGGGGAAGTCTGCATAATTTTGCATAATAAATTTTAACACGAGAATACAGAGCTGAAAAATAATCCCATCAGACAAAATAACACAAAAAGCGAAGAACTACACGAATGACAGGTGCTGAAATTCTGGTGGAGTCTGCAGGCACAAATACTAAGTGTACAATATCCAGAGAATCTTACATAAGAAACAAGCAGAACACCTGAGGCTTGAGGCCACGTCCAGCCCTGGCTACTGACAGCAATGCAAAGCGAAAATGTAATCCTCCCATTCATTATGCAATAATGCAGGACCTCTGACTATCATTCCATTTAACAGAAGAGAGCTGGCTCATTTCGGACTGGTGCTTTGCCTGTAGATAGCAGTGCCAGATACCATGCTGACTGCCTGCAAGTCTTCATGCCTCAGACTAACAATTTCCAATCACTTCACACAGGATGGGTAGCAATCAGCTGCTTCCATCAACCACCACGACGCATCTGTTAAGACTCAATCCTTTGCGCAGAACTGCACTATTTAGCTTAACAGCTCAGCCGGCCACAGCATTATTGTACTTCTGGTAGAAGAGAGTTATTTCAGTGATACCTGTGTGATGCAAGCTCCAGTGAAGGCCACGATCACAGCCACCACATTGACGGTGAGCTGGAACTGGAGGAATTTTGAAATGCTGTCGTACACATTCCGCCCCCACATAACTGCCTTGACAATGCTGCTGAAGTTGTCGTCAGTAAGGATGATATCGGAGGCTTCTTTAGCAACGTCTGTGCCAGCAATGCCCTAAGAATAACAAGCACACTATATAAAAGCCATTCAAATCATTATCTAGAGCACAGACTCCTTATAGAATTCATTCTTTCTGTAGTCACGTCAGGCAGACCCACATACCATGGCAAACCCAACATCGGCCTTTTTTAAGGCAGGGCCATCATTGGTGCCGTCTCCCGTTACTGCCACAACCTGCCTCTGCTCCACAACAGTGCTGTCAATTATACCTGAAAGAAAAGACATGCGTCAAGACAAACAGCACAACATAACAGAGACGCTTTTTAAACATAGAATTAATCACTCATACTGTAGGAGCGAGTCTCTGAGCACCTTTGACTAGCGTATGCTTGTCTGTCGGCGAAGATCTCGCCAGCACCCGGAGTTTAGGCCATATTTTGTCAATCCGCTCTTGTTCAATCTGAAAAAAAAAGGTAATCATTATGAGCTTGTGAGCTTCTGTGTTTATGTGAAAAGTCCTACTGTGTGACTACGCCTCTCACCTCTCCCTTTTCATTACGGATCCGGCGGTTGAACTCTTTGCCCTCCATGCAGAGGAAGTCATCTCCTACTTGCAGGATGCCACATTTAGTTGCTATAGCGCGGGCAGTGTTAAGGTTGTCCCCGGTGACCATACGCACTGTGATTCCAGCACGCTGGCACTTTTTAATGGCATCAGGGACCTGAGCAGGAAAGAATAAGTGAGAATGACCGATTATTATCTGACTAGTTTTGCACGATATACCTGTACTAGAAAGGTATCACAATACCCTACTATTAAAAACTGTGCGATATGAAATTTTATTAGAACCAGTACTTTAACATATCTTTACTAGTGAACAAAACAGGAATTCGGATGTGTTGCAGTGTATTGGGTCCGTGCAGGTCTTAAAGTGACAGCAGCCTAATAAACCAGCTGCTGTCTGTGTGATTAATGTTAATCAAAGAAAAAAAACACCCAATGCTTGGCCGAATAACTTTAATATATATTTTTTTTCAGTGTATAGTTAATTCATTGAGTGAAGACTGCATTTTTTTTTTACTTTACATTTTTTCAGGTAGGCTATAGTAAGTCTACTGAATAGTAGGATTCAGGTAAGAAATTAAATAATATAAAGCACTATTTATTTAATTTGTGTTTTTCTTATATAGAATGTGCCATATTGTTTGATTGCATCTTTGCTTTAGTAACAGAAAATACAATTAAATAACTAATGTTGAGATTATAAAATTACATAAAAAAACCCATTAAATTATTCAAAATGAAATAAGATTTAGGTCATGTTACCCACCCGTATTGTGAACATTCATACAGAGATGTTTGCAACAGTGGCATGGCATTTTTTAAAATTTATTAATAAAACAATGGATTTTAAGTTCTGTCATATTACTCAATTACTTTTACGGTTTTATTTATTTATTTATTTTTTCTTCGTTTCTATTTTTTTTCCCTTGGTATTGCGGTATTTTAGTAGAGCTGAATTTTACTAGAGCTGCAACAAATTATTCTGATTATTGATTGATCTGTTGATTATTTCTTTGATTAATTGGCCGGAAAAATTATTTACCATTAAAAAATTATTTCCATTATTTACAAAACTGCTATTCTACATCCTGCCCAACATTAAGTTTGAAGGCAATGAAAACAAATATGTTGAATGCATCTAGGTATGCCATGTGCAATTTAACATTATGTGTGATTAAAAATTCAACTGATTGCTTACTACTCAAAATTATAAATCAATCACTAAATTAAAAACTATATTAAAGAACAAAGGCACAGCCTAAATGTTAACTGGTACGAGGTAGGAGGAACACATATCTGAATACATTACACCTAGCGGAAAAAAAAAAAAAAAATACTAAAATGTATTTGAAATACATTTTTTTGGGTGTGTGCCAAGTATACTTACAAATATATTTACATATATATGTACAAAACAAAAAACACCCTGCCTGCAATTGTACTTTTGGCATACTAAACTGACTCAAAGTCTGTTTAATTGGAACCACTAATTTTGTACTTAATGCGTTTTAATTGGGCAGAAGTAGTGCTGAGGTCTAACTAAAGATATACTTAACTATACTTGATTTTGCTAAAGTGGAACTATTGCAAGTATATTTAAAGTGTGCCTAAAAAACACTTTAAATATCTAGCATTTAAAGACTGATATTCAAAGACCATATAATCCTTAATAGTGATATTAAAACACTTTCTAGGCATAATATTAATAAGTATGCATTGTGCAATAGAAAGAAAGAAAGAAATACTCAGAATAAAGTTTAATTATAATTTTATATCCGTAAGTCTCAAGTCATGTGTCAAAAAATATGTCCATGCATTTGAAGTATACTTGGTATGAAATAAATTATTTTAAATAATGTATAATATATTATATATTATATTATATTATATATTAAATAATAATGTGCTCCTATTATATTGTGCTCCGTCTGTTGCACATACACATGCTGGTGCCAACTTGCTTGCTGTCGAGACAAGCTTTTAGGGAATATGGGAATGAATTTTTAACACTGACTACAACTGTAAAATGCAAGTTATGCGTTGAGGAAAACAAGGAGAACTTGTTACAAATGACTGAGGCTTGTACCTCTGGTCTGACTGGGTCTTCAATGCCAACGATGCACACACAGGTGAGCCTGCTGAGAATTTCGTTTTCGTTATCCCAGTCTGGTTCTCCTTCAGAAACAGGGAAGTCCCTGTAAGCCAGGCAGATGGTCCTCAGGCCCTCAGAGGCCATAGGCTCAATCACTCTCTTCACCATGTCATCTCGGTCTCTGGGGCGGAAAACCTTTGCCTCACCCGTCGCTGTCAGGATTTTAAAACACCTAGGTGAGGAGAGAGCAGGTAAGATATTGCAGATACCCAACAGCACATAGAAACTAAACCATCCAAGTAATTTCTCTGGGGAAATCTATCAGTAACACAGCCTTGGGGCTTTGGAGGGGGAGGTGAAGCTTTTGATCTGCCAATCAAGTTTGTAGTATTCTAGAGCTTTTCTTAAGTGTGTGAGAGGTATGTCTGCAATGTTTTACTCATCATATGAGATGCAAAGATGTGAACTGGTGCCAAGCCATTAACAATGACCAAATCAAGCATTTATGATTGAGCATGGCATACTTCTTCAGCAGAATCTCGGAGGCTCCCTTGCTGAACATCCGGAAGCTTCCGTCAGCATTCTTTAACACGGTGCTCATGGATTTCCTGACGGAGTTAAAGGTATAGACTTTGTAAAGCTTCTCTTCAGGGATTTCATTGCGGATTGCTTGATAGTCTTTTTTCAAGTCCATGGCAAAGCCCAGCAAGGCACATTCAGTTTTGTTGCCCACCTGACGATTCAGGCCTCCCTCCTTCTCAGGGGACTGGAAGAAAAGATAAACTAGTTAAAAATTGTAAAAACTATAATATGAGATGCTTTAAAACATCTTGCAAACTGTTTTTAATTCAACCACTGGTCCTAAACTACGCAAATCAGTATTGGTAAAAGATACTGCATTATGATATACTTTTATTTAATTTCATTCATTTCTGACTCATAATGAACCCTGAAGAGCTGTAACCATGTTGCGTATTTAAAGCTTATAAGATAATCTGTTATTTTATTATTATTTATATGCTATTATAGTATTAATTAATATTTTGAATTAGCTTTTATTTTAATATTTTCAGTTTTTCATTTTAGTTTTAGTCATTTTGCTATGTATTTTTGTCATTAGGTTTAAAATTGAGTCATTAACTGACAAAGTGTAGTTAAAAAGGCTCAATCAAAAAAAATAAATCTAATTTAACGAAAATAACAATTGGGGGGAAAAAAATCATTTTATGGGTGTTGTTTGTTTAGGGGCTCACCATGATTTTGGTGGTGTAAGCACAGTTGACACTGATGCCCACTGTGAGCAGGTCCATAATGCTGGCAGGAATGACATCAGGCTCAGGGACTTTCTTGTAGTGCTTGTCAGCGATATTGACCTGAACAACTTTCATTCGGTTCATAGTCAGAGTCCCTGTCTTATCCGAACAGATGGCTGTGGCATTGCCCATGGTTTCACACGCATCAAGATGCCTCACCAAATTATTGTCTTTCATCATTTTCTGAAATACAGCAAAGTAAGAAAATGTAAAAATTGGGGGGGTTGATAGACTGATAAACAGATAAGATTAAACAGGAAAGTCCATCAATCCCCAATTAAATGGCAGAAACCCAGCAAAGTAATATTACTGTAACAGCTGCAAGTGGCGGACAATAAATTCGAAGAGATATGTGAATAGAGATGTCAAATCATGATTATTAGATCAGCATATATTGTACATTGTCAAAACAAATTGCTAACATCACACCTCTAAGATGGCCAATAAAGACATGTCATGAAATCCATGAACGTTTAAACAGAAGATGCAGGGTCATACTTTGACAGAGTAAGCCAGCGAGATGGTTACAGCCAGCGGAAGACCCTCAGGGACGGCCACCACCAGCACAGTCACACCGATGATAAAGAACTTAACAAAGAACTGGATGTAGACAGGTGTGCATTCTTTTTCCCAAGGAAGTCCCTGGACCCAGAAAGTGTCCACCACGAAGAGCACCACCAAGATGATCACTGTGATGGCGGACATCACCAGACCTGCACAGAGACACATACATTAACACCTCAAAAGCCCATACTGCACAAACCTGACGTCCCAGCAAAAGACATTACCACTGCGAGATTGACTGTTAGGCTTCGAGACCTCACAAAGTTGTTGACAAATACTGTTTTCTATTCTGTGCTGACATGTGTCCAACTGAAACCAGAAGTTTGTTAACGCATCCATTCTTAAATAGCCAACAGGCTTTAGTTATGTCTCAGCCACGACACTCATTCTAGTCAGTTGAGGAAGGCATTAAGGTCCGTCCACACCAACAACGATAAAGATATAGTTCTAAAAATCCTTCTAAATATAGAAGAATAGCACTGTCCACAACACAGCTATAACAACGATATTGTTGGGATCACTTAAGGACGATTTTTTTTCCAGCTGTTGAACAATAAAACACTGTCAGCCAATCAGAATCCATTCTAATTTAAGGGATCACGCATTTAAAATGGAAGACGACATTGCGGAAACTTAAAATCGCTGAGGTCCAGAAAATCCACCACTGTTTGACGAGTCAAACACCCGTTTCAAGGATACTTTAAACAAAATGGAAAACAATCGGTCACACCCTCGAAATATACGGTGAGAAGAATTAACGATAAGATCATTATGCCAAGCTAGCAAACAGTGTAACATAAAATTACCTCAGGTATCCAGTACTAGTTGTTTCGACAACATTGTCTTGCTTCCTTTGAATTTGCAGTGAAAAAGACTAGGCTTTGTTTTTATTCCACTATATTGACATCGTCAGCTAAATTCTATTAGATTAGATTGATTACACTAGCTATTCACTCGAAACATAGCATGCTGAGGACATTTGCTGGTTAAAGCCGTGTAAATGCAACTAGAACACTTTGAAAACCACAGCATGTGGACTTAGTATTATAAACAGACCGTTGTCGTTTGTTGGTGTGGACGCAAATATAGTTATCTTTATAGTTATCGTTCTTGGTTTTAGTGGGCGGGATTTCTTTTATTCTAAAAAGCATTTGATTGGACAAAAATCTGAAATGAGTCAACAATATATTTGGCTAGTTTTCCCAGAAGAGAAAGACAGTAGATCTAAAATGTATCTATTTTGCCAACTTTTAGGAGGTCACTAGCACATAGATGCACTCAAAGCAAACATGCTTACCTGCTTTTCCAATTTGGACCGCTAATTTGGTCAGCTTTCCTTGCAAGACCGATTTCTCTTTCTTTGGCAAGTTGGCTTTTCTCTTCTCCTCACCATCAGCCCCTTCATCACTGTTTAGAGGCTGCATCTCCATTGCGGCACCATCCTGGGCTTTAGCTACAAAGAGAAAGAGAAAACTGAATTTGCAGTGGGAACAGGAATTCAAGTATACCACAGGAAGCATTTTTTAATTTAACTGTGCTTCCGCCACGTGAGAAATAATTGAGAAGATTATTTATAATTGTGATTATAAAAGAATGATAATTTTATAACAGTCCTCAAAAACAGAGCTCAAGTTCGTCCTCACATTTAAGAGCCACATGCAAACCCATGTGACCAAGAAACCTAGGAGACATAAAACCTCAGCGCCACACTCAGATGTCCAGCCCATCACTTATCACTATCAGCTGTAAAAGAAGACATGCACACACTTAGCCTGATCTCAAGGCCATCGCTCTGCGTGCTAAAAGTACAGCCTGCCACTGAGGTAACATCACACAAACAAAGAACTCAGCATGCGTGCAATCATACAGACAAGCACGCAACAAGGTATCTTCATCCAACGCTGCTGAAGCATGACGTAGTCTGCTTGTGTGCACGATTTAACGGGTGTGTGATGTGAGGAAATGCGACTGCGTCTGAATTAGCAGGGGGTAAGGGCGATGTGGAGCTGCTATTCTACTGTGCTGTGTTGCTGCGCCCTACTAACAGAGCTGTAATGCTAGTCTGGTGGATTAAAACTCATTTCTGGCAGGGTGATCTGTAGCCGGGACTTCAATAAACACCAGCGTGCTCTACTTTTAGAGTAAAGGCTACAAGAGTTTTTTTTCTGAACACAGGGTGGCCTGAATGTGGACTCAAGACAGGTGCACATATCTGAACTCAGAGCTGCACAACACTGCTATTCAAAAGTTTGAGGTCGGTAAAAATGTTTTTCAAAGAAGTCTCTTATGCTCACCAAGGCTGCATGTATTTCATTAAAAAATACAGTAAAACAGTAATATTGTGAAAGATTATTACAATTTAAAATTCTAATAAATAATTGCTGTTTTCTATTTATTATTAAAATTATATTATATTTTTAAAAAGTAATTTATTCCAGTGATGGCTGAATTTTCAGTAGCCATTAGTCTTCACGCTTCAATGTCACATGATCCTTCAGAAATCATTCTAATATGCTGATCTGGTGCTCAAGAAACATTTCTTATGAATGTTGAAATCAGTTGTGCTGCTTAATATTTTTGTGGAAATAATGAGAATTCTTTAAATAGAAAGTTAAAAAGCATAAAACATTTATTTGAAATAGAATTGTTTTGAAACATGTAAAATCTCACTTTTGATCAAATGAACGTGTTCTTCCTGAAAATATTTATTTTAAAATCTTACTGACCCAAACTTTTAAACAGTAGTAATAATCAGGATCCAAAACACTCAACCTAACCTCTACAAAACCAACCTAACCTCTCAACACTACACACACACACTCTTCTTCGCACCTCACTAGTGTGGATAAGCTTTAATGAAGATCCAATAGCACTAATGGGTTAAGGTGATGGTTTTAATGCAGGCTGCAGCATGTAAGAGGATGGCCTGCTAAGCCAATATGGTGTTCATTATGTCATTAAGTCAATAGGGTTCCTCACCTTTCTTTCTGTTCTCCACAGAGCCATCCTGCTTTTTATCTGTATAGACAGAGAAAGATAAGCCACATAACAAACACTCACTAATTTATTCATTATTCACCATTATGCAAGCGACGGTTCTGCAGCACATTTAAACATATTTCCAATTATGCAAATCTTCTCTTTGATTTAACAGAATGAGAAAAGGCCCTAGAATATTTACGAACAGATGTGTGCCACGACCTCATGAGGCTTGCAAATCCACTGCAGTGGCTAGACCACAAACGCACAAAATTGCAAAGATGTGCAACGTCACTGAACAGCAACTTGAGGCCCAACCTCTGAAAGTACTGAAATATTCATGTATCTGCAGGCACTCATTTGGAGCCCCAACACGTAAGTCACGGGCTGCAGGAATGCATTAAATGGCAGTTAGTTAATGGAGTGCACAAGAAATCGTTATACTTTTCTATGAGTCACTGCTTCAGACATTTTATACCAGACAAAAAAAAAACCTGCTAAATTACAAAAAAAAAACACTCTTTTCTGAGATAGACAAAAGCACATGTTCATGAACACAGGAACACATGCACGCACACAGCCTATTGAATTCATCTCACTGCAGCCACAGTAGCTACAGACTGTAAAGGCCACTGGTTGGTCTATTTTAGTTTCTGTGGCAGACTAAAGGCCCCAATATACTTCAAGCAAAATCAAAGAACGAACTGATGTGACGTCATTACGAACAAAATCAGGCCAAAATGAAGTTCTTGTTACGGCTAGTAAACGCCTTTGTACTGCCTTTGGTCTGTTGCAATTAAGTAATAAGTAGGCGTGCACGGAGACTCCACCTTCCACGTGGAAATCTTTTCCGGTTCATTTCTCCTGTTCAGGCTGTCGAGGCCAGAGGCCACAGGAGAGCAGTTTTAAAGTATATAAATATACTTATTTATTATATAAATAAAGTTGTGCTTCTGAAATAAGACACTGACACTATTTGTGTCATGTTTAATAAGGTAAAGCTTTAAGCAATCTATTGTATAAAGTGCTATATAAATAATATAGTGCCGAATTGCAAAGCTCGTGCAAACATACCCACGTTCATATGATAAGATGCTTTTCTAATGCTTTATTTAAAAAATGCTTATTTTCTCAAATTTGTTGCGTGTTATTTTGTTATTGAGAGGAAAGCAAGCAGCGCATATTTACATATTCATCTAAACATTGCTCATTGCGCTGGATGTTCGCCAACAGTATATCGCTGGTCACGCATTTTGAACTTCATTTTACCCCAAGAACGAAAAAGAACTTTGCTTTGATTGTATCAGGGCCTTATAAAGACACCAAAAAAATACAGACAACTTACTTTTCTTCTCTTTCTTTTTCTCTTTTTCTTTTTTCTTCTTCTCCTCCTCCTCATCCTCGTCATCTTCTGCCGCCCCCAATAATGTGAAGATGATTCCAGTTTGGGAATTGACTCCGACAGCAGTGACCACCATTTTTCCAGAACCCTCCATGACATGAGTACCTGCACAGAGGAGGAGGTGAACAAGGGCCAGAGAGCAATACTGTTCATTTCTGAGCACAGGTCGATGGCATTAGGTGATGGAATTTTCTAATTATGCTTTAAAAATCTGAAATTTTTCATTCCACCCCCCATCTCAGGTTTCAATGGAACCCTCTGAAATGATTTAGGCTTGAGTAGGGGGTCTAAAAAAAAATGTCAGGGAGAGGTTTCTGCTAGGGGAGACTCAGCATGCTCACGCAAGCTCTGCTGGAGGAGTGCCCACTCAGGCTCACAAATCCCCCTTCATCTCCTCTGGGATGGCACACAGCAATGTCATTCTATCAGAGGATCAGCTAGCTTTCATAAAATGGGATTAGCTGAAGATGTGCAATAGCCTTGCTGAGAGGGAGCAGGTCCTACATAGCCAACATCTGAACACCCAAGCTGGACATTTATTTGGTTTGACTATTGGTTTTGTCTTGACTTTTGGGTAGAGGAGAGACAGGACTCAACAGTAGATGAGAAAAATTGGAAAGCTAAAATAAAATAAAAAAAGTTTGCTTTGCATTAAAACTAATGATCTGTTGAAGTCACTGTGGATTGTATCTTCATGTCCCACCTGACAGCAGCAAAGGATCTTTCTCCAACGATTTCTTCACATGGTCAGACTCTCCGGTTAAGGAGCTCTCATCTATTTTGAGGTCATTGCCCTGGATGAGAACGCCATCAGCAGGCAGGAGGTCACCTGACAAAAAAGGCATCACATCACAATAATGTTCATTTCTGTAAGCAGTTTTTTGTTTTACTTGTTACAACTATACAAGAAAAGGTAATAATCACTGCACACCAGAGAAAATTTGGTAGAGTCTGGTACAGTCGCATTTTTTAAATGTTATATTTGCACTTTTGATTTTCCTCTGAAAAGGAAATGAGAGATCTCAGCAAATTAATGTCAGCTTACCATATTTAATTTGTGCAATGTCCCCGACGACAATCTCGGCAACAGGGATCGGAATGACTTGCCCTCCCCGAACCACCGTAAACTTTTGCTCTTGTTCTATGCGGCTCTGTAAGCCACGAAACTGTTTCTCCTTGCTCCAGTCATTAAATGCTGTTACGAGCACCACGCAAATAACAGACAGGAGGATTGCTGCTCCTTCTATCCATCCAGCCTCAGATTCTCCTTCATCCTCTACTCCACCCGCTGCATTCCCGCAATCTGTACACGCACACAAGATAAAACTCAGCTCAGAACAGCCTGAATTGAGACGATAAGATATAAATAAAGCAGAAAGAAATAAATGGGTTACTTACTTTTACTTTCTGAATCCGGAGGTTTATAAAAAGAAAGGCCTAAAGAAACTATTGCTGCCACTTCCAAAATAATCAATGTTACGTCTTGTAATGCTTCCCATACTAACTGAAGAAAGGTTTTTGGCTTTTTCGGAGGTATAAAGTTCTGTCCAAATGCTTCTTTTCTTTTTTCAATATCTAAGGGCTGCCCACTTAACCCTGGAAGAAAAAAAGAGAAAAAAAAACAAAATTTATAATACAAGTAAACACAGAACACAGCCCTTCTTATATAGCAACATATGATACTTAATGAGTTTCTATGAGAGTCAGGATTAGTGAGGAAGAAAAGACCTGTGGGTCAGCTACAGTAGCTTAGAGATAAAGTCTTTCAGAGTAAGACCAAAAGGTCACAGAGAAGAAAAAAAAAATCTATATTATATACATATATAAAGTTAAAATAACGTTTCCTGTTTGTAATTTATTACTCCAGTATTCAGCGTCATGTGATCCTTTTAAAATCATTCTAATATGCTGATATGGAAGCTTTTCTCAAACATTTCTTGTTATCAATGTTGAAAACAGTTGTGCTGCCTAATTTTTTTTTTGGAAACAGTGTTACAATTTTTTCAGGATTTGTTGATGAATAGAAAGTTCAAAAGAGTTTATATTAAATAGAAATTTTTGTAGCATTATAAATTAATCAATTTAATGCATCCTTGCTGAATAAACATTCATTTCTTTCAAATCTTGCTGACCCAAAACTTTTGAATGTCAGTAGCACATCAACATTTTGACTGTCTGCACTCTTGAAGACTAATTTATGGATGTCTGACCAAACAAGTGACTATTTTAGCCGTGTCTGTCCATGTCCAGCTAAAATCTTTTTTAAAAAAGTAAACTTGCAAAAAGGCTTAAGACCTTTTGTATTTCATCGATTAGGAGCTATTATCACAGCTAATCCATTAATACTGGCCATAGAGTAAAGCATGTGGAGATTTTGACAAGATCCTGAAAATTTCCCGGGTGTGAAAACTTAGTTAATCCAGGCCCAATGCCAAAACTGACAGGACAAAAACAAATGTTGGGTTCATTGTACACCGTCATTCACAGGAATCATTCAAATGCACTGGTTTAAAAGCAGTCCTCTGGTTTGCCTATTTGGATAACTCTCTATATTCAAAGCAGGTATTCAAAGAAGTCATGGTGTGTGCATTCAGTTCAGTCACACTCATCACATGTTAAGAGACAAAGAAAGCACGTCTAGATGTGGTGAATGAGCCATGCGGATGAAAAGCATGCATGAGTGTGTGTTTATGCATCTAGTGTCTGGGCGTCAAAATGAATGTGTATGTGTGACTGAACAGGATGGTTTGCCTGCCAGACCAGAGAGTAGCCTGGTCAGCAGAGCCTATTGTCATGACAACATCCTCCACATTACTCAGCAAAGCCATAGAGCCGCTTGGCTCTTGCTGTCACCTATTGTGCTGAAGGTTTCATTGCATATTAACGCTCAGTCTCTCAAAAGCACATTTGTGCTACTGGATTACACTTGGCTTTTGACTGTTCAAAACCAAACAGCTTTTTGTCTGAACAACAATGCATCAATTAATTCATCTGACCGATGATTTTATTCAAAGCAACCTACACAGCGTTTAAGGTATACATAGGAATTCTTGTAGCTCAAATAGTAGGGGTTTGATTCCCAAAGGAGGCATGAACTGGTAAAATGTATACCTTGAATGCAATGCAGGTTGATATGGATAAAAGCATCTGCCAAAAGCATAAATGTAAATGAGAATATGTTGATAAATTTCTCATTGCTAGCACCATGTTCTACCAACACAGTAAAAAGTTTGAGTATGTTTTACAAGAATATACTATTTAAGACTTTCTGTTTCATGTTTAATTCAATTTGTTACTTGTCATTTCTTTCTACTGAAAATTGTTTCAAAGTACACCAATTTTTACACCAAAAAAAACAATATGGCTAGATTCTTCACTGCTGCCATCTTTAATGCTTAATCTAGCGGTTTCTATTCTAGTGGAAACTATTTCACGGAACAATATGAAAGTTAGGATCTGTGATTTTAATAAAAAAAAATTAGTTTTGTTGGGGGCAACGTCACGCAACAGTGGTGAAATGAACTTTAAATAGCATTTTAGATGACTTCAGCAATAAAGGTCATACATAGATTCTGAAAATCGGTTAATAAGAAAGAAAAAAAAAAAAATGAAGCAAAACTAAGTGTTTGTTTGTATTGGTAATCAATACTTCTAGATGGAAGCACAGCTGCTAACTGCTGAAAACTTCTGCCTGCTTCAATGCCAGTGCATTAAATCCAGGTTTGTGTAGTGTGGTAATTTAGGCTGAGGATTACATTCTCTCTCCCTGCTTGGAGAGTGGGCTAAGGAGCAGATGAGTCAGGTCTTACGCCTCTGTCAAAAATGCATTCATGCTGCAGTACACATCCCAATTCCACTCTCACTCCAGATCATGCAGACAGCTAATCTGAAGCATCACGGAGGCGAAGATTAAACACAAAGGGGGAAAAAAAATAAAAAACTAAGACCATCAAAACATGGGCATTTCGACGACTAATTATTCATTTGCATGCTATTGAGAACAGAAATAGCCTATGATTGCTGGAAGTGCTAATTCGTTTTAGGTGTTGTAAACCTAAAACTAGCGTTTGCTCTAGTTGCTGCGAAGACTCCAAGGTTTTTGCATTTTCCCAAAGGAGACCAAATCATTTGACGTCAGTTTCTATTTTCACCTGAGACCTTGACTGCCAGAAAAACAGGGGCCTCTATGGAGAAGCAAATGTTTTTGCTAATCTATAATGCGTTAATCCAGGAAAGAAAGAGGGTAAATTATTAACAGAATATTCAATAAATATTTAACAAGCTAGACAAGACAAGATAAAACATTAAATAATAAATAACTACGCTCATCAACCCATTCAATATACAGACATCAACAAAGCAAATTATGAGCAATGGCTTTGTATACTTCACAAAGACATCATTCTACTGATCTGCACACTGGTTAAATTTTAAATACAGTATTTTTCTTTCTTTCTTTTTACTAAGAGCTCATTCATAAACATCTACAGTAAATGCTCAAGACAGAACGATATTTATGACAGGTGCAGCTGCGCTTAAAAGGGTTAGTTCACCCTAAAATGAAAATTCTGTCATTGAATACTCGCCCTCATGTCATTCCAAACCTGTAAGACCATCTTCGGAACACAAATTAAGATATTTTTGATATAATCCAAGAGCTCTGACCCCTCCATAGACAGCAATTTAATTACCACTTCAAGACCAAGAAAGGTCGAAAAGACATTGTTAAAATAGTCCATGTGACTACATTGGTTCAACCTTAATGTTATGAAAATAACAACTTTATTTAACAATTTCTTCTATTCCGTGTCATATAAACGCCGTTGACCTTGTAGACAGTGCAGCGCTTCCAGGTTCTACATCAGAACAGCGACTCCGCATTGGCCAGCCTGGAGCCTGGAAGCACTGCACTGTCTACAATGTAAACAGCGTAGGAGACGGACAGGGAAGAGGAGAAGATTTTTACTTGCGCACAAAAGGTATTCTAGTCACTTCGTAACATTAAGGTTAAACCACTGTCACACGGACTATTTTAACAATGTCTTTGCCACTTTTCTGGACCTTGACAGTGGTAGTTAAAATGCTGTCAATGAGCTCTTGGATTTCATCAAAAGAATCTTAATAATTTGTGTTCCAAAGATGAACGAAGGTCTCACGGGTTTGGAATGACATGAGGGTGAGTAATTAATGACAATTTTCTTTTTTGGGTAAACTAACCCTTTAAATGCAAAGTGTGTCTTTTCTGTACATCTAGTCTCTAACTTCCACTATTGTTTGAGTCAAAGTTGCTGTGTCGGTCTGGTTAGGATGCTCAAACAAACTGATTTTTGATTTTTTGGAAATCAACCAACAAATGTCTTGATTATAATGAAAAAAGTGCTAGAAAACAAACACTTTAACACACTTAAGATAGTGCCAGATCCTGGGTCATATAGTATCAAGAGTGGATGAAGCTTGCAACAGGTGGTATACCTTACAAACATCACCTTCCACTTGATTTAAGCAGTTAAGCCATTTCTGACAGATCCTTCAGAAATATTTGTATTAAGCCCTTTAAAAAGAATTGCGAATAGCAATTTAACACTTTTTTTTAAACCGCCCCAGTAAGGTTTGTCCTGAGGGTCCATGAAAGGGGGTCATATAGTAGCCCTTTCAATTAAAAATCCCATCAGTTAAAACAAATCATCAGCCCTTTTCTTTAATTTGCAGCAAAAGTCCCTTGTGTCGACACATATGAATTGTGTCATTCATTAGATTCGAGGAACCTTTCAATGGTAGTGAACTAGGCTAGCATAAGACACATTCACATGAATAAGCTGAAAAGAATATCACAATTTAAAGTGACGCCGAAGAGCTGTGAAAAGTAACTAGTTAAATCGTAGAAAGTAGAAAGATTAGTAGTGGCTTTGCTACGAAATTGAGAAATGGCCTACTTACTAATTAGAAATCCCTTTTCAATTGTCAAAGCTCTTGTAATCTTGAATGACTGCTTAATTTCCTATGGCAAAGCTGAGTGATCTGATTAAGCTGTAAAACGTGTCATAACAGCAGGGCTGCCTGCCAGTGTGCTATTGTGAAGCACAGGGAACAGGGCAGAGCTAAACTGGCGGATCGCTGTGGGGCTCCGATCTCAGTTAGCCGTGTGCCGTGCAGCGAGACTGGCTAAGCGGCAGGGCCCTCTATCAGTCTATGCACTGAATAGAATATCTAGGGGGAAATTCTCAGACTATTCTTCTATGACTAATGCACAATTCACATGGTATACAAAGCTCGGGCACAGCATGGGCCAAATTTCAGACAGTCTATTCAGGAAACAAAACACATTTTTAGGAGTCATATCGACATTATCAGTGTGACCCCATTATTTGAGCCATGAAGTCGAAATATACATTTCCACTGACGCTATAGTTTCCACTGACACCATGACAAAGGTATAGCTCTGGACTGCAGACAGCACAGAAAGCCTTTGTTTCAATCACTCAGTATTTCATCGCCTGCTAATAAAAGTCAGACCTTGTGAGGGCTGGATGCAGAAGGTGACATTACGTACAAGCATCTAAGCATGCCATGCATTTCAGAATGTAGAATTACCAGATTTTAAATACTGAAAGAGAGTTTGCTGCCAAACTTATTCATAATACCAAGTGTCAGATACGTTTAATGTAGATTAGGTATTAAGATCTAGCAGCAACAATGCATCACTATTATTACTGATGTATTTTGTTTTACAGACATGATACCTAAAATGCTATTACTTTTCTGAGTGACTCGAAAAATGGCAAAGATAGTCAGTAAAAGAGGGATCTGAGCCAGGGATCTACAAGAATATCATAGAAAATTGGGACAATCACAAACCAGAACATTCTAGCAAGCACCCATAACACCCTATTTTCAACATTTAATTCAATGGAGGAGCTAAACTAATGAAGGGTCAAGGCACTAAAACGGTCCATTTGTAGCTCTCCATTAGGGAACATGTGTTATATTTTGACTTTCAAGAATAAAAACGCATTACTGCTCATCAACCCTGCATGCTAAATAAGCAAATGAAGTATTCTTATAGAAACACTGGCCAAAAGCTCCTAAATGACACAATGAAATATTGATCTGCGACCCCTAGCGTGTCCAAGCATGATAGAACTGCGTCTCAAAGAGCCCGCAGAGAACTGCTATGGACATGGTGCCGTTTTAATCTGGGATCAAACTGAAAATCCCTTCCCCCAAGAGTTCAATCAAGGTCAGGTCAGCGATTAAACCTAATGTCTACAGAGAGGTAATAAACCAATGGAGCTGCAGCTGTGGGCTGCACACTGACTCTGCATTTTTCTATATGTTACCCTAAAGATTATATACCTGCTCAAACATCCCTTCCAATGAAAGAAAGAAAAAGAAAATGTGCAACTGTAAGTGGAGACAGCAAAGAGCAAAAAAATAAAAAATAAATCAATTTTGTCGATTAGTTGGATTTCTGTGATGTGGCACAGAAAATTTCTGCCAATGATGTCACTTTGCACTTTTTACTGGGAGGAACAAGTTCACAACCCAAGTTGTCTAAAGTAGAGAGGATTTCATATTAAAAGCTTCAAAGAAAGTGAGCATATGGCTGCATGTGGGGTGTCAGGTGCTTCGACAGACTGCTTGCGCTTTTAAATACTTGCATGCTGTTATATTGCTAAAATAATCTTAATAGTAAATGTTATAAACTCAAAGTTAATTGAGCACATCCTAACAGTAGGTGTTTTGCTGTTAAAATTAAAATACTCCTAAGAGAGAATTTGTGATTTAGCTTTTCTATAAAAAGATTAAAACAGTAGCCCTAGAGACAAATAAAGAAATGGACAAATAAACTGTGAGCAAAAGAAAAAGAGCAGGAAGGGTCTAAATCTAGTCAATAAAAAAGCTGTTAAATTCCTGCTGTTGCCAAATTCTCACAAACTATATCAGATGGGATGATAAATGCATTTGTGTTTGACATCAAGGACTTGAAATGTCAAACACACCGGCATGCATGCAGGCTATATTTAGGATACTCTCTGTCTATTCTTACTCTTTAGTAAGGATAAAAGATATACATCACAATTAGACATTGTGTGAGATATCAGCGTACTACTGTCCATGTGCTGCCTGAGCCCTGGGTCATGTCGCGAGCAGCAGCAACAATGGGACAACAGCAGCGAGCCTTCCAATAGACTGCAGATGTACTAAAATGCAGCAAGATGCCATTGAAGTGTAACGGACCTGCTCGCAATTGCTAACCTCTATATGATAAGAGTGAGATGCAACAGTGCTTTTTAAAACCATCCAAAGAATGGGTGTTCCTTTCAATATGCCTTCTGGAACTGTATTTTGATTTCTGCAAAGCAAAGTAAGAGCAAGATAATGATTATGTACCATCTACAGGTGATGTTTTCAGTCTGCTGCAAAGTCCATTAACGTCCGCAAAAGATTCCTGGATTTTGTATAATCCTTCAGCCCCTCGCAGTTCCATGAGAGAGCGAAGCTCTTTAAGCGAGCAGCCAAACTCTCCATCATGATTGGGCTCGGCCACAGAGTTCTTCACCCCGCTGTATGAGTTGTTAGCCATGTCTCCCGGCTACACCGCGTCTCAGCAAGGGTGGAAAAATGGCGTCCCAAAAGGAGAGCTATATCCTCAGGAGACCAATGCCAGTAGTTCCCATAAACAACTGACGTCCTTCAGAGGAGGAGGAGGAGGATGCCCGACTGCAGGTGGCAGGACTGGGATAATTCACAAGCCATTCCCCTCAGCCTGTGGCGTTGCTTTCATTGTGAATAAAACCTTAAACAATCAGCCCAAGGACCTGCAAAAAAGAAAAGAAAAGAATGTTTGATTATAAATTAATAATTAGATTAACATTGCTAAATGTGAATTTACAAATGCAAAACCCAACTGCACAATAGATTTGTGAGTTGATTTCAACATAAAACATCAGCAAGCATCTTAAATTTAGAAAACTCTCCATCGGGCCTGGATTTAGTAAGAACGAACTCACTGGCTAAGTTTCAAGGTGACATGCAACCCACTTTTACAGGCAGAACTATGTGTGTGTGTTTTTTTTTTTGGAGAAGTAGCGTGGGAACTGACCTGCCATCATAACTATGTGAGAGACAAAAAAGCTTTTTTTACCCCAAACATTATACATGGCTGAATGGGGTCTATTAAATGTTAATGTAGAGATTTCACTGCCAGAATGACATTTAATTATATAGTCAGTCAGTTTTGAGCGCATTGCCAAGGTCATAGGTTCAATTCCCAGAGAATGCATAAACTGATAAAATGCATACATTGAATGCAATAAAAGCATCTGCCAAATGCAAAAAAAAAGCGATACCTGCAATTGAAGTGACAAAGTGTATTTAACCACAATGAGACCTTGGGATGCTTGGACAAAGTTCATCTATGATGTTCCATATTTTCCATGTACACAAACAAGAGTACTTTCCATATCTATAACATGCCCTCAAACCAAATAACACACTCTCAGACTTCACAGTTGAACCCCACTGCACTTTCAATGAACAATTTCTTTGGGACTATTTTAGTAGAAAATAGGGCTAAATAAAATGCAGACAATCAAGACATTGTCTGTCCGAGCACCATACAGCCTGTCTCTCAAACCAACACGCTTGTCATGTGGTCATTCATACCCTACCAGCCTCTACTCTCCTTGCCTTTATCAGGAAGATTTCATTAAATTACATTATTAGTATTATAAAAAGGAAATTGCCAACCAGATCAGCAGTAGGGGTGATATGAACAAGTTTTAGGAAGACCAGATAGAAAATTCAAACTATTAGGATGAACTATAAATATTTCGTTCTGTACGCAGAGGTAAAAAGTGTAGTAGCACTTCCAGGACTGATTTACCTGCAGGAGTACATAGAGAGTGTGGAACAGCATGCTGCTCTGTAATAGGCTACGAGCTGGGCAATCAACTTCTCTCACAGACAATATCATGAACATGGCAGACAAATTAAGAGAAAAATCTTTAGCTAAAACTACTCTCTCAGGTGTAAAAACTCTGGACATGACCTTTTTATAAAGCTGCGACAAAAAGCATTCCTGCACAACCAAAAATAAATACAGTAAAACACATAAATGGTATTAGCAAATAAAGTCTCAACTACGTCAGTCAACACACTCAGTTTTATCTGTTATTAAAACTGGAAGTGAAAAGGGAAACACCCAACAGCTTTGCACTGCTGCAGCTAAATGTGTTCCTCCCTTCTGAAGCAGCAACTGGTTCTAGAACATGTCTGTGAAAAACAATGATGAGTTGAAACAGAACTTCCTGAAATAAGTCATCAAGCACATTTCATTATCACAGTATGACAATTCAGAAAGAAATGTAAATAATAGAATGTGTGCAGGTTTCAAGCAAGATAACCTCTGTCCTGTACAGTCGACCTCTTTTTTTCCTCCCTGTTATCATCTATGAGTGACTGCACGGCCACGATGAGGGAAGTGCCAAATCTTTGCTGTGCCGTGACAGTTTCAGGTTGCAAAGCAGGTCACATGTCACAACAGTGGAAAATCATTGTGATTGGATCTTCAAACTAACAGCTAGCACAGTATAGTTGAGCAACAGTAACATTAACCCTTGCCATACAAAGCTAGAGGACGGTTTTGGACCTGCACCTGTGGTGGACTGCCTTAAGACCTATAATTTAAGCATCATATCATATACTTATGATATTTCTGACGGTCCTCACAAAGAAAGAGGCATTTACGCCCAGCACCGTGTAATTTCATGTAGTCACCATTTAATCCACCCCAAAAACTATACACTTATCTAAGCACCTGTGAATAAATAGGCAGGTTAACATGGGATCTAATAGCGCCCCAATTACAAAATGCAATGCATTTGAAAGCAGGCTGCAAGAAAACCTAAGGAAAACCCTCTTGTCTTGGTTGGCAATTGGAGACCCTACACTGTACAAGCCAACTTCACGCTAGTCAAGGACAGCGATTCCAGGGATCCCTCTGCAGTAGAGCTGTCGGTAATGGGGTATTTTTAGCAGCCTCAGACTGCCCATCCCCCTCTCTGGCTATTGCTGAAATGGGTCAGGCCATTTCTATGTGGAGGGTACAATGCAGAGACGCCCCGCCTTACACATGCTACATGGCTCAGTGCACCTAAGGCCACTTCACACCTCCGACTGGGTACTTGTACTATACCTCAGACACTGATCTTGCCAACTCATAGCAGCCTGCCATCCACTCAACCAAACAAAGCACAACTCCTCAAGAAGAACCTGAATGACACCTCAAACCAACAGCCGATTAAACAAAATGTATCCTTCATGCTGAAAAACTAAAACGCTTCATATTTCAAGGGCACTGTTTTCAGTGATGCAGAACGCGGAATCCAGGCGTTGAAATGGAATGTACCGCACAATGCGAAATGTCACGGAATTTGCCGAAATTTGGATGAAAAAAAAATCAAAAGACTGTACACTTAATCAAATTGCAATGTGGAGAGTCTGTCAATATTGAAATGTAAAAAGACTACCATTTAAAGAAGCCTGCAATTTTGTATTAAAACAGAATAACATTCACATTTTTCAAATTATTCAATTGTTCAAGTTTTATTAATTCAAATGAGACATCCATTTTGATTATTAAAATTTAAGAAAAAGCAGGGCCCTTCTTTCTGTTCTGTTAGATGGGCACAGTGGGGAAAAAATATTAAAAATGTAAACAGCTACGCACTTAAAGGCTCAGTGCTTTCGTTTTCTCACCAGGGCCTAAATCAGCATATCTAAAGAAGTGATTTTGAAGAGCAGAAACCTTTAAGTTGATTGTTATGGGTGCCATTCACAGCACACAAGCCATCCATTTGCTCAAATCCCTGCCTCCATGCCTGACACTGCATAGTAAAATCACAGACAACTTGAACCATTAGACGTGATGGGATAATGGGCGTGATGAGGCTTCAAAATTTATATTTGCTTAACTCATTGAATGTCACTTGGTGAAAGGATGAGGGCATGACCGACATGACTAAAGGTTCTGTTTCTGTCCAAACACAATCTGTTTATATTTAGATGCACACTTTATACAGACAGCACCTGTAAGCACCAGTCAAAGAGTACTGCTTCCACATTCCTTTGACTGGGGAGAAAAGGGATTTCACAAACTGTTTTTACGGAGCATCAAGTTGAGTGCGTCAAAACAAATAATACATTTGATTGCAAATCTGATTTTAATGAGAATAGAGCCTGAACAGCAATTCTTCATCTGCTTGAAGGTGGTAATTTACCATTTAAGTTCAAAGAAAATACACAACATTTACGGATCTCATTTAGATTGAGGACAGAAAACCCATTTGCCCCAAAGATGGCCATTTTATCTCTGTCATCAACATCTGATTAAAGCATGATGCTATATAGTAATTAAATGGCAACATTATTCAAATGTACTTTATAGCACAGCACTATTTTTAGCTGTTTATAATAGCTTATGAGGGGTTGAATGTCACCTCAGATTAATGTGACACCAAAGCAGTGGCCTCTTACATAAACAATACTAGAGAGAGGGGCTAAGTTACCCTTTTTCCATTCTAGTCATTATGGAACACATTCACATTTACTTAATTAATATAATATAATGTTACAGTTTGAAATATATGCGCTGTACAAAACAATGCCCACTTTGTTTGACCACACCGTTTAGTTTTATTTCGTTACTGGAGGTACAACAAATGTCTACAATCAAATAATTTAGGTTTACAGTGTTATAATTAAACAACCACAACCGGACCACAAAACTCATATTTAGGATCTTATTACGGTTTTTGAGATTTTCTGGATCATCAAAAATAAATGAATAAATGAATTAATTTGGTGGGGGCAAATGTAACTTTGCTTTCCATTGATTACTTAAAGCACACTTACTTTGATACCACAGAAAAATATATTATCTTCACTTATAAAGTTCTGACATTAAAAGACAAATGAACAGTCAGTAAAAAAATAAGAACAAATAAACTACACTGTAAACCCAAATAAGTTGGCAAAACTCAAATTTGAAGTAAGAAGTTACCTCAACTTGTTTGAGTTATGATATTTCCAAGTTTAAGTAGAACTATTAGATTTTGAGTTTGTAGTTCTGAGCACATTGTAAACCCCAATTAGTTAGAAGAACTCAAAAAATATCAAATATTTTAAGTTAGGAATTAAAATTTTGATTTTGTACTATACAAGCATGTTCATTGTATGTATATTAAAATTGAAGAGACTAACTCGTACAATTCCACTGCATCATATTAACATTGTCTCATTGTAAACTGCTAAAAAAACAAAACCAAAAACACACCAGTGCTAATATAATTAACAAAGAGACCACCATTATATACTTGCATGTACACACAGTTAAATAACATAGGCTACAACATATGTAGTCTTGAAGTTTCACAGTCCATGCCATTTAACTTTATATAGTTGTGGTCTCTTTTGGTTTTTGTCAGTTTACTGTATGAGACAAACATTAGATGTATAGATAGCTGCAGATATTTATGGCTGCTTTCACTTTAAGAGCCAATGCACTGATTCAATATACTGATACACATCCGATTTCGTTAAGTTCACTTTAGACATAAGTGACTGGGTTTACGTACCACAATTGGGAAGAAAAGACTATTGTAACGTCCATTTCATTCTGACTTTAAGTTAACAAAGCAGTTCTTTCCCCACACGTGATTCACAGATTAACTGTCATAGAGTGAAAGTTCCACACATACACTCAAAACTGTGTTAAAATACCCATCTCGGCAAGTATTCATATCCGGCTTCTTGAAGCAGAAAATAATGTAGGGTGGGACTTGATTTTGTCCTTTGGGAATGATTGGATAGTTGGATCGTTGTCATTTTCTATGATCTCATGTGAGTGACAGGTTGTCCCGCCATCATGCTAGTGAAGGGGTGGGGGGTGGACAATGCATGGACACTGATGTCCAAGGACAAATCATTTATAGTGCAATATTCCATAAAAAAATATGAATTGTCAATTTTGATTTCATGGGGACTTTAAATTGCAATCTGCTGGAACGCTCTAAGAAAGTGCTTATATTAAAACATAACACACCCATCAATACAATATATAACACTATAATACGATAATATGACAACAATAATATGCATGACAAGAAGATTAATCCTATTCCTAATCATCATTTGCATGCAAGCTGCTTCTCACAGAACTTAAGAAACAATTCTAATATAAAGCTTTATTAATGAGAATATTTCATTGTATATTAATATCTAGGTCAAAAAAGAAGATATTAAATCAATAGATATACAACTGGGCCATGCTTGTGCACATAACAGTCCAAAGGCCTCTGAAGCTCACTTGACAGTCAAAGGTTAGTTTATGTAGAGGGTAAATCATTAAAATATGAAACCGTTACTGAAGTCAAATCACACATTTCCATCCTGCAATAAATCAGAAAACACAGTTTGATGCTTTGCAGTTACAATGTGCACAATACTGGATTGCAACAAAATCCTCAGTGTTTGCTCTCTGTTATTACTATGAATTAATATATTCAACACCAACACATCTCAATTTCCCCAAGTAGTAATTCACCCTTAAGATTTAGAGAAAGCTGAATATTCCCAGTATACTCAAGGTCAAATTCAGCACTACCGTCATACAACGAGGTATTATCAGGGACTATAAAAGCTTGTGCAAAATAAGAAACACGGCAGTGAATGATGTACGCCAAGGAGCAACAGACCTGACATGCTATTTAAACGCACGCCTGGGTCTATCTAGAAATTCTAGGTGCCATATTCAGTCTCAACACATTAGGGAGAGAGCAGACACAATAAGTCAGCCGATTAGGTTGGGTACATTGTGTTTTGCACATCTGCTCCTTCAAATACGATCCTAGCAAATTTGACGTGTCGCACAGCGCTTGTTCCAGTCTCCATGCCCAGTCACACATGACAGGAGGAATTAGGACTGTATACTACAACTGTTGACACGAATGCGCCAAGCTTAAAGAGACAGTTCACCCAAAATGAAAAAAAAATTACTCACTCTAATGTTGTTACACACCTTACAATCTTCACAAATAAATAAATAATGTGAGAACTGATAGCCAGTGACCAATGCATTTTTCCATGGAATGAAAGTGAATGGTGGCTGCGGCTGTCAATCTAACATCTCTTAACACGAAAGTCACACGGGTTTGGAACAACATAGTGGTGAGTCAATGATGACCCAATTGACATTTTATGAGTGAAACAGCTTTTTAATGTTGGTTGAACGAAGATTGGTTTAAAACACACAGCGAAATGCGGGAACTGACAAACAGGTAATGGTTCGAAAGGCAAGTTGACAGCTGAAGCGTCCTCGCGCTTGGCTTTAGCCTACTAGCGGTCTCAACTCAAGGCACCCTGTCAAAAACGAGCACTGTTTTAATAAGAACAGCATATCTTACCACGAATCTGAAACAGTCTCCAACTTTCCGCCGCAATTCAAACGGTCATTTTCGGGTAAAATCCCCAAAAAATACCCTACTGGCTAATTTCACATGCCACCGACCGTCCGACGGACAGAGACGGTCGCTTAGCCGAACAAGTTGGCTCGTTTGACAGCATTTCATAGGAGCGAACAGTCATTAAAAGACACAATGCTCGCGTAAAAGAAGAAAATGTCTCTTTAAATCCAAGAAAATCTTTCTAGTGAGTTAGCACTCTTATCTCAGGGTCTCGACTGACAGTTAAGGGTTCTGTAACGGTTACAACGCCAGCCTTTTAAACGACTGACGGCGGATAAAATAACATTACGGTTACCCAGTCTATCTATGATGACGAGTAAAAGACCACAACATGTAAAAGCTCAAATTGAAAGATTTTAAATTATGTTAAAAGATTCAGTGTATACATTTCAATAGGAGTATTTCGAAAACATACGCGGTATCGCGTGATCTTAACTGTAGAAACGCGGCGCGCGGAGTCTAACACATTTTAGAATCTTCATACGTCAAATGCAACTTTCCAGCGTGTACTTCACATCATCCCAGCATCGCAACATGGTGTGATACATTAAAACCCCATTGATTTTCCACACACCCCTCCCCTGCATTCTCAATAGGCAGGTGTGGGTTAAAAATGCACAGCTGCCTGGTTGCCTTCTTGCCCCTTTCTCTGCCTGCTACCAACTAGCAGGAGTTGCCTAGCCAATTTGGCTAGCTGATAATAACGCAGGCTAACGGAAAGCACGGTGGATGTAGACAAACAGCAAAGAGGAAGCAAAAAAAATGGTGCATTTCAAATGCAGCAATACCACAAGCATGCATGCGAGAAATGGTGAAATTACACTCACAAAGCTCTCCGAACGGTGCCTCTGAGATCCCCCTCACTCTCTCGGTCTCCCTCAGACTCACTCTGCCGTCTATCTAGCTCCTCCAATCTGCAGAGAAATCCCTCCCACAGCCTCGCGTCGCCTGAGACATGTGATGCACGTCAGGAGGACGGGCACTGACATACAGAATGATCCTCATTGGCTTAGACGAGATGTCAATCATATCAGGCGCACCCTCTGCTCAGCGTCCGCGCGCATTAACATAATTTATAAAGATGTTCCTGAGACCGGTTAAATGTAAAATAACTTGTTGCGCGTCGTTGCTTATTTTAACGTAATAAACGGCACGCTTTAGCACGTGCTGGCGTGGTTAGCTCCGCCCACAGTCACGGACGAGTCTTCCCCGGCGGCTAATTAAACCTGACGTCATTCTTTCCATGACGTCGCCCGTTCTCTCGCCACGATTCTGGTGTTGTTTGATTCGCAGTGCGCAGAAACTCATTACACTCTCTGATCTGAACCGGATTAGTGTATTCTGCAGTCTGGATCCTTCCTCACCTTCTTTCCCAAGAATTTGCATTACACATTTGTCAGTTAGTTAACACATCACTGTTCGTAATTTAAATGATCACGTTGAGACTTACTCATTGAAATAGATAACCAGGCAGATTGTGCAAAATATTGTGCAATCCTCTATTCTTTCTTTCTGGTGCTAATAGAATGAACTTGCATGACCAGCATTTTTCTCTCTGCATTTTCATCAAACTCATGAAGCACTTAGTTTAGCAGCCCGTCTGGCATCTTCCTTTAAAACTGCAGTACAAGCCCAGAGCATTTTTGTTTGTGAACCTTCATTATAATATATACCGAGTCCTCATGTCAGGGACTACCTGTACCAGAGGCGAATGGACATCTTTGGTTAGGTAACAAAATTAAATAAATAAAACAAAATATAAGTATATAATGAAAACAACAGGAATTTAAAAAATGTTGCGGTATTTCTCGTTTCAAATGATCATACCACAGCTTCCTTTAATCAAGATGGCATTTCCTGTTCCTGAGGTGGAGTGCTGTACGACTTGCAATGTAACAGCTAGTTTAATCTAATCTGATAAGAATTGTAAGATGCTTAATTTTTATAAAGCAGTGCAACGCTTTAATTCAACTACAGCACAAAACATAAAGATGGTGAGAGTATGAACCTCATCATGGAGGAATGATCTTCCAAATCATAATATCATAACCATCAACATACTAAGATAAGTTCTATACTCTCATCATCTTTATGTTGAGTGCTCTGCCACTTACACGTGAAAGGATTTTAAAAATAAATAAATAAAACAAACAGCAAAATGAGCTCAGTTCTTTTAAAATATTCTTAAACATAAGCCTATTGGAAATTTTGTTGAAAAAGTAGCAGAATGTTACCAGAAGATTTTTTTCCCACACCTAACATCTTAGATTTGACAACAAAATCCCCATGTAATTGATGTGGTTGTTTCTTAACAACCTTATAACAACCTTAGCTGTCATGACAACCGTTGTTGGTATTTGTTGACCATGGTGTACTTGAAAGATGATGTCAAAAGTGTTGTGGGTTTCCCCATGTAGGCCTCAAAAGAACCCACATTGTCATCTTCATTGTTTTTTTCTTTTTCGGAAACTGCTCTACTGTACAGTCATATATTCAAAGTGACTTGCAAGTGATGAACAACACAAATATCTAGGCTTTCCATACTTTATATATATATATATATATATATATATATATATATGTATGTATTTATATATATGTATATATATATATATATATATATATATGTATGTATTTATATATATATATATGTATATATATATATATACATATATATATATATATATATATATATACATATACATATATATATACACACGTATATATATATATATATATATATATATATATATATATATATATATTTAGAAGAAAAGAGCATAAAGAGCATTCTGTCGACAGAGCATATATATATATATATATATTTATATATGAGTATAGAACTTACCTTAGTATGTAGATGGTTATGATGTTATGATTAGGAAGATCATTGCTCTATGATGAGGTTCATGCTCTAACCATCTTTATGCTTTGACCCTAATTTATATAGACAGAGACTTGCTTCCATCCAGTAGCAATAATTCTCTGGAAACCCAAAGACCAGGACATCTCCTGGTTTTACAATCACACAAGCACCTCTGCTTAACCTGGGGGAAAATCTGGCACAGTTGATGATAAACAGGCAGCAGCGTTTGTGCTGGGTGCTCTTGACAAGATCCTTTCACCTAATGGGTTTTATCATTAACAAGAAGGACATCGCTGCACAAGACCATCGTCGATCCTGTGGAGCATTGGGTTTTGACATACGGAAAAACTTCAACTTTTTAAGACCATGTACTTTTAACTTGCGTTAAGCAAGGCTCAAAGGTTTGCTAATGTTCAATCAGATAGTGTGGGGAGGGAAGGTGTCACAGAGTGCATTGATTGCTCAGCTTTAGTGCAAGCAGCTTGTAAATGTGGAGCATGTGATGCATATGTTTGCTGTAGGAATCTCTGGAGTAACCAGTCAATCTATTAGACCAGACCGTTTTGGTTTGCACCATATTTTCATCTAAAAGTAACATATAGCCCTTGCTTAGCCACAAGAGGCTGACAAACAAGTTTCCTTTCAGGGTTCCAAAACCTCTGAAGTAGAGAGGACATGAATCCTATTTTTATTTGTTCCAGTTTCCACTTCTGAGATTTTTATTTGGAGCCGGCACACAGTGAGCAGATGTCCCAGCAAGTGCAGACACCTTTTTCACTTCTTAATCATATTCTCATGTAGACAGATACATACTACCCTACAAAGGCAAAAGGCACTAACTCCATTTTTGGTTGAAAATGTATTTTTGGGATATTCAAGACCTCCTTTATCATGTGGATAAATCAACAATATCTTGAGTCAATTCCACTGTTTCTTTAACGCTCCAGGAGAAACCAAGGCAGAACACCATAACACGAGTTACTGCTCTTTGCCTTTGTTTTGGAACGCTCAAACTGAGCTGAGGTTTAATCTGCTATATTTTAGCTATTGTTTACTGTGCCGGCCTGGAGTTACGGTATTCTGCCTTTGTTTTACTGTTCATTAAAGTTTGCTGATTTTAAATTACGGTGTAGCCTGTGTCATACATCTGTCACTGAATCACTTCTGACATACACTACCTGAATAAAAGTGTAGGTAAAACAAATAGTTGAGCGGTTGTTTTTACCAATAGAGTATAAGGCCCTTTGCTCTCGAAGAAAAATGATGCTTGAGATGGCTTTGAAATGCAGACATCAAGGTCAAGGTAAGACAAACAAATTAGATCGCAATCTACTTCATTTAGCTAGCTAGCAGCCTATAGAATAAACAGGCTAGTCAGCTATCCAATGAATATGTGCAACTATATTCCAAGTTTAGGGATTCAGGATATAATTTCATATTTAAAATGCACATTGAACTGTACATAATCATTATATTAATTATGTAATATTACTTCTATTTTAATAAACTACAACAAAAGTTTTAATGTATGACCTTGCTGGACATTAGGCCATACATGTGATGTCAGAAGAGGGAAGTTTGTGGCGGTCTTGCTTGCTTATAAAGATCTGAGATAAGAATGTTTGCTTAACAAGCGGTTCAGAGTTAGAAACAAAGCATTCTTGGGTCAAAAATACTTCTGACAGGAAAAATTCCTCAGGGCAGGCGATGAAGTTGTCATAAGACTTAAAGGCGTCACTGCTGAAACTCTGCAAAAGATGACAAAAGAGGTGTCATGGAAAGTCAGCTGACTCAAATCAATGTGGAAGAAGAGGACAGTGGAATTGGCTCATTATAACGGAGACAAGAGGGTCCAGTACCCTATCAGTCAGGACACACACCATTATTACTTCCTCTGGTTACCAATCTCCCTTCTCCAGCATTCTGGCTCTTACTAGAGCTTTTTCCACAATGTCAGCACAGAACTTCCTTCATTCTCAACGGACAAAAAAAAAAAAAAGCAGAGAGAAAAAACACAAGACAGACTATATTTAGCATTATAATAATATACATACAGTGGCCTCAAAAGGTTTTTGTATGCTTAAGATAAACTTAAAATGTATAAATTTCATCACACAGATCAATAAAATCTCTCAGAACAAACTTGACTTTTCTGAGACATTTTTGTTGGTACTTTTAACTGTCCCAAGGTGAGATTTGTTTAAAAGTGAATGTAAAGACATTTATATAGTTTTAAATTTTAAATAAATGCTATTCTTTTAAAAAAAATTATTTATAAAATATTTTTTTTATCACAGGTTACATAAAATATTAAAAAGGAGAAAAACGTTTTCAGCTTTTGCACAAAATCAGCATATTAGAATTATTTCTGAAGGATCATGTGACACTGGAGTAACAATGCTCAAAATTCAGCTTTGTCACCACTAGGATAAATTACATTTTAAAGATATTTAAAATAAAAAAAAAAATTCAAATTGTAATAATATTTCACAATATTACTGCTTTTTCTCCATTTTTAATCAATAATTGCATGGTGAGCATATCTACTATTTTACTGTGATTAAAATCTTACCTAGTTATATTTGCTTGAAAAGAATTCTTATGCTACCTTTCTTTATATAAAATGCCACTTGATAACTTGTTATAATGCAATGAAATTCATGCATTTTTAAGTGTTCAAACAATTTTTGGGGCTGCTGTATAATAAAACACCAGAAGACATGAAACTAAAAGCAATGTTTAGTGGCAAGACGCACTATTACATTTCAAACATTTTAAATCCGATAAACATGGGGTTACCATTATCAGACGCTGCTATTGCTGCAGTATGCGAAACAGGCATGGGTTTCTATTGGGGCAGGTTGTTTGGGGTTAGAGAAACTTAATGAGAAACATTCATTATACCAAACATGTCATCAGACAGCTGTAATTACAATAATTGTCTCTTCTCAGAAATACTACATGGGGGTGAATATGGGGTTTGTGTGGTGTAAGACTCCTTAATTAAGTCAACAATAAACTCCCCTCACTGTCAGAGCGACTGTCCAGAGTTATTTTCCATGAGAGAGTAGAAATAGCGTTTGCACAAAGTGCATCCCGCAAAACACACTCACTGTATTCTGATGATGCTTCATTGAGTGTAACGTCGGCCAGGGTGGGGTTATGGGATATGTTAAAGTATAACATTCAAAAATTAGACCGCAAGAAAGATGTTAGTCTTCTTTGGGCAGGGGCATGTTTGTGTTTCCAGTTTCCAGTGGAATTTACAGCAGGAGCTCAGAGGTGAATGGCCCAGTGGAGAAAGACTGCAGCTGTACACTGTGCGTGTGCGTGTGTGTGAGAGAGAGAGAGCGGGGGACAAAAACACAGACAGTGCTCTTAGTCAGCAGTGGACCGGCAGCCAGGCTGGGGGGCCAAGTTTCCACTTGCGAACAATAATTCACCTCAAGTGCCCAGTGTGTATATGTGCATATGTGTGAGAGGACATCCCTCACTCTGAGGGCTACAGAAGTACCTCTCCCACCCCAACATCCTCCAGTTCCAAACCAAACCATTTCCATGTAAAGATTTGACATATTTACACTTAATGTTTGAGAGTGTTTGTGTATGTTGTGTAATGGAAGCAGAAGGTCTCTTCAAGAAGGTCAATGAACCACCATCGACGTTTACAGTGAGGGTGGAATATTCCGGGTTCAATACAAGTTAAGCTTAGTTGACAGAATTTGTGGCTCAAAAAATTATTTCTCATCTCTCGTTTTCTTTAAAAAGAGCAAAAAACATGGTTATGGCAAGGCACTGACAATGGAAGTGAATAGGACCAATTAGTAGAGGATACTGACCAGTAATGACTTTTTACACAAAAATCATGTTAACATGCATATTGTTTATGATTTGTGGCTACACTATTATAACATCTTTGGATTGTCCCCATTCACTTCCATTGTAAATCCCTCACTGTAACCCAGATTTTGCTCTCTTGTAGTACTATTATGTGGTACTATTATGCCACTAATTTTGTGGATTAATACTCCTTTAAAGGGTCATTTACACAGAACACGTTTTTGCATGGAAAAAAAAACTCAAGACATGGGCAGTGGAATAGGATGCAAGGTCTTGAGACAGATTTTTTTTTTTTTAAATTTGACTTCTTTTAACTTAAGCGCTTAGTTTTTAGAAAGCCATGCATCGGATGCTCCAAAAGAAGCAGATTCAATGTTCAAAGACTAATCTAGTGCAAATTTACATGGGAAAAACTATATAAAAGCAGCTCAGTGGAACACAAAAACACATTTACACTACATCCTGTCTCTAAATCAATGAACCTAGGCCAAATAGTGTATTTATAGAACAGTTACTATCATATACTGATATTAAGGCCTTACTGCCTGTGTTCGGGTTTAAATGGAGAGCTATCTGTTGGGTGGCAGTGTCTATATTACCAAATTGGTTGAAACAGATGTATTTATATGTCATTTTCACCTGGATTTACTACAGCAAAGTGCCTGGATACAAACCAAGAGACAACCAACTCACAACATTAATAAAGCAAATCCTCAACTGACCTGACCTGGTTATGCTGGTTATGGACTGTTGAGAATTGCAGCAACTCTTATGGGAAATAAACGCCCTTTCGTCTCACTCTCTTCCTTTTCCCATGGTCTATATACCTGATGTGAGCCATGTGGGAGAAGAGAGGAAGAGGAAACGGGGTATTACAGTGGGCCTTCACATCCTGAAGTCTAGTAACACAAACACAAATGCACATGTAACAGGTAATGGTCCAGACCCATGAGAGAGGAAGACACAAAGATGGAGATCAATGATAAAAAAAAAGGGTAAGAAAAAAGATAGACTTGAATTAGATATGAAAGATATCTAAATTAGATTTTTTTTCTTGCCGCAAACATGACTCATTTAGTTTCTATTTCTGTAGTGTTGTGCCAGGTAGCCCCACCCACTCTGAAATCTCATTGGTCAATAATTCTGCATGTCAAACATCAGATTGCTTCTGATTGGTTGTTGTTTTGTGGTCGTATGAGGGATCGTTACTTGTTTTTTTCACTACATCTTTGTGAAGCACCCTACTCATTGAAATCAATGGACTTACAGCGTTCTCTGACTCCATTAACGCCAATGTTTAGGCACCCTTGCACCACATACACCCATGCCACACGATGCCTACGGCAGCATCTGTGCTGTGCTGAATGAAGGAGTGAGCGTGTGGTTAACCCATAAACAGAGCAGGGAGAAAGTGGAAAGAGAAGTGAAAAATGGTGCTGCGCTGAAACTAAACCACAACCATTTTAAGAGCTGAAATTTTCCTACCTCTGACCACTGGAACAAATAAAGTGACTACTAGTGCAGCAAAATGATGGCCTGTACTTTGAAAAGACACATTTGTATAATTTTCTCTAATTCATTCATATTTGAATTTTGGTAGCGTGAATCAAAAGGCGTATTGTTGTAGCTTCTTTCCTCTTGATGTGTAACAGTTGTGACCTCATGGGCCAGTCGAAGCTCAGACAGAGGCAGAGGAGAGATCATTGATTCTACTACAAAGGAGCAAGTACAGTGGAGCTGGACTGGAGCTTGAATAATTCCCTCTCTGAATTCACACCATGATCACGTCAGCCCTCAGCATATCAGCACTCTACTATGCCATTGTGATGTCTTGTGATGAAGAACACAGTGTAGATTCACATCAGACAAAGAAACTGCCAATCAGAACATTTAGTATATATCTAAGTGGAGCATGATTGTGGACCAATGACAATTCATGGTGGGTGGAGCTACTCAGACTTTGTGGGTATAAATAAGCATAATGACATAATGACATAATGCTATTTCTATTTCTACTTTTTTTTTTTTGTACCAATTCCTTTATTTGCATATGCTTTACTTTTGAACACTCAGTTTTGTTTGTATGCCCATACACTGCGTTCAAGTGCAGAAGTGTAGAGCGTGGATGAGTGTTTTTATCTTCAGATTGAGGTTTTTATGTTTAATAATCATAGCATTTTAGCTGTGTTTAATTTATTGTTGGAAAGCATCTTTTGCCATGGAAAACAGGATTGTGAGTATGGTTCATTCTGGTAACCCGATGAACCCAAACAAGACGGAGGTTGCCAGAGGTAATTGGTAAACCCACCACACTGGTTCTGCTGTAAATGCCCGTTTGTTTTGTATGGCCAGCATGTGGGAACCAAGAAATCACTGTCCATTACATGGCATCTTTGTTATTCTAGATTGTTTCCACTCCCTCTATGAATATCAAAAAAAAAGAAAGAGTTCATGACGTTATAACGTTTAGCCTAATGGTCTCCATTGATTTTTAATGAAATTAAATAAAATATTTTGTGATATGTAAGTGCAAGAAAACAGCATAATTAATATAACTATAATACATTTAATGTCTAACACATAACCTATAAAAATTTCTCTAAAAACCCCATATACCAATAAAAAATGATATTTTTTTATAATATATAAATATATAAAATAAATAACTCATAACCCCAAAGTTTAACCTCTTGTTTAAAAAGTGTATAAAATAAAATACATATATGTTTTTTTAAACTTTAGCTTTATAATTTGAATAGTTCCAAACCATACCACTAAATAAATAATAATAATAAAAAATAAATATTATATTATATTATATTATATTATATTATAGCCTTATATTTCACAAGGCTAAACCCCCTGGGACACCTATACAGTAGGTGTAAAAGCATTGAGACAGGCCACTCTTTGTTCTGTACAGTGAAGGAAAAATATCACATCCCTGTTTGGAGAGTCACTGCCAAACCCTAAACCAGGTTAAACACATTTCAGTGAAAGAGGGGAAAAGATTTTCAGTTTAACATCAGAATGAAAAGTTACTATGGGTTGGAGATATGTTCCGTTAATATCCATTTATCATCACAGCTTTCAAATAAATCAGCCTTTTTGGACTTGGATTTCTCTGAAAAGTGAATATCTAGAACTTTATTTCGGTATTTCCACTCATGTCTGAGTTGTCACAGATGCATCATGGAGTAGATTAAGGTGTTGCAAAACACTATAAGTCATGATTGTTTAGGTTGTTGTGCAAAAGAAAGGTCATGTTAAAAAAATCTTTAAGCTGGAAAGATTTAAGTGATGAGGATTAGCCTTAGCAGTAAACTGTATATCTTGGAGGCAGATGTTAACAGGTCATTCAACCCAGTAGCAGCGTCTATTTACATGATGAAGACAAATTATGCTTCACTGCACCAGCTGACACGTTCTTCCATCACTAACCCAAGAAGTCATAATGTTGCCTGGTCATGGCGACGGTAAGTGTAAACGGTGCAGGCCGAAACTAGCTTCCAATGCCAGCGTCTGAGCCCGGTCTGTTGATCGTCTGGCTGTGTGATGCAGGCCAGCTGGAATCTAACGGTCGTTTACATCCTCCTGTCAAACAAGAACCTTCAGCCTGTCAAACTTAGTGGAAGGACGACAAAAACTACACTCCCCAGAGCTTTCCCTGGAGAAACGGTTTAAAGAAACAGCTAAATAAGGGCAGAAATCTTGACGAATGTTTGGAAGAAAGGCGAGTGCTGCTAATCATCTGGAGCTGTGTTCTCTCTGTGTTTGTTGTAAAGAAGACAAACCTGTTCTTTCTCCACATGGTGCTGTCACACCTGATCTAACGCAGTGTACAAGATATGAGCTACAGAGGACGCATAAGGGCCAGGGTGGCACTGGGATGCCCAGACTGAAAGCAGACCACCCAATTTTAATTGCCAGAATATACTAATAAATAAAATTCACTTACATGCATATCATCTGATGTGAATATAGTTTGAAATAAGGAGGTGCATAATGCCTTAAAAAAGCATTCCCATTAATTTCAAAGGATTATTTGTGAATGACGTCTGAAATATATGAAATGATATGCCATTTTTGTCTAAGGTGAACCTGTAAACAACATTAAATGGACAACAAATGCCTCACTATCAGTGTAAATAACAAAACGAACAATAAAACAGTGGTCATAATTTATACCTGTCATAGTGCATGCTGGGAACTGTAGTTCTTCCTCAAGTATTACCTATAACGTAATTAGGGTAAACTTAATTGTTGCTAGCCCTGCGTTTTACTGGTTAAACTGCAGGAATACTCAACATTAAATTCAAAGGGACAGTTCATCTAAAAATGAAAATGATATAATTGTTTACAAATAAGGATTAGTATATAATTACATAATTTTTGAGAATTTAGAAATAATTTTTCCTTGATATTTTGACATGAAAGAGGAAGTTTTGAGTTCTGAAACTTACAAGATGTATTTATAATATATGACATATTATAAAAACATCTTGTAAGTTTCAGAACTCAAAACTTCCTCGTTAGTCCAAAAAAGCTTTAATGGAAACGAAGCTCCGAAAATGTCTCGTTTAGGATTCACATTCACATTAAGTGTGATGGAAAACCGCCTCTGCAGAAGAAAATCAATGTCTACTCATCACAAATTTGGCAGCTCCTAGTAGGGTTCGTCACTTTTTGGGGTCCCCTTGAAACATTTCCGTTGTGGTTTGTGCTATTTGCAGCGTGTTTCTGTGTTTGCTTGTGTTGTGAGGATCTGCAGCACATATGTTGTCAAACTGATGATCACATTTTCTTAATTTGTTGGTGTTTTTTTTCTATTTGCATTTATTTTTTTATTTGCAGCGTGTTGAGCTCTCTCGGCCACCGTATGAGTAACTCATTGCTGCAACCTTTCATGCGTCGGGAGAAGATCTAAATGTATATCCGACAGCTGTAATAGCAAAAACTTAGTAAATGTTTTCGAGAGAGTTGAACATGTAATACTTATTTCATTTGCAACTATGTTAGCCAATCACAGCAGTGGGCTTTGAAGTCTCACAGCAGACACACTCCTTCCAACAGTGTTAAAATCAGAGTAGAAAATAGCCTTTTATTTCTAAATGATGACAATTTTAATGTAAAAATTATACGTGCACCTCAGGAAACAACATAAAAATGCATTTCAAACCCCAGTTGACTTTCATTGTATGGACAAAGAACAGATATATTTTTTAAAATATCTTCTTTTGTGTTCAAAGAAGAACTATTCTTTTAATTGTGCAGTTATGGGATAGTGAACTGTGCAGTTATGCATTACTCTGTTTAAAATCAGTAAATATTGTCTTTTAAATGACAAGGAAAGTGATATGTTTCATATGCACATTTGTAATGACATTGCAGAGTAGAAGACACCAGGGTCTCACCAGTCTCCGCCCACTTAAATCAAGCTGTAATGGTTATCTTTGTTTGTGATGTGGAGTCCGGCTGTATGCATCTCTATTTGGGTCAGAGTTCTATGAGGCAGGTCTGACGGTGGCTTCAGCAGCCGTGTGCATTGTACCTGGTCATTCATAATAAAACACTCTACAAATAATGAATGAGAATGGTGAGTAACCTGAGGATAAAGTGGGATAGAAAAACACCATGGCCTCCTCTCTTCTCCAAAAAAAAAAAAAAAAAAAAAAAAAAAAATGAACTTAAGGTCCAAGAACCCGAAAACAGGAAACAGAGGCAGCTATAATTTATAAAGAAAAGGATATGACTGCCCTAATTTGGAAAAAATATTTGTATCATCCTTCCGGGGCCTGGCAAGGAGCAGTGGAAGAACACTCAAGTTAACAGACTCTTGATGTGTGTGCAAATTTATATTGCAAGGCCACATCTCTATGTTTCAAGGACCACTCTTAATTTGCACCGGTAGCTAGATACTTTACCGGTAGCATTAGTACTTTAGATACTAATGCTGATAACACAGCCAGGAGTTTTGTACATCTGTCTAGAGAGTACGATAGGATGTTTACTTTTGCATGGAAAGAAACGAGTGTCCCGAGTTCCATTTCAACAATGGAAAAACACTTACTGTAAGTGTTTCTGCAGAATTTTATCTTCAGAGACACAGGTGTTTGGAATGCAGAGGACCCATACGGCAGGACCCTCACAGCCCAGCAGGTATGGCTGCCCGTCCCCCTAACCGGCTCCATCTAATTAATTAAAACCTTCACACCTCAAAAAACACCCATTGATTTCAGGCAGCAAGTCCTGAGCGCAGCTGCAGGGGCAAGGAGGACGCGGAGTGTTCGAGTCGGTAGTAGGGACAAAATAAATGATCTATCATCTATCTTGGTTTAGGTGATGATATGAGTCTTGGCGTTTTAAATTATGACTCCAGCAAACTTCCTTTGGATGGATAGGAACTATAGCCAGATGGCAAAGAACATCAGTTCAGTCTCATCTGTCAGATAACATGTGCAAAAATTGTACCTTTGGAGGTACAACAGCTTGTTACTAGCAGTAACCTCAAACGGAACACCTTTGTACTTTGTCAACTCATTTGTACCTTAAAATCTTTTGGGGAAGTTACTTTGAAAGTGTAATTTGCCAAGCTCCAAGCTAATCATAATGTGAAAAAGTAGTTAGCTACACTACAAGCTACAAATGTAAAGTAGCTAACTACACTAAAACAATGTTTTATAATTAAAAAAATGAACTAATCCATGATATAATTTATATTTTAATCAGAACCATATTCTCCTCATTCAAAAACAAGAAGGGGGTTTAAATGAATCTTAATTAGGGTGACAGTATCAAATTAAAACTTGAAACTAAATACAACAAAACACCCTAATTTGCATAACAGTTGAAAACAAAGCACTACCAGAACTGGTAAATAATTTTTTTGTGAATCTTTTTATTAAATGAATCGCTTGAACTAGAATGAATCAGAATTTCAAACACTATGAGAGAGAGCAGTTTAGAACCAGACTTTCTGTTGCTACATACAATATGAAAGAGAGGTTCATTTAGTATGAACTGATTCACTAGAATGAATCAGAGATTCCATCACATATGAAAGAGAGAGCTGTTTAGAAACAACTGCTTCACTAAAATGAATCAGACTTTCCAAAGCTACGTACAGTATGCGAGAGATGACCACTTAGGATGAACCGATTCAATAAAATGAATGTGACATACTGTATAAGAAAGCTGTTTAGAACCAAGTGATTCACTAGAACGAATCAGACTACAGTATGAGAGAGAGAGGTTCATTTAGCATAAACTGATTCACTAGAATGAATCAGAGATTCCATCACATATGAAAGAGAGAGCTGTTTAGAAACAACTGATTCACTAGAACGAATCAGACTACAGTATGAGAGAGAGAGGTTCATTTAGCATAAACTGATTCACTAGAATGAATCAGAGATTCCATCACATATGAAAGAGAGAGCTGTTTAGAAACAACTGATTCACTAAAATGAATCAGACTTTCCAAAGCTACGTACAGTATGCGAGAGATGACCACTTAGGACACACCGATTCAATAAAATGAATGTGACATACTGTATAAGAAAGCTGTTTAGAACCAACTGATTCACTAGAACGAATCAGACTACAGTATGAGAGAGAGAGGTTCATGAACTGATTGACTAGAATGAATCAGAGATTCTATCCCTGTATTCCAAAGCTACATACAGTATGAGAGAGATGACCACCTAGGATGAACCAATTCCATAAAATGAGTGAGTATAAAAGAGAGTCATTTAGAACGAACCAATTCACAAGAATAAATAAAAAGTTTTTTGCACTGCATATCAGCGAAAAGACAGTTTAGAACAACCGATTCACAAGAATAAATAACTACACCACATATAAGAGTAAGAAAACACAGTTTGGAAGAGCGTCTTTGTTTATTCCGTCAGCTCTGACTTAAAAAACTTGCGAATTACTGTTTGGTCACGCTACTCTACAAGCTGATAAAATAGCTTGTTACTGGAAAAGTTAGTTAGTTGCTCCTTAATTTTTTGTGACAGTGTGCCCTGCATGACTGTGAGGGTGTATGTGGGGGTGTATTTACACAAAGCCGTTTAGACACTTCGGTGACACATGCAGGAGTGAATGCATAATGAAAAACAAAAGAATGAATAAATGAACAATACAGGATGGGAAAAGCTTTCAAGGCTTCTGATGTCCGACTTCAAACACAGCAGCACAGTGGATCAGCCGGGTGAGGAGAGAGGGGTGGTACGATGGAGAGACACGAAGATGGAGGGGGGAGATTAAGAGAAAGGTCAGAGGAGGATCCATCCTGCCGCTCAACTCAGTGGCATGTCTGTTTGGTGGCGTGGTCGTGCTGCATGTGTCACTTTCCTCTTTATTGTACCTACCATATATAGTAGCCAGTCCCTGAGTAACTCATCATAGGCACAACATGCTGACTTGTTGCTCTCAAAATGACAAGTACTGCAATAATGGCCCTCGCTCGGGGTCCAGTAGCGAACATCCCGTGCTTCCACTGTGGCAAATCTCGCTCACGAAATGCAATCAAAACTTGCATACGCTGATGAGTTAACTGTGTCACCCTGGGGAAATTGATCCTGGAGATCCATTTAGTGTTAAGAGATTGCCCACCTCTGCCCCATCCATCAAACCTCAACTGAGGGAATAAAGTGCCTTTTTTCTTTCAAATTTAATTCCAAAACAAAGTTTCTCAGCTGTCATGGTGAAATCAGATGTCGCAGTCACCTTATCTGTCACATGACGCACTCCTGTGAGATAAATCATAGCTGTGCAACAGGGCTGGACGCTGAGGGACAGATTGCTGAATGAATATCTTAATATTACTCATGATTCCCTTGGCTTGTGTGCACATCCCAAATCAATCTGTTTGGCTTTGACAAGGGCAAGGTTTCTGTGATTGCGCATTTGACCTATGACAGCGATTGAGAGACGACACTCTGGCTGGCCAATGCCCTTGAGCTTAATGGCTTCAAATTAAACTCCAGCTGCATTTGGGGATACCGGAGCAGCGGAGATGGACAAAGAGGGGGTAATGGAGTATCAAAACAGTTTATGACTATAAAGATAAAAGTTAGTTCCCAAAACTGTAGCTCAACTAGCTATAAATAAAGTGGTTGGTTATTAAAACTATTTGCATATTGTTGAGAATATGCATTTCATGGTAAATTATTAAAATACTAAAACGATTATGGCTGCCAAAACATTTAGAAATCAAATACTCAAACTATACGCAAACAATTTTGCATATTGTTGGGCATATTTTATGAATATAAAAGCAACCAATTGACCCACACATCATGTTCTCACGCAGTGAAAAATACATTGAGGAGCAAAGAAGACACTGACAATGTATGAAACAGTTTCATATTTAAAATATTTAATATTTAAATTTGGAACTCCAACACTCAAACTATATTGATCATTTTGCATATTGTTGGGCATATACATTTCAGGGTACATTATTCAAATAAATATTCAAATAAATGATCAATTATGCCTGCTTTTAGAAAACAAACATTCAAAGTACATGTTAATAATTTTGCATGTTGTTGGGCATAAGCAGTTTATGATAATATTAACTTTGTTTAAGGATATTTTGGTTTACTTTTGTATGATGCACAATTTTGGTACTGTATTGGGTCATGATGTCCAATGTCAAATCTATGTCCAAAGCAAAACCAACTGAGAACCACTGATATAATGTTTGTCATCATGCCACCAGGTAGATACAATTTGATATGGATTTTTGATTCATGAGATCTGACAGAGAAGTTAAGGTCTTTATAGCACAGATAAATTATCTTCTTTTCCATATATGCACTTATCAGCAAAATATACAGTGCATCCATCAGACATAAGCGATAAATCTCTATATCTGGGTATCTGAGACTGAAGGGTCAGAGACAATTATTTGACCATCATGAGCTATATCTAATTTGATCCTATTACAGTGCATTCATCTCCTCCACACAGATCTGCAGACAGAGAGATGGAACACACTTTAAGCGCACAGGCATTATTTAAATATCACACATAATTCATTACGTTAGTACATGATCAACAGTCTCAGCGAACCGTAACACAGAACAGAACAGAATGTTCTAATAAAATCACAGGGTTCACGGTCCTGTTTCTTTGGCTATGAGTCCATAATCCTTAATTGTCACGTCTAATTTTCCCTTTAACCCTGGATACCCTGTTATCCCTACCAACCTACCTACCTACCTATCTACATCTATCTAACTATCTATCTAGATTCATTTTTGGGTGAACGATCCGTTTAATAGCTGCTAACACTTTATTTTGGTGTTCCCTCAACAGACGTTTGACTGACTATAATTTGCAACTACAAATAATTGTCAACCAGTGTTAGGTGTAATGCATTACTAAGTAATTAATTACTGTAATTTAATAACTGTTCCTTTTAAAATGTAATTAAAGTAAGACATTAATTAAATTTTAATTACAGTTACTTCTGCATTTATTTTACATGTATAGACTATAGAACAATTCTCTATAAAACAATAGTGGATTTAACATGAACACTTAAAGTTTAATGTTATAATGTAGCCTATATTTTCAATGTAACTTTCTCCCTTTAAATACTTTGGTATTTAAGAGCAGTTTCATGTCTATTCTTGTATTGCTCAGCTCGTTAAGGTTGATATGGGATTTAGAAAGTAATTAGTAATAAGTAATGCAATACTTTTTAGAGTAATTAGTACAGTAATCTAATTACACTGTTGAAGATGTAATCAGTAGCTAGTAATTCATTACTTTTTTAGAGTAACTTACCCAACACTGATGTCAACCTGCTTACTCTAACCCTAACCTAACAGTCTACTAAAACTCATAATGAAAGTAAGTTGAGTTAGTTGCAAAGTTACTTATAGTTAATAGAATGACTAAAGTGGACTATCAAAATAATAATTTAAATACTAAATGCTTTTTTCGCATTGGAAATAGACTTGGTATATGCACTTATTTTGCCTTTAGTTGTCTATGATTTGTAAAAATTTTTGCTGACTTTTAAACATTCATAACCTCAAGAGTCAACTGCAAGCCAGGATGCTCCATCTCCTGCCTCTTTAAAAACAGGTGAAGGAGGGAGCGAGAAAGAAACAAGAAAAGCGATATGGGATTCGGTGCAGTTTGTGATGCCTGTGAGCACAAAACATTTTATAAATAACTAAGAGACACATGCCTGAGGCTCATTAAAATTAAACAAGCCCTCAAACTGAAAACATACGGCGTCTGAGATATTAATAAAACCAAACCCCACAGCGAGAGAGGAGTCAATGCAGGGCATGAATTGAAACGGTAGTCTCAAACCCAGCATGGAAGACAGGCGACATATACCACCTGTGTGCATGCGTGTGTACATGCGTGCACCTGCTGTGAAGAAAGAGAAGAGCAGAGTGTGAGCGTGTAAGGCAACAAACACACCATTATTAGTGATATGTAAATTAATGATTGGCAGTTTATGTGAATATGTGTGTGTATTGAGACAGACCTTGCTGGGTAGTGTGCATAAAATTCCTAAAATAGATACACACGCTTCTAAACAGGGCACACCCAGAAAACCAACACACAAATGACAAACAGCTGGAGCTGATTATAACTAACACTAGTGTCCAAAAGAAAGTCACAGTTGAGTTAATTGTCATCTGCATAAAGTAGAGTTGCATGCACAGGATTTTGTGTTGCATTAATGCGGACTGATAGAGCGCACCAAAGTTGTTTTGGAATGGAACAATGCACCGCTCTGCATTCACAATTGGTTTACATGCTATGTAAGAGTCCTGGTGCACATTTGCATGCATTAGTGTGAGATTCAGAGCCACTGAGGAGTGAAAATCACTGATAGCTCTGTCAGAGCTTATGTGTGTCAGTGTCAATGAAAGAGTGAAGTGAGTGAGAGCCATGGGTATTGAACTCATAGAACAATATTATAGATAAAAAAACTGTTGGAGCAGCTTAAGCTATATTCACAATGGGCTTTGGAGAATTGATGTCAAATTGGCAAAGAAACTGCTGTGTGATTGCAAGTCAGACTTGGATTCATTTATGTTGGAATTAACTATATTTTTCTGTGCTATTGTGTTTCACATGCTTTTCTCCTCTTTGTTAATGTGTGAATTTCTCTAAAGCAATCAAGTAGGCCAAGTCAAGACTCTTGTTTAAAAAAATGTACAAAGAAATATGTGATGGTTGGCTTTGAAAACGTTATAAATTGATTGTGAGACTATGGATATAATTTAGCAGCAGACATATAAAGGAGAAAATATTGAAGAGGTGATGCAAATTTCAGACACAATACACAGCCAATGTAAAGTTTCTGTGTCATGCTAATATGCATATAGAAAATCACAATTTATACTACTGTTCAAAAGTTCAGGGTCAGTGCATTTTTTATGTTTTTGAAATAAGTCCCTAATGTGCACCAAGGCTGCATTTATTTCATCATATATATGGTACAAACAGTAATATTGTGAAATAATATACAATATTAAATAACATGCTTTCTATTTGAATATATTATAAAATGTAATTTAAGGGATAGTTCAACCAAAAATTTTCTGTAACCAAGCAGATCTCGTCCCACATTGACTATCATAGTAGAAAAAAAATACTATGGTAGTCAATGGGGAGCAAGATCTGCTTGCTTACAAACATTCTTCCAAATATCTTCCTTTGTGTACGGCAGAACAAAGAAATTCATTCAGGTTTGGAACAACTTGATGACAGAAATTTCATTTTTGGGTGAACTATCCTTTGATTCCTGTGATGGCAGCAGTCTAAATTTTCAGCAGTCGTCATTATTCTAGTCTTTAGTGTCACATGATCCTTCTGAAATCACAATATTATCTCTAGAATGTCGTGTATTGAACCGTTCTGTCCGGTTTTGTGGTATGGTGCTGTGTGGTACACTGGCTTCGGCTGTACAGGTGTGAGACATGTCCCTAACTGACCTGGGAACAGTGGATGCCTGATATCATCATCACTGTGTTCAATTCACAGGAGTCTTGCTCAGCCAGCCGTTGCCGTGGCGATGTTGATGTAACATTCCTGTAGAAAAGTGCTGCTGAAAAGAGGAAGGTGTGTGCGTGAATGATCCAAAGGGAGGCCTGAAAGGTATTGAGGCAATGAGACAGGCGGACAGAGCACTCTGAGACAAAAAGGAAGAGGTGTGTGTGTGTGTGTGTGTGTGTGTGTCTAAAGGAAAAAGAGAAAGAAGAATAGACAGTGTCAGCGCTGGAGGCAGGAAAAGCAACATTTCAGATTCTACTTTAGATTTCAGCTGTAAAACACAATGACATTTCATTAAGAAACCACACAGATGTATGAAATAAATGTATGTGTGACATTTGTAAATATAAAAAATAAAAATACCCCTACATGAAGATAATTTAACACAATTTTGATGCAGATTAATGCATTTACACTTTATTTTTCATGATTTTTATACATTTTTTCTTTTGTCAAATCAACTTCAATAATTAATTTGATGCAGATAAAATAATATTCTGAGTTTCTGTTGATTAAACCAATTGCCTTCATTGTATTAACTCATTTTTTTTATTTCAATGAACTCAAAATTTTAAGTATTGTTAAAGTTCAATATAATTGATCATAAGTCTATCACTGTCCTACAAGGTCAAGGTCAATTTATTTATTATTTATTTACAGCCCACAAGAATCCATTTTGCACTTGAGTTTGTCAAGATGACAAAGGCAGACATGTTCTTCTTCTGCACTATTTTTTAATTGTTAGTCTATTTTGTTAATCTGCTTTTTTTTTTTTATTAAGACGGCATGTCAATATAAAACCAGATTGCAGGATGTTTTCTTTTTACTAATATAAAAAGTAAATGTGTTTTTTTTTTATTAGTTTATTTTTATATAGTAAATTAATGTTGACAGCCCTAAAAGTACAGAATGTTAATATCGGTTTGCATCTGTCGTTATTACACAAATACATTTTAAAACATCAAGATTCATATCCAACAAAAAAACATGTTCTGTCTACTACTTATTTAGTAAATAGGCAAAAACATCACAGTGAATGACTAAATATAACAGTTAAAAAAGCTTTTAGCTATTTCCACATGCAAAATTTCTGCCTTTGTTGTTCTTCCTTCCCTCCCCCTTTCTTTCTCGCTAGCGGACCGTGAGGCGTGTGCTGCTGATACAGTAGTTGGGAGGTTTTTATGAGCAGCTGCACTTACTCCCAATATTTTCCGCTCAAAACATTTCAAACCATGTCTCAAATTAGCAGAAGCTTGGCCTTGTATACTGGGAGCACCACCTAAGGCCTATAATGGAAAAACAGTTCCATCTGGTCAAACTAACAAGTCCTGCGCTATTGTGTAATAGCTTATTATACACTTGTTTTGAAAGGTTTATGGTCTATTTAATGACATTCTATTAGCACGGTTTTTGTATTCTCGGCCAAGGTCTTCTCAACACTAACACTCAAAATCAACCCACTAGAGCTTAATGCCGTAATACCTCATGGGAAATACTCCCCCTTTTTTTAGAGTACTATTTTACTGAATCAGAACCTTCACTGAGAAACAAACAAATAAATAAGCAAATGGTAAAAAACCTAGGCTTGTTCATGCAGTCAGCGGCTAATAACTAACACTGTGTCCCTGCACGGCAGGCACCGAAAGCACTGTGACTAGCAGACTATTAAATCCCTGTGCTATTGCATCACTTCAAAAGATGAATCCCGGAGGATACATCACTGAGGAGATAAGATAATGCGCCTTTACGCATGCAAGAGAGGGGGGGCGGGGAATGGGAGAGACAAAGATGATGTCATAGGCGTGCCTATATTTAGAGAGATTAGAGGTGAGGCACCACCGCTTGACTTTTAGCAAACATCAGCAGCTTTTGCTCAACTTGATGAGACTCTTTCTTTTTCTCCTTCTTTCTGTCACACATTCACAGACATGTAATTGGGTGAATAAAGGTCTAGGAGAAATATGTAATTATTTTAAATTGATGGTTACACCGCATGACATCTTCAAAATCAATCAATTTATACGGTAACACTTAATAAGGTTTCATTTATTAATATTTGTTAAAGGATTAGTTCACTTTACAATGAAACTACCCCAAGCTTTACTCACCCTCAAGCCATCCTATGACTTTCTTCTTTCTGCTGAACAACACAACACAATTTTTCGTAAGTTAAATATCGATGGTGTAGGAAGTAGTTTGAGCGTTTTGCATTGCAAGAGATGTTAAACCCCACCCGAAGCCATGTGGAGTACGTTTATAATGGATGAATGCACTTCTTTCAGCTTCATACTCTAACACTAAACAATTTTTAAAGGATTAGTTCACTTTCAAATGAAAATTGCCCCAAGCTTTACTCACCCTCAAGCCATGACTGTGTTCTTTCTGATGAACAAAATTGGTGTTATATTAATAAATATCCTGATGCATCCAAGCTTTATAATGTCAGTGAACGGAACCAACGAGCTGAAGAAAGTGCATCCATCCACTGAAAATAAAAAGAAAAGCCATTTTTCATGGACAAAAGGAAAGGTACTCCTCTCAGAAAACTTTTAGATGTTTAATTGCTATTTGGAGCATTGGGGTCGCTAGACGAGGGCTTAATGAACACATTTTTGTGAAAAACTCGATTTCGACCAAAATTGACATGTTTTACTTGTTTTGCCCCGTGCACATTCCAACTCATTTTACCAGCATGGGTCACATATATTGTGTTTTACGCATTGTATCAATGCGTCATATTGTTAATTATTTGATTGATGCATTGTTTCATATGGATGTATCATTACACCCCTTGTAAATAAACACATACAGTAGAAACCACTCAGAACGCCCAAACAACTGTGTAGGAACATGCAAAAAACACTCATAGCACGTCTCAATTTGTGTATTTATGCACTACTATTATATGCCAATTGTAGTATAAATAGTGTGAGTAGTGTGTTCACTCTGAAAATTCAGAAAATAAAAAATGCACTTTAAATACCTGGATGATGCATTTAATTAACCGAAAAAACAAAGTGTGCCATTTTCGTTACATAAAGGAGAGGGAGGGTCTATCAGATTCTGATGTTGAATGACAAGAGTGCATCATTTGGGAACATTTTAGCATAACAACAGCAGAAAATGTACAAAGTTTATTTTAAAAGTCTACATTGGTACTTCAATCTTACTCAGGCCAAACTCTGTGTCCTCCTATCAGATTCAGTGTCTAGTGTCTTCAATCTCAAAAGTGTATGGAACATAATGAAACCTGTAAAGTTTCTGATTGGCTAGAATGCGTAATATGGTGTGTGTGGATCCTCTTTCACAAGTGAGCAAATACGCTGGCAAGGTTTACAGTGTCGCTTACATTTCCACGGTGTGTGACCGTGTGCCTTTTCAAACACCATCTGAGGTGGCATCACGTGCAAACACACAGCAAACAACAACCAAAGTGTTCCGACGGAGCGTCTCCCATTTCACCTGACACACATGAGCCATGGAAACATGACGTCAGATCACTGGTGCATAATGAACTGCGCAGGCACAAATATTTGAGCGTGTGGACTGGAACTTTCATACCTGTATGAGTCACCTTTAATGTAGTTTTCAATCTATGTGCAATTTTAGAGCTCTCTAAGGATGTTTTGAGAGAAATCTATACATGAATAGGCTGTATGAGTTTTAAATATTTGTTTAACTAAGACAAGCCGATGTTAATTTATATCTTAACTGCTCGGAGAGATAATTGCGCCAACAGCGGGGCACCTGCAATGCCACGCCCTTAAGGTGTGTGTAAAGCATGCTGGGAAAAATATTTTGCAGGGTGGCGTTGACCCTTGGGGGTTTGATGTTAGAGCTGCACACTGCCTTTCAATTAATTTTGCCATAATATTAATCTTTGTCTCTCTTTCTTGAGGCCAACTCTGTACATATACACAGTGCTATTAACATTTTATTTGACATTTTTTCATGGAAATCCATCTTGGCTTTTGTAATGCATAAATGATGCAGCAGTGTATGTGTGCATGTTTTGAGGCACAGTTTGCTCTATGTGGGTGTTTCTGTGATGGACTCAAAGGATGATGTCGTTGGACTGAAAGACAGCAGATTTCACACGTACTCTCATAAACATGAGTACACACTTGCACTGAATATGTAATTACTGTGTTGGAATGGGTAATCATAATGAACTGAGTGAAAAATTATTATTTTCTAGTCATCTTTTAATAAATCAGAATTACATTCGCAGAGTACCTCCATAATAAAATGCATATTAAATATTTAAAAACTGGAATACAAGGTTGATGGATTTGTTTAGAAATTATGATGCTCATCTTATTTTCGTCCAGATCTTTATTCAAAAATTCATTGCACAATACAATTCATACATTAAAAGACTTGAACACGTGTTTTAACATTATTAATAATTATTTGAAAATAATTATTCATATTTTAATAATAATTTTATATATAAATATTTTTGATAAACGCCTCTTCTGCTCACCAAGGCTGCATTTATCTGATCAAAAATACAGTAAAATTGTGAAATATTAATCCAATTTTCTTTAAAAAAATGTTTTACATTCTAATATGTTTTCAAATGTAATTTATTCCTGTGCATTATTGAATCATTCTAATATGCTGATTTGCTACTCGAGAAGCATTTCTTATCATTATCAATGTTGAAACAGTGCTGCTTAATATTTTTTTTTTCAGAAAGTTATTGTAAATAGCCTTTACTGTCGCCTTTCGTTAATTTAACGCATCATTCATGAATAAAACTATTAATTTCTTTCAAAAAATCTGTAGCGCATTGCATTTATATCTCATTTACAGATGCAGCAGAAGTATTAAACCAGTGGATCTCAACTAGTTTTAATTCAACTCAGATACTCACTGGGAATCATGTGGTGACCCAACACAGTACCAAAATAGATTATCATACAAACATTTCTGGGTTGCGACCCACCTTCTGAGAACCGCTGGTCTACAATGGTAAGAGGGGATTCTTGGTTGAGATGTGGTTTCTCCTGGTCAAGAAAAAGCCCCATAACAGGACTCTCTTCCTGTTGTGTTGCCATGGCATTTTGCAAAAAAGGATGAATTAGAGTGTTCCAAGAGGGCGTAAATAATTGATTGGCAAATGGCTTGATCAGCCCTCGGGCTATACGGTGTACTCACTGCACAGTATAAATAACTCATCACGCCAATTATGGCATACAAACACACACACACACACACACACACAAACACATCGAAGCTTTAGGTCAGTTATTGTAAATACACCTGAGCTTAAATCATACAACATAATCCACATGACAACCCATGCGAACCATGTTAAGAGGACTGCTTATTGTTTACAGGGTGCAATGATGCCGTTATTGACCGTCGAGTCATTCTTGAGGAAAGTAATGAGAGAAAACTATCCAGTCAAGTTAGATTATTACAAGACACTGGATCCTTTTGCATTTGCCTACTGTGCAAAATTGCCATGACCCTGTAAAAATCAAAAAGAGAAAATAGAAACATAATAGGATGGCACTTATGTACACAAATAAATTTGATTTACTAAAAAGAATATAGTGTTATAGCAATTTTTCATCACTTATTATAGACTTTTATATTCACCTGGCTATGTTTCACACAGCTTTTACAAAACTCTTAACATCTTAAACAGAAAACTTGAATAGAGTATGTATGTGCAGCATGTATGTTCTGTTTTGGCTTAATTTCATTGTGTTTTGGTTCTGTTTTCCCATGTTAGTTTCCTTGGATGTTAATTAGTTCCACACATGTTCCTGTTTACTTTTGGCTTGTTTCCACCTAACGGTACGGTTCAGCTCAGTACAGTACAGTACGATTCGGGACGGTAAACCCTGATCTGGCTTACGTTTCGATACGATAGGCGTGGTGTATGCCGGAAAGTAGCGATTGATCATACATCAGATTTGTTTGAGTAAAGGGTGAAGGCTGCAAGGAAAAATTGGTACTATTGTGTTAGACACCCCAACAAAAGGGTTCCAAAAAAGTGGTACGGATCAGTATTTTGGTATCATTTAATTACTCCTAGTCCGTTTTTAAGTCCTCAGTTCTTTCAGTTCCCTTGTCTGGTATTGTCAATGTTAAAACTTGTTTACTCCAATGATCTCCTGAGTTTTTCCCATTGTGGATTTAATAAATACTATTTTTGTTTTTTACTATACAACAACTGATGGTGACAATATCTTTGGGAATTATTTTTTTTTACCCTATTTTTGTTTGTTTTTAGCATAAAGTTGACTATATTATGTTTTCTTTTTGCTTAAAATTAAAAGAAAAGATATGTTAATAATGTAAAATTCAAGATATATTCTCAGAAGATATATATTTTTACTGGAAACAGAAGACAAAAATAATGATTACAAAAAGTTTTTTTTGTTTTTTTTACCAAAATAATGATCATCTGACAGCGACGGAGGGAGTAATGTGAGGTGACATCGCAGTGACATGTCGACTGTCAGAGCTGTTTGATTGACACTTACCAACCGGCCACAGCTTGACATACTAGGTTTGAAGGCCAAAGGTGACAAAAAAAGACTGCGAGCAATATTTCTTTTCTCTCTCTTTGTCTAGGTGCTAACTGCTTTCTCACTGACATTAAACAAATTTGACAGTAGATTTGCTTCAGTACGAAGAAGTCAAAGGGGTGTTATATTTTGGAAAACACCTTCAGGTTACTTTTACTATGCTGTGCGAAAACCACAAGAATGGTGTTCAATAGTGACTATATTTCAATGATTTTTTGGATTTAGAACGGACTTAGAGTTGAAAAGTTCGCAAGTATTTTTTAAATATACTATTACAGTAATTATTAATATTTTGATTAAGTTAGAATCATTTTGTTATGTGCTTTTGTCCTTAAGTTTGTTATTTCTATTTATTTAAATTTATTTGTTTTTTTAGTACTTCAACTTCAATTTTATGTCAGTTAGCAATATTTTTCATTTAATTAAATTTTTTTTTAGTATTTTAATTAATGAAAATAACTTTTAATAGTTAGTTAATGGCATTTTACTTTATTTAACTTCAGATATTAATGGCTGTTTGGACAAAATTATATTTTAGACGAGGGCTTAAGGAAGAAATTTTTGTGAAAAACTCGATTTCGACCAAAATTGACATGTTTTACTTGTTTTTATAATTATAATTTACATTTTTATATTTATATTTTAAAATTATAATTATAATAATTATATATATATATTGACTATACTGTATATGTATATCGATATTTAGGAATTTTCTTCGTACAATACTTACAATATTTATGAAGCAGCATTGCTCATTGCATTTCACATCACACATAACATTCCTAAATGCACAAATATCAAGACATGAGTAAGATACTTCCAACTAAACATACCGTGGTTTTTATTCAATCATATTTATAGTCCTTTGTGAATAAATTCTGGGTACGTTGGAGCTTGGCTGATTCCCTGGCAGACTTATCTGATAGCTTGGCTATACATAGACCACAGCTACTCCCCTCATAATGTTAGATTTGTATTCCACTCCATTTATCAACATAACACTTAATACTTCAAGCAGGGCTTTAAGTGAACCGTGTAGTTCATTAGAACCTTTAGTAAATGTCACCAAGCGTTCTGTGGGCAAATAAAACCCCTGGTCAGCTTTCGGGTTTGTGCATTCATGTGGTTTTGGCACTTATGCTAACATAGGAGGTTGATTTGGAGCCTGTTGAAAACTTGATCGTCTGAATAAATATACGATTAAGTGGCAGTTTGATTGTATGTGATGGCAACTGTTTTGGCAGAGATGAGAAAACCATTAAGCAGATTCTCTCTCCTACCGCACAGTGGAAGGGTCAAAGAGAGGTTCAGAGATGTAACATTCAGTGGCACTTATCACTGCCATCTTGATTTGTTTTTCCAAATGAGCGTCTTTGGTACATCATGCCAGCTCAAGTGGCTTACAACTCGACAAGAGCATCAAAAAACGATCAACAGAAAGGCAGCCTAAAGAGCGACAGTTTTGAAATACTAAAAACAAGCTGAACATGAACAGAAACTTTACTCTTTGGACTGTCAGAGGTGCAAATGAAAAGAATATGGATTATTTAGCATTTTCAATGCGACAGTTATTTGAAGACGATAAAATTAGTGCCAAATTCAACAGCATTTTTAATAGACCTGATTTTCGAGATTGAGGTAAAGCTTATGACTTTCTTGTTGGGTTAAGCATCTTGTAATGCTAAGGTCATGGATTCGAATTCCGGGTGGAATATTTATGTGCTGATAAAATGCATTCCTGGAATGCTTATTAATAAACTTAGATGCAAGTTTCTTTGGATAAAACCATACTATTTAACTTAGTATTTCTGCTATTTTATTACATTAAAAGCAAAATATAATGTATCTCAAGTCAAACACATCATAAATATACATGCACACATACTGGTTTCCATGTTTTATGGGGACATTTCATAAACATAATTATTTTAATACAGTACAAACTGTATATTCTTTCCCCCTACACTAACCCTACCACTAAACTTACCCATCACAGAAAACTGATGATTTATAAGCTGTTTTCCTCATGGGGGCCATTACTATCCTTGTAGGTAATACCAGGTACGCACACACACACACACACACACACAGTCCAAATAACGCAGCTGTTATGAGGATGAATATGAGCAATAATCAACTCCTAAACAATCATAAATTATTCATAATAATCAAGATAATCTGCAGATAGTATGGAAAAAGAGATGTTTCTTTAAAAAAAGGTGTTGTTTTTCATGGTGCTGTGTTAAAATAAATAAAAAAAAACACTCCTTGTGTAAACAGACATTAATAATTCTAAGTGGCAGAATGAAATGAGTTTTCATATGGCAGTTACATTAATATCCCTTTAAACAAGACATCAATCTCAGGGGTTGGTTGTCCAGTCAAATGATATTGTTTTTTTTTTCTTTCAGTTTTATAAATGACCCCAGGTGTATTGGGAAGAGATGAATAAATCAGAGAGACAGACTGCCTAGAGAAGAAATATGCCATAAATAGCCACGCAAGTGTAAGAATAATTACGCAACTGCGACTGTGGGTGACCTCATTACAGAGCCTGCAGGGTAAATATGCCACAGCCATCAGCATCTGATGCATTAAACATTATTTTTCAACATGACCACAATCATGAGGTTGGTGACCAAACTTCCTAATGAGAGGATGTATCGCAAATGAAATTAAATATCAAACGTAAACAATGCTAAATTCAGATATCAAGTCTGCAGTGAACTTGCACCTGAATGCAACAGACACGGTCAACGAAAATCATCAGTGTATAGTATAGTATAGTATAGTATAGTATAGTATAGTATAATATAATATAATATAATATAATATAATATAATATAATATAATATAATCTAATATAATATAATATAATATAATATAATATAATTAATATAATATAATATAATATAATATATGATTGATATGATATGATATAATACCACACAAGAAAAATAGAAAAATACTGCTGTACTGAATATCAAGATATATCAAAGTAATATAGTAAATGCTCATTTATACATGACTACATCCTCCACATCCCCCATAAACACACTGTCCTCTGGTGCTGTTCAGCGTGTGCTTGTGCTTGTGGCATCATCACAGGAGAGCAGAGCAGATGACATAACTTAAGCCTGCTTTACTCCGCACCGGGAATCAGCACGCAGCTGCAATTCCCTGTATTTCAGATTATGATACGTCATCATTTTAAACTCCCTCTCTTACACACGAATGCACACATAAGTGCAGGCAGACATACGACATGCACACGAGTATTGCAGTGACATCACTGCATTTTTGCCATTCCTCCAAACACATGTGGGCAAACATATAAACAATGACATCATGGTTCTCACCACTGGCCTGGTTTTCACACAGAAAAAAAAAAAAAAACTACTTACAACCACAAGGCCGTCAGAATATTCCACCGTTATAGATACCGCAGAGCAGTCAAAACAAAACAAACCCAGAAAGACAGGAAAATTGCAAGAGACAGTGACAAAAATAATGTACAGCAGAAACAGACTTTTCTTCTGATCTGAGTGGTGCATTTTTTTAAATGATGAGACTGTATTATTTATATAAACTTTTTACTAAAATCCATTAATATTTTACAAATATTTTAATTTCATTTTTTAAAAATAGTATAGAATATCCAATATATTTATGAATTTTACATTACAAGATTATTTTTCATTTCTTATTTAATAATAACAATAAACAACTATACACACGCACACTAAATATTTTAAAAGCTATTAAAATCAAGTTATTTATAAAGCCATTAATACACAATATTTTATAATAAAAATATACAAAGTATATATATATATATATATATATATATATATATATATTCGCACATACATAGTAAATGTAAGTATTTACTGTTCTCAAGTACATTTTTGGCTACTTCGTAGTTTTACTGAGTATCAAAGACATTAGCATCCTTTACTCTCTACTTGACTACATTTTTGAACATGTACTCTCTACTCCAATACATTAATGTTGAGCAATGCAATACTTGTTACATTTTGCATGGCACCTAACTTTTTCTGCAGCAGTTTATTTCTTCTACAAAAGAAGTGATATCACCATCTACAGGGCATTGAAAGTACTATATCTTGTGAGTTATGCCCTTATTCATCTAAACTTGTCAACAAAGCTATTTTACGTGAATCCGAATGCATTAGCAGGTAGTTGTTGAATCACAGGTGTTTTATATGAGATGCAACCGGTGATGAGGCCAAAATCAGCTAGCATGTCCAGTGCAAGTATGCTTTGATTTTACTTAACATTATTTTATATATTTGTCATAAAGAAGAGACCTTTTTTGAAGGATATTGGTTTACTTATGCCATTTTTGAGCACTTAACTGAGACTTGAGTATCTGTTTGCAGACGTTTAAGAGGCTCTTGTGGTGACCTTTGTTTTATTATAATATTGAGGTGCTCAGCTTTATTTCGGCTTTAGAAAATAAACCTGTTATTGCTTTCCTCACAAATCAACTGTTTATTGTTTTTCACAAGGTGTTGTGGACTAGTGCATACTTGAGCCTACATTCAGTACGAGTAAAATACCTAAAGTATCAGTTCACTTTCAAATGAAAATTAGCCCAAGCTTTACTCCCTCTCAAGCCATCCTAGGTGTATTTGACTTTCTTCTTTCTGACGAACACAATCGGGGTTATATTAATAAATATCCTGTCGCATCCAGGCTTTATAATGGCAGTGAACCAGACCAAGGAGTATGAAGCTGAAGAATCCATCCATCATAAACCTCCTCCATATGGCTCTGAGGGTTAATAAAGGGTTAATGCGTTTGTGTAAGAAAAATGTCCATATTTAACAAGTTATAAAGTAACATATCTAGCTTCCACCAGTCCGCCTTCCGTATTCAATTAATGAAAGTGAGTGTAACTGACGTCAAACTGATGGATAAGCTTTATTTGTGGGGCATCCTTATGATTTGAAATGATTCGGAAGTGGAAGTGCCAGCCATAATTCAAAACGCACGAGATGTTAATCCGGGAAAGAGTAGAGCTCTTTCTGTTTTAGCTGCCCAAGTAATCATCACTCTACATGACAGATACAACATGTGTGAACTCTGAGGCTGTACAGAGAATTGCGCTGCGCAGTGGCACATGACATCTGACATACACAGCCATGCGTGATGAAAAAGAGTGGCTGGGCATTAAACAGTATATGGGGCCTTTAAGAGCATTCGAAACACTGACACGCTACATCACTCATACGAGAGTAGCTCATGGGTGCTGCTGACATTGACAAGGAGTGATAGTGAACTGATTGCAATGAGCCAAAACAACAATGGGGGAAACAGATGAATGTAGCTCCCTATACATTCAAAGAAATATCTGATAGTCTGGAGCAATTTCTAGAAGATGGAGCAATTCATAACAGGATTGCATCAATTTTCCACAGGTGAAAAGGAGATAGTTGTACTCTTCACAGCATGACAGCATTTGGACCCCTGGGAAAAGCAGTCATACACCTGCATGGAGGAAGAAGGAAAAAAAAAAAAAAGAAACAGATCATAAAAAACAGGAACAAGCACCTAAACAAGGAATAAAGGTTTTTGGAAGTGGAGAACAAATAGACCAAAGCAGAAATCCAAATGCACAGAAAACACACACACACACACACAGAGGATTACAAACACAACAGACACACTGGGATTACCGAGAAGCACACACGCCCCCAAAAACACACGTCACAGGATTACGCCAGCACTCAGCTACATCCATAATGGTTTTCTAGGCAAAGCTGAGGGCAGCAGCAGCAACAATGACATCATGCCATGGCCTACTGTGATCTTTCCACTTCCGATGCAGTTTGTGATGCAACTGCATGTGCAATGTGCAAATTACACACGGATCACACAGACAGCGCGAAAGCTCTGAGCTATGCTTCAGAGCACATATTACGTCGCGATTCAGAGAAAAGCAAATGCCAGCTTGATTTACATTCATTTGCAAAACACTAGCACAAGTTATAAGAAGACTTTGCCCAAAAATGTAATCTTTATAGTGGCCATGGGGTTTGTCAATGTTTAAAAAGGGAAAAAAGCACACACTATAAAATTAGCAAGTAGTCCAATATGACCGGTGCACTATATTCAGAATATTGTTATATTATATTATATCATGAACTAGGCTTTATTTGTAGTTTTTTTTGTTGTTTTCGTAGTTTAGTTTTATTTAATAATTTTGTCATGTGCTTTTATAATTTTTTTTCTAGTTTTTGTTTTTTTTAAATATTTTTATTTAGCTTTAATTTATTTTTAATTCAGTTTTAGTAATTTTAGTGCTTAAATATTTTTCAGTTAGCTGCCAAGGCAACATCTCAAATTTTCATTTAAGTTTATAAGTTTACATTTTTCATCTAATATTTATATTTTATTTTATTCCAGCTTTATTTCACATACCAAAAACTACTTTTAATAGTTTTCGTATTACTTTTTGTAAACGATAACATCACTGAGCTTGACAGCCCTTGGTGATTATGAAATAGAAATACAGCAAGCTCAAGACGTGAGGGAATTCAGAAACATCAGAAATGCCATGTAAGCTCAGAATTGCTTACTCTGGAACAAATTATTTTTATTTTTATCATTTTATTATATTTTAATATTTTATTTTATTTCTGTTTTACTATTATTATGTATGCTTCAAAAGCAGTGCTTCATTTTCTGAACACATAACTGAAGATTATTTTGAGACAGTTAGACACTGGCTTGTGGTTTATTTAAAGGGCCAATTTACACACTTAGTGGGGGGTCCAGTTATACACACAAACACACACACACACACACGCACCCTATTCGCAGTCCAAATAACCCAACTTTTTCTATCTTTGTGAGGAAATTCATTGATACAATGCAATCTCTAGCTCCTTACCATCACAACTAAAGGCCAAAGCCGACCCTACACCTTCCCTTAAAGGTTAAAATGCCCCTTGTTACAAGATGTTATTTAAGTCTCAGGTGTCCCCAGAATGTGTCTTTGAAGTTTCAGCTCAAAATATCCCACTGATCATACATTATGCCATTTTAGTGGAAAGTAAAAACATGCTGTTTTCATACATGTATCTTTAAATGCAAATGAGTTGCTGCTCCCCACCCCACTTTCCAGAAGAGGGCGGAGCATGCAGCTTGTGCCTTGGATACTGAGACAAAAACTAACAAAACATCTATTTGGTTTTTATATAATCTCTATCGCGATCACAATCATGTGACATTGCAGTTCTTCATCATCATGAAAGTTTATTACGTGGATGCGTTATGCAAGCCATTATCGGTCTAAACTTCTGATATATGATTGTCTGAGCACACACATATGAAGCACGCGCACAGAATGCCGGCTGTCAGATGAAGCGTCCCGTGAGTATTAAAATAAGTTTTTGTTCAGGTCTTAAACTGTCAAATACACGAAGTTCACATAAACACAGTCAGTTATTTCTGTGAACGTAAACAGCAAGTAAAGAAATCGCATGTGTATATTAGATCTGTGTATTAAAGTGAAAGCAGCGTAATATACAGTACCTACTGCTGTATATGCTGTCAATATTGAATAACTTAGCAGCTTTAATAACAATATTTTTTTACTTGAATGCTGCTGTTAAATGCTTTTGCAAGGATATGAACATGGTGGACCCTCACTCAGGGCGGGGTCTATGCTAATAGAGCAGAGTCCGTCAGCAGTTGTGGGCGGGGCCTAAGCATTTGTGATGTCACTGCTTATGATTTATGAGAATCCAAAAAAAAAAGGAGTGGGTGGATTTTTACCATTATAGGATGGTTGTGTACACACCTCTGACACACGTTTATATTCAAACACCATCTAAAAGTGCATTTTAATAGGTCCCCTTATTATAACCTTATCCCTAAAGTCTTGACCCTCAAACAGGCCATTAAATGGTTCTCAGAAAGTGAGGACCAGCCAAAATGTCTTAATTTTACTCTGTTTGTCCTCACTCTGATGGTCTAAAACTCAAACTGGTGTTCACAAAGATAGTTATAGTATACACATGCACACACACAATAGAGCAGAGATTTTTTTTCTAGTTAACCTTACACACATCCTGATTTAGATGCTTTCCTGCATGGGTCAACATATTTTGTTGATCCTGGAACAACATTCCTGTTTAATCATAACCTTACCCCTACCCGTAAACCTAAACCTACCCGTAACATATCCCTAAAATCAGAAGGAAATGATAGGTGAATAACACAGATGTCGAAGCACCTTGTTGTAAGCCTAAACTTGACATAAACTCTAAACTTGTCTCTCAAATCTGACTGGTTGATTGGAAAGTTTGTTCCAGGATCAACAAAGATGTTGATCCAGGAACGTGTTGCACTTGGTGAAATCAGTTCTGCTTAACCTTACAGCAATGAAGACTATTTGAAACCATTTTTTATACATGTAAGAAAACTGGAATATTGGATTAGAACCACACCTTTTTCAAGCTTTCAAAAAACTCCATGTCCCAGATCTGAGTTGGGGGAGAAAAAGTCAGACTGACCCAGCTGACAGAAGTGGAGTTGGAAAAGTAGGTGGGCGCCACAGAGTGCTGGAAGAGCCAATGGCCCAGTCTGACAATTCACTTCAGCAATCAGGTCAAAGACAAACCACAGCGGACATGCGCAGACACACACATGTAAGCACACTCGTGCAAACTCAATTACATTCTTTGTCTCTCACACATTCACAGGGTGCAAATTGTAAGGTGTGTGTGTGTGGTGTGGTGGGGGGGTGGATATATGGGTCTTGAAAAGTACATATTATTTTGCAACGCTCACAAACAGAACATTTCCCAGAGGAGGTAACCATAGAAACAGAATGCTGCTTGAACAATTTCCATTGCAATTAGTATCAGGCAGTAAGACAACAAAACATGACAAGTACCGTCCTTACTTATAACTTTATTATAGCATTGCATATCACAAAAAAATTACAAAAAATTATTATTATTTTTTTTTTCAACAAATCAAAAGGAGGTTTTGTTAAATTTAGTTCATTTCAAATTTGGGAACAAATTGGTTTCACTATAGTAGTGGGGACATAGAAACACTAGGTTTAAATAAAAACATGTTTTGGCATTTTTAAGTGAGGACCAGTAATGTCCTCACTAGTCGGATGTCATAATATTTCACCATAAAAGTGGGCACATTTGGCCCCTCACAAGCACAGCCAACCCTACACACACCACACACACACATACAGGTTTGCATGTTTCCTATAAGGACTTTCCGTAGACATGATGATTTTTATACTGAACAAACTGTATATATCTCCTAACCCTAAACCATCATAGAAAACTTTCTGAATTTTTACATTTTCCTTTTTTTTTAAGTTATATTTTTGTCCTTTTTATGGCTTTTTTGGATATTACAGAATTGAGATTAGACAGGAAAGCATGAGGAGCATGAGGTGGAGAGAGAGGAATGGAATCGGCAAAAAGCTTGAGCCGGGAATTGAACTTAGGTCACCGAAGTAGTGTTGGAGCACTGAGGCTGTCAGCCCTGACCATTTTTACATTTTCAGAAAGATGTAATTTAGTATCATTTACAAGATGTTATCCTCAAAAAAAAAAGTCCCCACAAGGTTAAAAATGACTGGTATTTCTATTTTTGGGGGCATCTTAGCATCTCAGCAGGACCACACACATACACACACACACACACACACTGCTTTGACTGACAGGCAACCTCCAAATGAGGTGGCTCTGCACGATGGAGAGATTGTGGTGTCATTTCTTCCAGAATGAGAGAAGAAATTTACCCATCATGCTGCACACTGTTCCATATAGGAACACAACACATACAATTCACCCTCTCTAAAAATAGCTGGAAACTTCAGGCAAGTGGCAAAGCGCAACGCACAATCTCCACTCTGCACAGCAGGACTAAAATCAGCTCAGTGGACGAATTCAATCACGACTCTAATAATATGCATGGAAATGCGGGGGTGCGTTTCAGTCCGTGAACCTGACTTTGAATAATCTTTTCAAACGGAACAGCCAACAGTTCCCGACCCAAGTGTCTGCCATTAGCGATTTCCCCTTGCGGGACAGAAAGCGAGAAATCCGCAAACTGAGATATTGGCGACCACAGAGGCGATGACATCATCATCAGTGGCAGTGCCACAGAGTATCATGATGACATGGTAGAACAAGTGTTTATACTTTTCCGTGGCGTTGCGCCCATGCAGACTGTGGGTTTTAGACTGGCTTGGTTGAGTGAAGGCCAAAACCACAGTCATCCCACAGTGGAATGGAAGTTAACATTAGTACCCTAAAAACAATATTGGCTGCCTTTTATACACACGCAGGGTCCTAATGTAACTTTTTGCCACACCTGCCAATACCAAGGGAATTGAGAAAATAATTGCAGAATATTCACATGATAATGGTGTTATTTAGATGTTTTATATTCATTGCATATCTGAGGTAAACAGTGGAGGTCGTTGTTACCATCATACACAGACAGTCTCTGTGATCAAAACCCCAATGGGTGAAAGTTAACGCCACCTGCTACAATAATGACAGGTGGTGTTGCCGATCACCCATTGTGATTTTGTTTCTCACGCTTTCATTTTGTCAGCTTAAAGGGAAAGTTCAATCCAAAATCAAAAGGATGTCATCATTTACCCACCCTCATGTTGTTCCAAATCTGTATGCGTTTCTTTCATCTGCTGAACACAAAAAAAGATATTTTAAAGATTGTTGATAATCAAATAGTTGTTGGTAGACATTGACTTTTGTATTAGGAAAAAAATATACTATGGAAGTCAATGGCTACTGTCTGGTTACCATCATTCTTTAAAATATCTTCTTTTGTGTTCAGCAGAAGAGAGAAACTCATACAGGGTTCGAACAACATGAGGGTGAGTAAATGATGACAGAATGTTCATTTTTGGGTGAACTACCCCTTTAAAATGCACAATATTCCATATATTCCATCCTAGTTACACTTTAGATGATTTCATTTTTCCTTAGGAAAAAAAAATTCAATTCATAGTTGACTGATCAATTAGTAGAGAATTTGACAGAGCATGTAGGATGATGACAGTGTTTGTGAGAAAGGACAAACTAGTTTAAAACATTCTTTGAAATGTGACTGAAATAAAGATTAAAGATTTAAACATTATACTCCAAAAAAAAAAAAAAATAAACATAAGTTTAAGTTGAAGTACTAAAATGACTATAACAGAAATAAAAATAAAACAAAAGTAAATAACAAAATTACTAAAACTTAAAGTAAAATGATAATTAAAATTGAAAATATAAAAATAATAACTCAATAACAATAATAATTGAAAATATGAATAAATACTATAATAGTATATAAAAAATACTAAAATAACACTATTTGGTGTCAGTTTCAATTCATTGTACAAATATCATAAATAATTACTTCAAAAATGTCAATAACAATTTTGGGAAGTCGCACCACATGACATTGAATTTACTCACATTTGATGTTCAGTGAGTATTAATTTTGGACCCATTACACACATTCAAAGAAACTTCAATCTATGATTCAGACAAATCGGAGTGAACGCTCTCCTCTCCTTCTCTCCCCCTCCTTCTCTACACCCTCACATCCCATGGGATCAGCCGACCACTTAAATTGAATTCCACATCATTCCAAGAACCGTTGTCCCTCCTCAGTGACAGATGCGGATGGTTTATTCTAATTGGCAACCAAAGGCAGAATATACTTAGTGAGCATGATCTAACTGCCGTCTCAGCTAATGACTATAATAGCAAGCAGACACTATGGGACTCTCTCTCTCTCTCTCTCTCTCTCTCTCTCACACACACACACACACACACACACACACACACACACACACACATAATCCCACACTCTACCCCCTGTAGACCAAGCTCTAACTCTCACATTTATAGCAGAATAGAAATCGTTTAAGCTATGGTCCAGGTTGCTGATATAAGCTCTAACACTGTAACAGCTTCCATTACCAGCAGGAGAATTTGTAAGACATGACATGCTTTTTTATGTTCGTAAGATATGAAATATCTCTCTCTCTCTCTCTCTCTCTCTCTCTCTCTCTCTCTCTCACACACACACACACACACACACACACACACACACACACACACACACACACACACTACATTTCATATATATACTTAAACGTTTGGGGTCAGTAAGATATTGTTTTCTCTTTGAATATAACTGTGTTTTTTATGTGAATGTGTTTTAAAATATGATTTATTCCTAAATAAAACTGAATTTTCAGCTTCTTACTCCAGTCTTCAGTGTCACATGATCCTTCAGAAATCATTCTAATATGTTGATCTGCTGCTCAAGAAATATTTATAATTATTATCAATGTTGCTAAATAAAAATCTTCCTAACCCCAATCTTTTGAGTGATAGTGTATAGGTTGCATTTATGATTTTTACTACGAAATGGTCATCTTGGTAATGATACTGACCAGCTATTACAATATATTCAGGTTACACACACACACACACACACACCCCCTCAGCAATTCTAATAACAATTCTCAAGTCTATTGTTTTTTCCAGCATGACACAGATGTTATAAAGATGTCAAGCGCAGAGAGAGCAAGATTGGAAAAGGAAATAATTACCACCATCCTCAGGGAAAAGACACGTGTAAACAGCTCACAACCACTTTTACAGGACAGAAAATATTTCTAAAATTAAGCAGCTGACTGATGCTTAAGATGTGAGAACTGGTCTTTTTTTTGTTAAGAAGTTTTATGAAAATATCATACAAGCATCAAGTATTTATATAAAATTTTAGCTAATTATTTAAAGCAGAAACATATTTCTGCAGCACCAGCGTCACTAAACATAATGTCAAATATTTATCAGAAAAGCACAGCAGTTGAAGTGCTGCCACATCATGCAGAGATATCATATTATAGCCACCTCAATATGATGATCATAAACCACTCGGTGATGCAAGACACAAAGTCGAGGGCAATTGTTTTTTCTCCTCATTTGACACCTTCTTATGCACGTACAGCAGAATTTTCCAGAAACATTTCATACTGTGGTTGAAAACTTACCAGTGCAAAATGCCATAAAAAGTACAGATTTCAAAGAAACATGGAGTTTCTGCCACTTAACTGATAAAACATTGATTTTTGTTATGATTAAGTAATAGATTTAGCACGCACAGTTTTGGAGAACTGTGTACAGGAATTGCCACAGGTCTCTGCCTGTGAACTTGCGATAAACAGCATTCATTTTCCATTGGGGAATGATTAAGTCACACAAGCTAAACTTTAATTGAGGTTTAGACCTTTTATGCTGAAGACAGCAGACTGCATCAGATTAAAGGTTAGGTCTTGAGCCAGCAACTGTAATCAAAAGAGTTTTTTTTCCATTGTAAAAAATATATATATCCTCTTTCCTGAAATGCAATGCGAGATAAGAGGCGTGTTGATGGTGCCATTTTAGATTTGCTTTCCTATGTAATAATTTTACAGCACTGTAACTATTTTATGGTTCAAGAGCCCTTTGAAAGGTCTCTCTCTGGGTCAAACTTGCAGCAAACTGCTGGCAAATGTTTATTTGCACTTCATATTAAGAAATAAATAAGATAAAATAAAAATAAATATAAATAAAATAGGTTGCTATTAAAATACAAATAAGGTTGCTGTTTTTGCTCTATTGTTGTTGACAATGCAGACAAAAAATCAATTCACCCCACAAAGTTACCATTCCTGTCCAATGGTCGTATATGAAATATGACTACAAATATGTTGGAACAGATTCCTTACAAGGGATTGGAAGCACTTAGCTCAACAGAAAGGCTTTGAAATCAATCAAAGTGGCTGGCGGAGGGAAGTTAATTCCATGGTGTTTGTGAGTAGACATGGAAGAACAGTAAGACATTTTATTCAGTTTGAGTGCTGGAGGAATTTATTCAACAAGGACAACCTGTTAATTCATGCACCAAGCTTGATTTGTGCTTCATAGAGTCGTCCTCAGAGAGTCTAGACAAAAGCTACATCCAACATACAAAAAATACAATCAATCTGAGTACCAGCATGTGTGACATGTACAAATGTAGTCAGTTTGTGTCATCTTGCTCCTACAATATCAAACAAGAAAATGATCTATGATGGTTTTAAACAAATCTGTAAAACAGAAACAAGGAATATAAAGGGTCAAAAATAAATTGAGAAATTTTAAATTTCCACCAAATCTAATAAATGTAATTTTAAATTAAATTAAATTAAATTGAAAACATAAGACCTTTTTTGCAAACTCTATCTTCCAAAATAAAATAAAGAATTTCATAAATGTCAGGTTGGAGGAAGTTTTATCATGTTACAAATTTTATGCAATTAATTACAACAGTTGTAAATCAAAACAAAGATTTGAATTTTAGTATATTGCCTTTTACATATTTTACAGCCATTGAAAATTGATGTATTTTACAATTGTTCACAACTGTTTAGCTGGTTCCGAATGTGCGAACATGCAACACAAATGTGTTCAAAAAAAATGTTGGGCATTAAAAGTGAAAATGTTCAATAGCTTTTTGAGGTCAAGCCTTGAATTTGGCATTCAAAAATAAACCTCCTAAATAGTGTGACATAAGTGGATTATAAATCCGCTTGACTTTTTGTACTTGGTTAGCTCATTGCACACAGGGAATGTAGAAGCAGCCAGTGTTCTACTTGCATCAAATGGTGGAGACTGAGAAGAAGAATGGAAATAAAACGACTCAGGGGAGAGCAGCGAGAAGTGACCTGAACTGGCTCAGAGACAGATACCCACTCTAAATGATGATGAGGACATGAAGAAGAAGTAGTAGTAGAGGAAGAAAAACTAGCTTGCCCCACTTTCTGTGTGCGTTTTTTTAAATATATTATTAGTATAACCTGGAACTAAACTAGGTCTGTGAAAACTTGATAAACATTAGATCCAACTGTTGTACCACTATGCTCTCCTGGCTGTATGCGTTACAGTAGCTCTCTGCATTATTAATGCGCTTTTGGAGTCATGGTTTATTCAGGAAGTGCTGCACTGAGTCATCTGCTCCACTGAGAGGGGTCTTAGCGATGCCGCGTAGCGCCGTTTGGGTTACACTGTGCGCTGATCCAACCCATTGATCATTAATCCAACCAAAAACCAGGTGTGGACTTGAGGGAAACATCCCTGTCTTTGTCACCTTCTCACGCAATGAAATGTAGGACACATCTCGTGTACGCACAAACACACATCTAGCACTCTACCATAATGAGCAGCTCTAATTTCACAGCAGATGGAAAATGTCTCTTTTCTCACTCCCTCTCACTGACGGTAGCCAGGCTGTGGCCTAGGATCGGGCAGGCCGTATCAAGTGATGGGGAAAGGGTGAAGTGGCTGGTTACTAGCTTAACCACAGTGGAAAAACTGCCTCAGCCCTCATCAATATTTCAGCTGTGCCTGCTGAAAACCAATACTGGCCAACATATTCCATCTTGTCATTGGAAGAGAGGATCGAATGCCGTGCCTTGACATGCTAACATTGTCGCCTTACAAACGGTGATGTAAAGCCTGATGTATTATTCATCGTTTCTCCAGGAGAAGGCGGAGGGCTGACGGAGGAGGAGAGGCTACGCAACGGAGGAGGTCAAGGAGAAGTGAGGGAGATGACTGCAGCAAGATGCTGAAATGAAAGAAGTCATTTCAGACATATGCTCCCTGAGTTACTTCAGGCTAATGCTCTCAGGGATGTGATAACATTGGTGTACCCAAATGCCACAGTAATTAGCAGACCGGTTAAACCACTAGGTTAGGTCAGTAGTCGATGGGTCATCAACGTCATATTGGTGGCAAATGGCCTTCGCATGCACTGTTTCCTCAGAAACGGACAGATCTCCAGTTCCATCTTCTGTCGAGTGACCTGGCCACTGCCCTATCAATTATTCAACAGGATTCTGTAATCACACAATACATACATCGTCCCAGAACAGAGTGCAACAGTATATTTTCCCTCAACAGATGTTGCCCTAAATGTGTCATATGCCATTGCATAAACAGAGGGCTGTCTGCCAATTAATCTGAATTGAGAATGTCCTTCAAAAATGAAAATTCTGTCTTTAATTACCCGTAAGACGTTCATTCATCTTCAGAACACAAATGAAGATCTTTTTAATGAAAACTGAGAGCTTTCTGTCCCTCCATTGACAGCCTACACAGCTACCACTTTCAAACCCCAGAATAAAGAGGTAAATGATATTTATTTGTGCAAAAAAGCACCTGTAAAATTGTGGTTAAACCACTGGAGTCACATGGATTACTTAAATAATGCCTTTACGAACTTTCTGGGACTTGAAAGTGGTAGTTGTGTAGGCTGACAATGGAGGGACGGAAATCTCCCAGGTTTCATGAAAAATATCTTAATTTATGTTCCAAAGATGAAAGTCTTACAGGTTTGGAACCACATGAGGTTGAGTAAATGATGTAGAGAATGTATAATTTTGGGTGAACCAACCCTTTGAATTCAGATTATATATAAGGGAACTAACAATGTATGTTTAATATAAATTTGAATGTAATTAGAATAAAGAAAGAATGAAAGTCGAACAAATTTATATAACTACTATAAGTGTATCTTTTTAATATCTTTTCAGTATGAATTACCAATCATACATGCAACATGTGGTATTAATAAGCATTTAAATTGCCAACTATATATCTGTACTATATATGGAAGAACACTTGTCATTTACCCCAAATTTTTATCTGCATGAAATGTAAAGGTACAGTCCTTGATGGTCACTCTAATACTATATTCAAAAATAATGGCTGATATGATTGGCTTTTTCTGTATTGTGCTGCACTAAATCATCTGCTAAACTATTATTCTAAGAAATAATAGAAAACTGTAGGTTGAAGGCAATGAAAATATTATGTTTCATGTAAACAAACCTTTTTCATTAATTCATATTTCCTACACAATGGGATTTCCAGACCTTTTTTGATTTCCAACAGATAAAAAGAGTAGGAAAACATGAGTAAGAGAGGAAATGACTGTATTTCTAGAGCAGACTGTATCGCCACACCCCTTTTTCTTCACCAGATGGTACAATCCACATGCACTCAGAAGAGCAGAATAACCCTTAGTCACAGTTGTCCAGATAATGGCCTAAACCCGACCCCTCCCCTTCTTCAAACAGCTATTATTTACTGGCTTATCTTTGCTTTCTTTCCCATGGGGGCAAAGGGGCAGGTGGGCAGACTAGTGGCATAGAGGGCCGTTTTACTGTAAACTCCCTCCAAAAGCCCCCCACTCATCAGAGGCTGATTGTTCTGGCTTCCCGTTTTCCTCCCATGAGGCTTGAGTTAGATTTAACTGGGTCTTGTGCATGTTTTTGCGTGTCAATGTAGACTGTTTAACCAACAAATACACACCCATAAAGGAAAATAAGAAAATAACCTCTAAAGAAAACTCAGAAGATGAGCTTCTTTTCAGTATCTCAATTCCCTGAACAAGACCTGTTTATTATCCGGGCTAAATCCTCAGTTGATCTCGATTTTATGAGCCCTCGTCCGCTTTGCAGCAGCTCTTACAGCTCTAATGGATGTTTGGCTCTCATAATGACTCCTATTTCATGAATATCATGTGCTCCTGCCGCAGATGTGGAGCCGTTCCAGACAGACAGCACCTTCTGTGTGTGTGTGTTTACATTAGTAAACATAGTGGCAGTGTGTGAGTGTGTGTGTGTGTGTGTGTGTGTGTGTTGACTCAAATTATTGATGGGAAGAATGACTGGTGAGTAAACAGGTTTGTTGATGTAATATTATTTTTTCTTTTTCCTTCCACTTTGTGAACTTTCAGTTCCTTTTCTTTTCACCAGACAGATGAACCGTAAAGCCCAAAAAGAAGCAGAAAGAGTTAAAGGGAAAGTTCTCCAGAGAATGATTCATATTGTTTCAAACTGGTACGGCCTGCTGAACACATAAGAAGATGTTTAGCAGAATGTTCATGCTGCTGTTTTCCTTATGGTGAAAGTGAATGGTGATACTCCAAGTATTTGGAAGCCATACATCAGCTTGTTTTTGTTTGAAAGGCTATATAGCCTTTCATTGCAAAACTCTTTAGTGGTTTATGGAAGAGAGAAAATCAAACAGGTTTGGAAAGACATGAGGGTGAGTAAATTATGACAGAATTTTTATTTTGGCTGAAGTATCCCTTTAAACATCACAAGGTTGGCTTTACTTGTATAAAGACAAGCAGACACACAGAAGATATGAAAACCATGATTAAAAATTCAGCCTATGGTTGCTCAGAAAAGCAACAAATAAACTTATCTGGCCCAAAGTCACAAAGGACACCCACATACACAAACAGGTAGCGAGTCATAAGAACTACAAGTTTCCATAACCTCAAAGGGTGGATCATACAATGATTGGTGATTGTGTCACATAAGTCACAAGGTCAAAGCTAAAGTACATCTGACAGAGTGAATCATACTGTACAATTCCACTAGGATGGAAAATTCTGCACAAGAAACCCAGCACCATCAAAAAACAACCCCAATCTAAATACATAATCTTCACATGGCAAGTATTTAGACACTTCATAATGTCTGAATATCATTATTAGAGACATTATTTAACAATATATAAAACAATAAAATTATGTACAATGTAATTATACAAGTAAGTACAGAGTAATTACTATAGTATTAGGGTTAGGGTTTAGTTTCAGGTTACTTGCTAGTAATTATGCATAATTTAGGCCTACTGTTATTCCTATGTAGTATACATACATGTAAGACTGTACATGTATGCACAACACTACATATACAGATTCTATATACTAAATAATCTATATTAAATGCTTTTTCCATAATTTGACATTAAACCTTAAATATATATATATAATCAACATTTATACATATATAAATATAATCAACATTTATATATATATATATATATATATATATATATATATATATATATATATATATATATAAAATCAAACTTGGATGGGACAAAAGTACTTTTAACAAAAGGCTTGGAAGATTAAAAAAAAAAAAATCATCAAATGCAAAGAAAAAAAGTACAGAATCCAAAAACTTTTTAGAGGACACTTGACATGCATTTGATTTTTAATCTATACTCATAAAACCATCAAAGCTTATTTTATATCTCTCACACTTGTCTGACTGTTCGATTGTCTAAAGCAGGGGTGTCCAAGCTATGTCCTGGAGGGCCACTACCCTGGAGAGTTTAGCTCTAACTTGCCTCAACACACTGCCTGGAAGTTTCTAGTATGCCTACTAAGACCTTGATTAGCTGGTTCAGGTGTGTTTAATTGGGTTTGGAGCTGAACTCTTTAGGACAGTGGCTCCCGCGGGAGCAGGACTGGACACCCTTGGTCTAAAGCAACATGAAGCATAGTCTTCCAAGAGGACAGAGAGGGAATGAGAAGGAAAGACAGGCAGCTGTTGGGAGTTGCCCAGTTCTGATGCAGAGTCCCAGGTGGTGCGGCAGACAGCTGTGGAAACATAGGGGGAAGTCCCACTGGCTTTTAGGGAGAATTCCCTCCAAACTCTTTTAAACAGAAGCAAATACAAACACTGGGCCACCGGATCCCAGTCACACTCATTACGGATTGAGCTCTCAGGCTGAGTCACATAAAGATTTCGGCATGTGTCAGAATGGAAAACTGACCTTTAAAGAGTGTGAGCTAATTAACAACAACTGTCAGAGACAATGACAAATGAACAACAAAATTTCTGTTGCTAAATAACGAGAGGAATTTGCTCGGTGCTGAGCTAAGCAGTTACCTTATATGGTGGCGACACTGACAAACCAGATTCTTACAATATAACAAACACGCATACGTGCACACTGTCTTGTCATTCTTAGCTTGGTCACATGATCAAGCTCGAAAGGGAATGGAACATAGGAAGTACCATTTTCAAGAAAAGTTTCAAATTAATGACTGTAAAAATGTAATTTGGTTATTTTCCTTACACCTTCACTACACGTGACGGTACAAAATGACTGACCTTTGTAAATTTCGCATTATGTGATACTGTCATCAAATATAATCTTTTTGTCAACTTGTTTTTAGAAATAGAAAACCTGTCTGAATTGATAGAAAACAAGTTGATGAAAAGAACAAATTCAGTATTTGACAACAATATACAGCAGCGTTACAAGAAAGTAACTTTAACTAGCATTTTGGGGAAAAAACAAAATCTGGGTCAAAATGACTCAAACAATAAGAAGGTTAAGTTAAATATAACTTTTTTTCTTTTTTTCTTTTTTTTACAAATATTTTGAATTTTTTATTCATGAATATCATTATATTTTGGGAAGTCATACCACATGACATTTACAACATGAACTAACCTTGCCTTGTCATTTTCTGTATGTTTTTCTACATGACTTGGAAGACGAAGGTTTTTCAAAGATTTATAACCATAAATAAATATTCAAACCAAAACACACATGCACATGTGCACATTGTCATTCTGAGCTTGGGATCTAAGACAAGCTCAAAAGGAAGGTTGGAATGGAATGGGGGGGAAACCCAGTCTGGAAATGTCAACCCTTGATCAAAACCCCTTTCCAAGACCTCTGTCATAGTCCTTGAAGATATTTAAAGAACTCATCCTGCTTGTAAATCAGACCTGTCACATTCAGAGTTGTGTAAGGCTTTCACCTTTTAGGGGATCCCATTCACTACCAGTAATGCGAAGGGTCACTTTTCAAGAGCCCTGGGAATTCCATACATTCATGGAAAGTCCTATTCTGAATCCTTCAAAATAAAATTTCAAACGCCCACACTTATAAGGGGATCGTATATCCTTTGATGTTCATATCTGTCGTAGGGTTCCTGAAACTGGCTCTGCTACGCCACAATGCTTCTCAGTGTCTATAAAAGGGAATTTTTCTCTCTCTTCTTATCAGAGTCCAGTCTTGGTGTGTCTACGAGCTGAAAGGTTCAGTCTGACAGGCTTTTATTAACAGTTCTGCCAGTCTCTGAAACCCCACAGTTATCAGAGCGGTGGTTATAAATGGTGCCCAGCTACAGCCAACTGAGCGACCAAAGGAACGCTTACATTCATACATTTACTCATTCAACAAGAGGGAAAATGGACATAGAGACATGAGACAGAGACATAGAGCAGAGACATGAATTGACAGAAGACTGACCTTTTGAGCAACACCACTGGTGCATTGTGTGCCAAAAAAAAAAAAAAAAAATGAAATTAAAAGTCATTCAATTGAATGTAAAAGTCATTTAGTTACACAACAATTTTCAATATATTTCTATATTTCAGTATTATTTTTCAAATATGTTTTATTACTTTTTTTTCTCCATATATTGAATTATTAAACCATAAATATTCTTATGAGTCAAGGCAAACAATATTTACAACCTGAACTTACCTTTCTTGTCATAAAAAGATCAACTTATCTGATATTTTAAAAGATTTATTTACCCTGAGACATAATCATGAGTGTTTGTAGGTGTCCTCTCTATGACATCATTTCCTGTTTTATGCTTTTTCATCATCACTTGGTGAACAAAAGTTTTTCAAAGATTTATAAGCAGTAAATAAATAAACAAATTAACTTCATTATGATATCAAACAATTGGATCAAACATCACAACATTCATAGAACCATTCAGATTTCACGAACATGACAGCTTATGGAAAACTGTGATGAAAAGCAGGAGTCAGTTAACTCTTCTCTACAGACACAGGTGGAGTCACATGTGGAAAAATAGTGATCAAACAATAAAGGACAACAACACTTGAGGTGAAGGGCTGAATGCATGTCTGAAATGTTTACACAGCATAATGAAGCGCTGGAAGGTATTTAATGGTGTGTGTGTGTGTGTGTGTGTGTGTGCTGTGTGTGTGTGCTGTGTGTGTGTATGTACACGTGTTTGTACGCATTCACTTCCATGCTGTTGTGGGTTTGGCAGAAAGTCAGTGGGAGCTAAATAAAGCAAGCATTATTCTCCCCTGCGCCACTGTCACACAGTGTGTCACACACACACACACACACACACACACACACACACACACACAATTTACTCACAGTGACCTCTAGCCCTGGTTGCCATACTGTATCTGGGGTCTTTTATCATTTTGACAAGACTAACTGACGTACCGCTGAGAGACACTTGTATACGGTTTCTAAATCTTCAGCATCAATAATAGCGAAATAAAAGAGTAAATAAAATGCAGAACGCTGGTCTGACTCATCCTGCGTTTATTGTGTGTGTGTGCTGACTATCTTTTTTGTCTTGCAAATGAGACCTCGCTTTCCAGTGCAGTGCAGTGCAGTGTCTGAATAGATGCCCACACCTGTGTGTTAGTCACGGATCACACACACAAATACACAGTGTTAGTTGCCTTGTTGCCAGCTCACCTCTATTATGCTTTCAGGCCATCTTATCACTAGGCTCAGTGATCAATGGTAATAATTAGTCACAGCAAAAAGATCAGATGATAAACAGAATATTAGATAAAGTTCGACAGGGCTGCACACTCTATAATCAGCTGACACATTTTTTTTTAATCAGTATACAGGGTGTGTGCCTTGTTTTCCAGCTAATATATCTAGAAATATTAGATAAAAGATATATATATGATATATAGCTATATATATATATATATATATATATATATATATATATATATATGTATATTTGAACGCCTTTAAGAAGGTAAACTGTTAAAAGCATAAAAGTAATAAATCAATTTATTAATTAAGTTATTAATTATGAATAAATAAAATGAAAAATAATTCAAAAGTTAAATAAATAAACAAACAAATAATCTGCCAAAAAAAGACTTAATATTCCAAAGACTTAATTAAAGTAGAGCCTCAATATCTTTTGCCTTTGAAATAAATTTATATTGTTTTAAGGATGTTTTTACTGAAAAGCAAGATAAAATATTGATTGAGAAAAATGGATTTCCCCACTCCCAGTGTAGAGGTGGGAGCTCAGTGGGCACTTCTATCTCATCTTTCCTAAATATTTTGCAGATTTGTTCAGAATATCAATTAAGAATTAATTCAGCAGACAGAGAGAAGGTAAGAGAAGGGAAAAGATAAACACGATTATGCATTTCAAATGAGACTGAACTAGGGACAAGTAAATAATGCATTAATATTTGATGTTTAGATCCAGTAACCAGTGGAAAATACTTTATGCATATCTGTTACAGACCCTGAATTCACCAAGTGCAAAATACAGAACAACATTCCAATCAACCAATCAGATTTGAGAGACAAGTTTACAGTTTATGTAAATTTTAGACTAACAACCAAGGTTAAGTACTTTTTCTGTACATCTGTGATATTCACTTATCATTTCCCTCTGAGTTTAGGGATAACTTATGGGTAGGTTTAGGTTTAGGGTTATGGTTAGGATTACATGTTCAGACAGGAATGTTGTTCCAGGATCAACAAAATACATTGACCCAGGAATGCGTCTAACAAAATAAGGACATGCCATATCTGTTTCAAGGCAACTCATACCCCAGATAGCAGATCGATATGAAAAACACTGATTATAAAGGCATTTGAGCTGAGCATACTTCACACACAGTAGACATCATTGTTTCCAGACACATTTTATCTGTCAGAATCTGTTTGAAAACACTAGTAAAGTAACCGAAGAGAATTACTTGGCAAGTTGTAGCAATAATGGATGACACATTTAAACACACGATAACTGCTGGCCCGTAAATTCAACATGTTTCTAAATGAAATTACATTCATGAATGAAGGGAATTTTAATTTGAACTGAATTTGAATCTGAATTGAATTCCTGTTGCTTTAAAAGACCAAGGCCATTATTTTGATGGGTATACACCTCAGTCTCTCTTGTTTTCGCTCTCTCTATCACTTTCTCCTTCTGCCTCTCTCAAACAGCCCTCATTCTTTGATCATGTGTATATTGATGAGAACACTATAGATCTACACATCTGGCCTCGGTAATATGTGAGAGTTTAAACTGCAGCACTGCAGTCTATATTTCATAAGAGTGTTTGAAATAAATACATAAATGTGCTTGTGTGAAACATGAGCGTCCTTGCAAATTTGTTATGGCTGTCTCATAAACACCCCCCCACACACACACCACACACAGACAAACACACTTCTTTTCCTCTACCCCTCCAGTCTGAGCTACAGTTGGGAGGAGAAATGTGTATATTTATAGAAAAGCAGACTGACTAAAATGGCTGAATGACTGGTTGTGTGGCAAAACGTTATATTTAACGCACCATGATGTCAACACCAGGCTGGACCGTTGCCATGGTTTCTCATGAACCAAGAGGTTTTCATGGCTGAGGAGGGCGCTTCTTATCAGCAATATACAGGGACAGATGTTGAGGCACAGTGATGGGCTCTCTCTCTCTCTCTCTCTCTCTCACACACACACAAACACACACACACTTGACAAGAGACATGGTAAGCAACACTAGATCATACTGAAAAAGCCATAATGATATCTATGCATTTTTGCAATGTACATGTGAGGACCTGGTAAAAATCAGAGTGAATAAATATTGTTCTAAATGCCTGGAAAACTATTTTTATTTAATTACAGGTCTGTAGATGCTGTTGACGAGGGAAGTGGTGAACCCACACTGAGCTATTAGCTCGACTGCTCTGCTCAGGAGGCTGATGTTTGCGGCTCATTTCACTACCTTAACTTGCAAACAGAACAGCAAATAGAGCCATGCTGTAAAACTCTAAGAACTGTTCTGAGAACTGATTTCAGCTTTTGTCACATTGCAGTAATGAGAATTTGATTGTGAAATTAGTTTCATCAGCATAACATGTTTTTAATTAATTTATAAAATTGGTAAATTATTATTATTTCTTTTTGCTTTTGTTTTAAGGCCTAATTTTCATGAAAATAGTGAAGTCACAATGCAATTTGATGGTGCTTAAAATGTTTTTGAAATGGAAACAAATGTTCATAATGCAAAGATTGTAATGCATGTCACATAAATAAAGACAAACACCTCTCCCCAAAATACTACAATGACAAATTGATGACAATGACACATACAAACACATGCACACACTAGATAGATAGATAGATAGATAGATAGATAGATAGATAGATAGATAGATAGATAGATAGATAGATAGATAGATAGATAGATAGATAGATAGATAGATAGATAGATAGATAGATAGATAGATAGATAGATAGATAGATAGATAGATAGATAGATAGATAGATAGATGGATAGATATCACACAGTTTTATTCTTGCTTTCACACGGTCTTCTGCTGTCAACAATATTTCAATCCTCTTTTCATAGACGTGTTTTTCTCATTGCTATTTCCCTTTTACTTTCCTGCCTTTCAAAAACAAAGAAGCTCTAGTTCACAGAAATAGGGTATTACATCACCTTACGGCTGAAAAAAATCTGAGTACGTCACATGACATGACGCAAGTTCCCACTGAAAATCAACTGAATACTGAAGTATTAAACTGTTTAGTGAGTCACATCCATGGCTGTCGAGTACGATAATGTGAATTAAGTAGCCTTGATGGCTCTCATAGAGCTTGTAGTAAAGTAGTCCTAAGGCATGTTAGTTGTCTGGAAAACTAAAAGGGCTGTAGAGTTGAGGAGGAGAGAGAGACACTCCAGTAATCCTGAAACACTTCAAAGTGAAAGATGCTGAGGATTTCTTTAAGAGCTCAAGCTGTGAGAAGTGTAGGAAACTGTTTGTATATATTAAAATATTTCTTAAAAGATTATGTGTCAAATAAATCTGTCATTTCCAGAATAATATCTTTTCAAAGACAAAATGGTGTGTCCTTTTTTTTTTAATTAAGTGATGGACTCTCCACCCTCTTATATATATATTTTTACGGCCACGTTTTTACTGTGTCTTGGTTCCATTTTCAAGGACTCTTAGTTTGCTTGTCTTTGTTTTCCAGCTTCCTTCTGTACTGTGTTTCGCTTATCATTTGTTGCTATGGTTATTCATTGTGTTAGTAATTAGATCCCACCTGTTGGATTTTCTCTTCATCAGCTTGTGTCTTTACAGTTTCCTCGGTTATTGATTACTTGCATCGTGTTGGATTGCACTCTTTTGTTTTGTTTAATAATACTACTTTGCAACTATGATCCCTAAACTCTTCTTCGTCTTCTTGATGGACCAGAACTTTGACTACATACATGTTATGCTATATATATATATATATATATATATATATATATATATGTATATATGAATGATATTCATATTGTAGCATATTCATAACTTTGAGCACAAGCCTAGTGAAATAGTAGCTCACTTGATTCCGGTCTTTGTCTGATTAGATGTTTAAAATCTAACAGAAATTTACCTAATCATTATAAAATTAAAACGACAATTTCATAAATTGACCCACCTATTTTTCAATCCAATCATTGTCAAGTCAGAAGTGTTACGAGAAAGTGTGAGGTGCAGGAGAGGAATCAAAAGGGAAAGAGAGAGAAAAGAGAGGAGCGATTACAAGATGAGAGAGTGTGTGAGCCATGCTGAGCTGAATACACACAAGACATTGGTGCTATTTTTAAACCAGTGCGTCTGAAATATGTAGGGAATCAGATCGGAGAATAATCTTCCATTATGCATGCATGTACAGAATTCTCTATAAAGCACAGCAAATCAAGGGCGCTTTACAAACTCTACTAAAGCATGTCACTTCACTACGCAGCACAGTGCAAAAATAAAGCAGCAATCGAGCCTATGGGTCTCTGATATGTTAATCAGTGGGGCCTCACGTCTCACACACACACGCGTGCAAGCACACACACACATACACACCTACACAAAATGAATCCTTACAGATTAACTGCAATGATGTAGAGTTGACAAGAATAGTAGAAAATACCATCTTGAGGTACAACAGAGTCTTAGATACTGCCTTTGTTTTCATTACATTAGTGAAAAAAAGCAAAATGAGGGTGAAGAAGAGAAGTAATTCTTTCAACTCACTGCTCTTTCAACTAATTATGAAACTCACTGCTGCTGCTACAGAGCAAGTATGGGACATGCTGCTGCTGTACAAAATAGAATACATGAATTACTCCTAGCAGATCTATACAGGTGGAGCTGGGGAAGGTGGAGGGTTTCTGAAAGCATGTTGCAAAGTTCTTCAGCAAATGCTGGTGAAGTATTTTAAGGATGAGCAGTGAGCTCATTGGCTATTGATACAGCAAGAACCAGCCTGTAGAGAATGATTGCGAATGAGAATGCGAGAAGTTTAAGGGATAGTTCACCCAAAAATGAAAATTATCCCATGATTTACTCACCCTCAAGCCATCCTTTTGAAATGAAGGGGTGCATTTTTGTAAGAAAAATATCCATATTTAAAACTTTATAAATTCAAATATCTAGCTTCTGGTGGACGACCGTACACATACATAAGTCGATTTGGGCGAACTTTGACCCGACGCTGACGAATGCAGAAGCAGAGAGGAGAGAGCAAAACACCAGTCACAAATTAGAAGTCTAAACCGAGAAATGTCGGAGGATTTCGATGTAAGAGAAGAGGAGCTTGATTTTGTTGTACAGTCCTATTTGTTTGAACCAGGAGAGGCGTCTAAGCTTACGATACTCCTACATCCTGTGTCATACATTGTGTAAGTCGACTTGCGCAGTATGCATACGGTCGTCCACCAGAAGTTTGTTATTTGAATTTAGAAAGTTTTAAATATGGATATTTTTCTAACAAAAACGCATCCCTTCACTTCAAAAGGCATTTTTAACCCTCTGGAGCAATATAGATTACTTTGATTATACATTAATGCATTTTTTTTTAAACAAGATCCCCAAGATTCAAAACAATTATAAACCTTGGAGGACTAAGCATATTTTTAAATACATCTCGATCGTGTTCGTCTGAAAGAAGAAAGTCGTATACACCTAGGATGGCTTGAGGGTGAGTAAATCAAGGGAATAATTTTCATTTTTGGCTGAGCTATCCCTTTAAGGACCTATCAGCCTGCGGCATCTAGAGTTTCATGATAGAACTTTGTATTTATGATTGTCTCTATACTGTATATACACTGACAAACACACACACACACACACACACACACACACACTCTCACACACACACTTGTTCAAGTAAAAAAAATAGTCAAAGTCCAAATCAAAGCATGATTAACCAAACTCAAGGGCTCCTTATTACACTATAAGCCTTTAATCTGTTATCAGCAACCACTGAAAATGCAGAGTCAGACATCTGTGACTGGTCTCCACATCCCATCATTCCCCACTAACCCTGAACTGCTTGACCCCACCGCCAAGCACTTGGATACCTGGAAAATAGACCTGCATTTCGCAAACACACATTCATACATGAAATAAGTGATGAGTGCTCAATTACCTAGAAGGGGAAGGAGATAAACACAGATTAACACCAGACACATAACACCAGACTAACTTTCCGATGGACTTGGGCAAAAGGCATGACCTGATCTTTCTTACACATCTAGGACAATGTACATATGACTCACATTGGACAGTGTAGTTGATATGGGTTTGGTGTCTGGTGAGCTGGTGTGAGTGTCAACAGTGTTAATTACATAATGAAGCCAGTGTTATCGCTGGAGGGGAAGAGAGGGCAAATTTAGCTTAAGACAGAGAGGAAGGAGTAATCTCACATCTTCCCACACACATCAAGGTAATCACAGTGTACACAAACACACAGTGTGTATCTGAGCTCATTAGCAGCTTAGTATATTTGCGATTGTGTGAATCAGATGTTTGGGCCTGTAAGCAGAAGAAACTCATGAAAACTTCACAACATTTCAAACACTACGAGTATGAGAACACACACACACACACACACACATTTTGTGTTTTCATTTTTTATGGGGACATTCCATAGGCGTAATGGTTTTTATACTGTACAAACTGTATATTCTGTCCCTCTACACTACCTCTACCCCTAAACCTACCCATCACAGAAAACGTTCTGCTATTTTAGATTTTCAAAAAAGATAATTCTGTACGATTTATAAGCTTGTTTCCTCATGGGGACCAAAAAAATGTCCCCACAAGATCAAAATTTACTAGTATTACTATACCTGTGGGGACATTTGGTCACACACAAAGTTCCATGGCATGACTGAAGCATTGGATGCTCTGTCAAGTGTGTGAATGTGAATCTTTTACCTCTGCTTGAACTGTTACAGAGAACACACATGCACTTTTAATTAAATCACCTTTGAGAGATCACACACACTGATGTTCCCTTCAAATGGCTTAAGCTGGACTCTAGCAGTGAAGAAGAGTAAACTTTAAGTATGGAAATAAAACGATTGTGAGAAAAATTTTAAATGAAAAAGTCACACTGAGATATAAAGTCGCAATTATGAGAAATTGTGTCACAATTAGGAGATAAAATTACAATTTCAACAAATAAAATTTTATTGCTTATTTACTTTTTGTTTCAAATCAGCAGCTCCATAATACTGTAACTCTTTAGTAACAAACATGAACAGGGTTCATTTCCTCTCTACATGACACTATAATCAACACACAAAGACCTGTCAAGCTTTGTCTCTTAAATCAGAGATGTGGTGTCTTCGGAAAACTGTACTCAAAATAACAATGATCTGATTTGATTGTCAGAACATTTAAATAGATGGCCATGCTGCAATGTGGAATTGAAAATCTGCAGAGACGACCCTTTTCTTTCAGTTAAAGACTATAGGTAATAAAACTGTAGTTCTTTTTCGATATGGTTCACTCGCATTGCGTCAGTGACTGACTCTTTTGTGGAAAAGTCCGTTTTCTCCGAATACTGAAGCCTGATTGCTGCACAGACTAAAGGCTTTTCAACCCAACTGCCTATTTAAGTCGTGCTGAAAGCCATTTTCGTCAGAATTTTTCTCCTTCAAGCGCGAAGATCAACTCACTAACTCCGAAGAGAAGAAAGAAGCATTCTGCTTTCCGTAGAACAAGCCTCAAGCAGCGGATTAAGGGTGCATCAACAGCTGCAGCTGATTCAGCGTTTCTCCCCTGCAGCCCTCAGGCAATTATTCAATGAGCAATTTTCACTTCTAAAAGAGCAAATTCAAGCGGTGTTTGGTTCAAAATGTCATGCCACGAGTGTAGATCATGCAGGGCTCTCCTGTATCCCTCGGACGAGAACACTAAGTGCATTGCTTGCCTGGGACACGCCCATGCTGATGCTGCACTCACAGAGCTAAGCACTACCCTTTTTCCAGGTGCCAGGGACCCCGCCTTAAGTTAGAGCTGGATCCTGAGCAGCCCAAGCAGCCCTGATGTTTTGGGCAAGAAAAGGAGGAGGCTGAGTCCTACCAAGGCCGGACCACTCCCAAACCCAAAGTGGCCATGTGTTCACCACCCAACCCCTTGTTCAGTTCCAGGCATTTGAGACCCTGTGTTTGATGTTGGTACTGGGTCTACACCCAGACCTCCTTCTGCTGTTACAGCGAACCAAATAAAAAACATATACCTTCACAAAAAGAGCATTCCTCCTCTTCAGTATCCTATGACAAGTGCGGCGAGCTGCCACCTGCAGCTCTTCAACTCCTTGCTTGGGAAGCCATTCCCAGCATGTTGAATTGGGTTTTAGATTCACATTTCAGTCTCGGACATCAACGCTCATGTCTTCTGAGCTGAAGTACAAGCTCTGCTTGTGAAGGGCTCTGTGGAGGAAGCTCCTATGGCCCACAGAGAGTGAGGCTTTTACAGCCACTACTTCAAAAGGAGGATGGCAGCCTCAGGCCCATCCTTGACTTGAGATCACTGAAACGCGGTCTGATAAGATGGGCATTCAAAATGTTAACCTTGAAACAAATCCTCTCACAAGTGTGCCCAGGGGGTTGTTTTTTTTAGCAGTGGATCTGAAGGATGCATACTTTCATATCCAGATAGCCCCCTCATCACAGACCATTCTTGAGATTCAGGTTCAAGGGGATAGCTTACCAACCTACAGTCCTACCATTTGGGCTCTCTCTAGATCCACAAATTTTTTACAAAATGCGTAGATGTGACCCTTCCCCCCTGAAACAGAGGAGAGTATGCATCCTGAATTACCTCGACGATTGACAACTTAGCCCAACTGAAGGAGGAACTATGAATGTACAGATCCTTGCTCCTCTGCCACTTGGAAAGCAGGAGCTCACTGTCCCCAAGCCAATGCATCTTGTTCCGGAGTGGTCTTGGATTTTCACCTGGATTCGCTCTAAGAATTCAGAGGCTAGCGGCGTCTTTCCGATTAAAGGGCAGCCTCCTCCTAAAAATGTTTCAAAAGGTAGTGGGCCTCATGGCAGAAGCCTCCTCAGTAGTCCCTATTAAATATGTGGCCACTTCAACACTGGTTAAAGGCCTGTATCCCACCTCAAAAGTGGCGCGAGGGATGCCTCATTCTCAGGGTGACCCACAGCCGTATCAAAGCCCTGGTCCCCTGGAAATTAGCCCATCTGTATCAGTTGGGGGTAAAACTGGGCTCGGTTTCCAGAAGGGAAGAAGTTGTGACAGACGCCTCCAAGACCGGAACAGACCGTCTCTGGGGGAGTGGAGACTCCACACCCAGACAGTCTGCATGATCTGGAGCAATTTCAGGCTAGCAGAGATGGACCTCTTTGCATCAAGGGAGAACTCTCACTCCCATGTTCTTCTTGAAGGAGAAGGACACATTAGCCCACAGGTGGCCTCTCTGCACCTTTATGCCTTTCCTCGATTAGTTCTGCACCCTCAGGTCATCAACCGAATCAGGGAGGATAGATGCTTGGTTTTAAATGCTTGGATGCTCAGATGGTTCAGCTGCTGTCAGCAGCCCCATGGCCAATACCGTTAAGAAGGGACCTCCTTTCCCAGGTGGGAGGGTCAATTTGGCATCCCCAACAGAGCTGTGGAGCCTCTATGATCTCTGAGGCTAGGATACCTTCTACCAGGTGCCTATATGCTCAAAAATGTTTTGTTTTTTTCTGGCTGGTATTCAGCCCGAGTAATAGACCCTCTATCTTCTGAGATCACTTCAATACTCTAATTTCTACTGGAGCTGCTGAACGACAGACATTCGCTGTCCACGCTCAAGATATACGTGGTAGCTAATGCAGCATACCACGCTCCTTTAGCTGGCCAGTTGGTTAGGAAACATGACCTGGTGCTCAATTTTCTCAGAGGAGCCAGGAGGCTGAACCAGCCTCACCCCAGCATGGTTCCATCTTGGAACCTGTCCACAGTCCTGAGGACACTCCAAGACTCTCTGTTTGACAATGGCCGACCTTTGACCACTCTCACTAAACACCACCCTTCTGACAGTCAGTGCGGCTATTTGTGTTCTTCGGAGGCCACTCGACTGCTGGCTTACAAATCCTTAGACTTACAGTGCCCTATTGGGGCGAGGCGTCATGCCTCACGGGCTCCGGGTCCTGACCTGAGTCCGTCTTGTTGGACAAAACTTTCAATTCCCTATCTCTCATGTAGCCTGCCATGGGGCCCTTGTCACAAAGCACCCCTGGGGCTCGCAGGACCACTTTCCGTTTTGCACTAGTATCACGGCGCTATTGAATTGTGTTCCACATAAGCATCAGTCTGATGTCATATATGCTAGCATACACCTAAAAGTTGGCAAAATCAAGTTTAGCAGATATACACATTTATATATAAATGTACACTGAATGCTCAAACTGAACAAAAAACATTAATGACTCAACCCGAACTCGTGTTCATTTTTTTTTCCCCAATTACGTCTAGAAGAGGATGTCCCTCTCCCAGATACCACCTACTTCTTAATACCAAGTAGTAAATCATGTTCATTACTGTTAAGAAAACTATAGCCTACTATAAATATTCATATTCAATCTAAATATTTATGTAATAATAATAATTCATACATTTCATAAAAACAATATCATTATATATCTATTTTCTGGTAAAAATGCTCCTTATTAAACATCCATGTAAATGGATCTCCCGTCAAAACGTCCCACCCAAACTTTTCAATAACAAATTCTATGGATTGGATTAATAAGTGTTACTGTACATGCCTAGCAGTGTGAGGTGATAAATATGGGGGCATCTTGGCAAGTGCGTATTGGTGAGTGTCTAGGGCACGAGGCCTCAGGGATGTCTTCATTAAGCACATGACATATTGGGGATGCCAGCCTCGGTTTCTCAAGCCTCACCAGACCCCCTCAGTCTGCAAGTAAGAGAGAGGCTATCGCTCTCCTGTGATACGTTAATTACCTCATCCAGACAGAGTCTATACACAATTCAGCTTCTGTAGGAGTCAGGGGAGTGGGCCTCTCTCCCTCAGTCGAACAGCCATTTACTCGTCTGCCTCTCTTTCATTCTCTACCTCTCTTCCTTTTTCTGTCACCCAATCTATTTCTATCTCTTCTTCTCCATCTCTGACTCCAAATAAGCTGTTGTATTCATTCACTTTTCATCATTTCGGTGCACTAGGGCTTTATCTGTAGTTTATGGCTCCTTGGAAAATGTAGCTTCTTCCAGATACTTCACTATGAGTCACTACTAACACTATGAGTTTGTGTCTAATGCAGTGAACACTTTTTCTTTGTTTTTTTCACACATCAAATGCTTCTCAAGCTCTTCACAGTCACTGTTGTCTCCTTGGTAACCAACTACTAACCTTTGATAAGAGATTATATGGGACAAAAATGAATGCAGATTTTTAAAAAAAGTAAAAAATAATAATATTTTCCTTAGTCCTGCCCAAACTTTTGATAATATTTTTCCCATAGCGATATATATATATATATATATATATATATATATATATATATATATATATAAATATATATATATAGAGAGAGAGAGAGAGAGAGAGAGAGAAAGAGAGAGATTGTCTTCATTAAAGAGTTAAAAGCCATTAACCAAACATAACACATTAGTGCCCACCAACTTTTTCAGTGCCATTGGTTCCGGAAGTATTTTTTCCATTCATTTTTTTCCCATAGGGATTTGTAAAAAGTCTTGGTTAAAGCAAAATCTCTTCTGGCACGATTTGCTCACTGTGACTCTCTGATTGGTGGAGTTTTCTGTATAGCATGAAGGGTTTAGTTTTTCACCACAAATTCTGTGGTTGGACATGGTTATTTTAATAATACATTGAATTAATGCTAACAGATGGTTTCAACAAAAGCTTATCGATTAACAACCTCAGAGCTCATAATAGGTTTGTCTTTCAAGGTTTGTAAGTTAGAGTCAAAAATCAATTTTCCAACAGAAAAACTGAGTTTTTACTTCCGGAGGTTGCACTCAATTCGCTTGTTATGATTCTCTGACTGGTGGATATTTCTTTGCAGAATCATGTGCAATGTAGTTTTTCAACTGGATTTCTACTGTTAAGCATGATTATTTAAAAAAAAAAAAAAAATAGTAACACTGTACAATACGGTTCATTAGTTAAACATTAATGTAATAACTAACATGGACTAAACATGAGCAATACATTTGTTACTGTATTTACTAATCTTCCTTAACGTTGTTCAATGTTTGTTCATGTTAGTTCACAGTGTATTAACTAATGTTAACAAGATTTTAATGATTAGTATTGGTAAATGTTGAAATTAACATTAACAAAGATTTGTAAATGCTTTATAAGTGCAGTTCATTATTAGTTCATGTTAACTAATGTTAACTAATGAACCTTATTGTAAAGTGTTACCAAGAAAAAAAAAATAGTTGAAAAATCAATTCACCATTACATATAAAATAGATTTTTGCGTCCGGAATCTGACTGCTCCACACCATTGAGTCATTTTAGCTGTGCTAAAAATGATTTTAGCATTGAAAATAAATAAATAAATAAATAAATAAACAATAAATAACAGTCACTTCATCTTTAAAGACACACCTTCACTACAGAATCATACATCTTCCATATGATCAGACCCAGCCTGCCAAGCAAATGTTGTTTGAATGAATGGCTCTGGCATTAAATTACTGTGATGTATTGGGCGAGCAGATGTTTGCTATGTACCACACCTCATTAGCTTCCAGTGCCCTTCTTTCCACTTCATAGCTGGGCTGGAAGAGCCAGAGCAAGCAGCCTGGAGCCTTGGACATCTTGGGTTGCCATGTCTTCCAATGATACATCAGTTGTAGTTTCTGCGTCCTTATTTTTCACTTCCTTCTGTAAAGGCCAATTAAGAGCACCAAATTTCCCCCCTCTACAGCACCTGCTTCTGAAACTCAAAATAGATTGATGGAAAGAAAAAACACAGCAATTTCAGAAATGCTACAATGCTGAAAGCAAAATGTAGGCTTATGCTAGGATGAGTCACACAGTTTTCTGCTGTGCCCCAAGACACCTTATGCCAAGTTCAGAGCCATGTTAAACCCAATTTTGAGCTGAAAGAATTTAAGTCCATTTTCCACTTTGACAGAGGTTTTCAGCTAAGACTGCCTGAAGCCGAAAAAGTCTTTGGGTTCAGTTCGCTGTTTTTGGAAGGAGTTTTGAAAGCTGTGGTCACGAACGCCTCGGAAGTGAGAGAACCAAAGGCATGCTCCTTATTAAAAATATTGAGGAACATTTTTTTTTTTCAAAATACGAAATCAAATAAATAGATTTAATTTCTATATTTATTGCGTGAAAATATCAGTTTTTACAACTTTTGTAACCAACATTTTTGTCCCTAATAGTTTTATCAAAGTTAGTGATCCTGCTTACATAGCAGACAACGGTGTCAGTGAAGAGCATGTTTGAGATGGCATATAACAAAAAGTAAAAATAAAATGTAAAAAAACAAAAAAAATGTTAAACGCAAAAGTGCAAGACACTTTTTACAAAAAGTCAATTGCAAACAATTGCTATGAAAATGCTATGAAAAATATGTTTAAAATGTCACTTCCACCACAGAATATTAAACACAACACATAAAGTTAAGGTGAAAATGACATTATAAACACTTTTATTTACATTTATCATAACAAATCAGAAAAAAATGACAAAATCTTTGAAATCTCTACACAGCCATACAAAGTAACCATACTTGAATAAGCACCTATAATCTTTTTTTCTTTTCATTTTTTCGCCCCACCATGGACCTGATAGTATAATGCAGGTCATATTTTCAAAGAATGCAATGGAAACTTTTATAGAATGGTCTGATAATAATAAGGAGGGGGTTTTATGTGTGTGTGTGTGTGTGTTGTTCAGGGTGGCTTTAGCCAGGAACACTGACATATGTGAGGGGTAGAGGAAACAGAACACTTCTAGACAATGAGGTGTTTCTGTCTGGTGTGTGTGTGTGTGTGTGTGTGTGTGTGTGTGTGTGTGTGTTAGAGCTTTGCTTGCACACCTGCCGCCCCACTGTCTGGCAGTCACCTCCACCCGCACGGCACACACACTCTCACACACACTGACAAAGGTAGACAGATGGGCTGATGAGAGAGAGCAGGAGAGAGAGAGAGGGTAGAAAACAGACGTGTTTGTTGTTTCCTCTGGCCTTGGGCCTTGCACTGTGCACACACAGACTATGGAACAAAACCAGACACAAATTTGTCCAGTTTATCACACAGACGGTTCATGTGAAAGCTTCATACCAGCTCCTGATGACTGAGCACTGAACAAAAGCCACAACGTGTTTACCATAAAGAACAGTACTCACACACATGACTAGGAAACTAAAGTCAGTATGATTTTGGGACAAATGTGTTTATTTCTCTTATACATATAAACAAACATACATGTTGGGTTTTCATGTTTTATGGGGAATTCCATAGATATAATTACTGTACATCTATCTATCTATCTATCTATCTATCTATCTATCTATCTATCTATCTATCTATCTATCTATCTATCACGCTTTCATCTCTCACACACATGCATATATATATATTTAAAAATGATATGTTCAAGTAATAAATAAGATTACATTTTAATGTAAATATGTATAAAATAAATATTATATTGTCAAGTTTGAAATTCATGTAATAAACCATTACAATTACATTATATAATATAAAACCAGCTGACCAAACAAACAAAAGAAAATTTTTCCTTGCCTTTCTACATACAATCATAAATAAAATATTGACTTAAAACCAGCATGATGTGGCTGATGTGTATGTAAGCTACTGTCTTTCATTTTCTTCCTCCGTGCTGCCGCCACACTAATTTAGTTACCGGATAATTACTCCATCACCTGCCTTTATCCACTCTAATTGCATTCTGTAATCACCACACGACCATACAAGAGACTAAATTTGGCATTTGCACATTAAAATCCACAGCATAAACGCATTAGAAATGAATTTCAGGTAATCACCCTAACCTTGCCCCTGTCCACTGTCCCCTGTTGCTTTTTAAAATTATTCATTAAAACTCTTTTGTTTATCTATTTTTCCACCTCTTGATTTAATTTTTCTTTTAGCATGACTGACCCCTCCTGCCCCAGGGAGGTCCATCAACAGCACTGAAATCACACGACAAGGAACAGGTTTGGAAAATTGAAAGGACTTAAGAACAGTTTAATTTTTTCTCTGTTTAATGAGTAATATTTTAATTGCAGAATCATCTCTGCGCTAGAGCGGAGAGGATAAGCAGGGCTATTGTATGTACTTGTGATGTCTAAATGCCACAGCATTGCTGCTTTGCTTCCTTTGACACGAGCATAATTAGTTTTCTGAGCCACAGTCGGATTGGGGGCACTTCTCTTAACATGGTGGAGCCATCTGTTGAGATGCCAGGTGTTCTATACCTCTCATCCCCAGCTCTGGCTTTGTGAAGGAGAAAGGAAGAGGTATGGCATTTTTTTACAACTATGGTACACTGTGGTATCCCGTTACGTGCTTTTTTATAGCATTGGAGGCACAAATCTTTTTTTTTTATTTAGCCATTTGACAACGTAGGGTGTTTACACGACAACAATGTAATAAAAACATTTTACAAAAAGTTTTGCATACAGACGACAATGTTGTCAAAATGATCCCTGCTCACACTAATCTGCGAAAACGACTTAAAACGCTGTTTTATGCTGCCAGGCCAGTAGTTGGCAGTGTCACTTTGTAAAGAAACACGACGCGCCTATAGACTGAAGCACGTAATGCGCACGAGCCTGACGTCTCTTTTTTCATAAATTCACGCTTTTGTAGTTTACACAGAGACAATAACCATATCATTTTCAAAAACTTTCATTTTGAAACCCGTTTGCGTTTTCAGGCCCCCAAAACGCTATTGTCGTGTAAATGAATGGCCAAAATGCATAAAAAGTTTTCAGCTTTTTGTTAAAAATGGTGTTGTGTTAATGCCATGTGTTAACAAAATTAACATTGCTTGACTAGTACATAACTAGTTTTAAAGTCGGCATGAAACGCAACTTCCAATAGCCTTTTTTCCCTATTGTGACGTGAAACGAGTGAAATGGCTTCTCCAATAAGAAAAAAAAATGTAGGGTGGGACTTGATTTTGTTCATATGGATAAATTATTTATAATAACTGCAGTATTTCATAAAAAACAAGATTTGTCCATTTTAATTTCATGGTTCTTTATATCAAATATATCAAACACTGTATTCGTCTGAATATTATATTATATTATATTATATTACTCAACAATACAATTAAATAAATAAATAAAACTGTAGAAAATTATAGCAGACATATCTGAATACAGTAGCCTAAATGGCAACTGGAAAATAAGTCCAAGTCATTTCCTTCATCCAATTTCTTGCAATATAATTGCGCAGATCAATTTTGTAAATGCACGAGCAATCAAAGAATTTATGACTCATCTAAGTGACACAAATGGGGCTGTCATAACTTATTTGTGTATTGCGTGACAAGCATTTTAATCTTATGCCAGATTATGTGAAACATGACACTGACTATGATGTTTTAGGCTGTTATGTAATACTTGCTGTGAAATGCCAGAGTCATGGATAGCTGGTCTGCCTGTGTGGCTTGCAAAGATGATGAATTGTAATTAAAGCAGGCAGAATCTCACTGCCACTGAAACGCCACACATCATATGGGTGGTTGGTGTGAAAAGCTATTTACATGCTTAGTAAGTCATCCATAGATGCCATTTATTGGTATTCAATATACCGACTCCAGAAAATAGGCTAAACTGTTAATTCAGTATAATTGAGCTAAACTGCCATTTCCATATATATCATGAATGTATTGCTTATTTTATATATAATAAAATTGTGAGTATATATAGACAAACTATGCATGCATGAGTGAATGTGTATATAGACAGCCACACCCTAGAAAAACAAATGCATAATATAGAATATACATTATAAACCAGGATGATGGCGGTCACATAAGATATAAACTGTGGGCAGTTTGTGGCAGACACGAGCACGGTAGTTGGCCTGCCATTGGCTCACAGGGGGGTTCATAATAATAAAACATGGAGCCCAATAATAATATATAGAACAGCTCCCAGATGCACAGGCTGTTTGGAAAGTAGAACGAGAGATGAACGGCTACAACATTAACTCAGTGAGGCTGACCGCTGTTGGCAACCATGTTCTAGCTACCACTACAGACAAACGCTAGTGAGTGAGAAAACCTATTGAGCGTTATCTATTGAAAAATGTAGGATTGGGATTCTTAAGTTCAAGTTTATGTAGTAAGTTCAAACAGAGTAAAGCTGCGTCTGAAAACGCACACTGTCTGAGTACACAACATTTGAATTTAAATTTACTTCACAACCGTTGAAAAAGTACTTTCTATGTAGTACGAATGCGTGTGGTATGAATGAAATCCAGACATACTACATCCGCCATGTTGTTACTGTCACATGACCTACCAGCGTCAGTTAGGTTCCTTCAACTCTATTCTCAAATCCTCTCCTGTGGGCTCATAGGATAGTAAAGTGTAAAGCACTTCAGAATCTTGCCGGAAGTAGGAGGTCATCCGGGTACTTTTCACCTACCTACATACTACTCTGTTCGCATACTGTTTTTCGCATACTATTTAGTATTCAATTTCGGACGCAGCATAAGTTTATAAGACAATATGTAAAACTATGTGTATTTAATAGTCTACTCAATCAAAAGAGTAAACACAACTACAAGCCAAGAATACTTAATTATACTTTTAAGTATATGTCCATCAAAAGATTGAATACAAGTATAGGCCAAATATTCATAGACTTTTCTGTCAGTATAAGTCAAGTGTACTTAAAGGTGCAGTGTGTAAATTGTACAGTCCACTGCTTACCTCTCCCTTTCGAAGCACATAGCGAAGATACGGTGGCCGATACTCGACAAAGATGTCGCCGTTTGAGACAGCAAAGAGAAGCCAGTCATGAAATCAGGGTTTCTTCTCACTTTTAACAAAGAATGGTCTCTTTTTGTAATAAACCAGATGATGACTACCACTACTACTACCTCTTCTTCTTCTTTGTGCGTTTTCAACATAGTGACAATGCAAGCTGCCTCTAAAAACACCAACGAAATAGAAGAACAACAACATAGTGAAGAAACATGCTCTGTAGAGCAGTTTGTCCATTAAGGCTACTGTAGAAACATGCTGGCGCAAAATGACGATTTAACATGTAAGGGGACCCGCTGTGTATGTAGATAGAAATGGCTCATTCTAAGGTAAGAAAAACATAACGTTCATTATGTAAGGTCTTTACACACCACTGATAACATAGTCATGTATAGGTCTATTATATTGCATTTCTGTGTGCAAGTATATTTCTGAGAAGTACATAAAAAGACTGGACGTATACTTTCTTATTTTTAGTTTAAGCTTATTGAATAAACTTATTTTTTCGAACAGGTTTATGGATACATACACCAGACCTACTGCTTCCTAACAATACAACCCAATGAAGGCAACTCCTAACATGAATGTATTCATCTCATTTGCATATGGTAATACGCAGGGTGATTAGAGCATAAAAATGAAAGGTAAGCACTTTCCCGCTAATAAGCGAAACCTTCAGAAGGAGCTTGCTCCAACAGCAGTGAGCACATTTAAAATGCACAGGAAGTATGGGAGTGAGAGATTGACAAAAGTGCATTTCTGAATGCACTTAGTAGAGAGTGATTGTGGTGTTATTTCAGAGGCGCACCCTCACAGCCCTCCTGTTTACACTTAATGACAGGCCACGACTCCGCTTCACTGACTCATTCATCGTGGACGTTCAACAAAAGCAAAACTACGCAATTCATACGTCAGTATTGGAAAATAGAAAAAAGAAACCGAAGCTAAAAGTCTTTCAAGAGGGTTTTTGACAAAAAAAAAAACTTACTCTAAACGGATATCAATACTCTATTAAAGGCACACTAAGTAAATTGTCGCCACTAGAGGTCGCTTATTCAAAACAAAGGAGAAGCTTGGTGATGCCTTGATTTTGCAGAATCATGGGAGGTGTTGTCTTCACGTCTACAGCCGGTGAAAAAGAATTGGGATGGGACTCGGGCAGAAATCACATTCATGGATGAGATTCTTAACATTACTGTAGTATGAAGCAGAGGAGGACCAAGTGCTGTGCGAGCAGAAACGAGGCCGCTGGAGAGATTCCTAATGAGAGACGAGTGAGACAAGTCTCGAGAGCAGCAGAACTTTCATTATACTGCAGATGCCACTTACGGTCAAGTATACTTGGGGCAAAGAGGTGCTTTTATCGTATTAGATACATTTGTTTGTTGAAAGTTGTTATAGTGATGAGACGGTTGTTGCACACTGCAGTAAGCTAGATCGATATTAAGCATGGTTCGCTGTAAATCAGAATGAGATTTAAACAATAAGATGTATCCATCCAAGCAATTTCAAGCAGTTTTTTGTCTACTAAAGCACATAATATATTAAAAAGTTTTCTGGTTTCTACAAAATAAAACCGTAAACTGAGGGTAACGTGGCTATGATGTCATTGATAGGTCACAGTCCGTGCCCTGGTTAAAATTGGCTATTTCTATGGATTTAAACATTCTTGGAAACATTTGGGATAATGTAAGTACACAAGTCAACAAAATATTCAACCCTGTTCTAGTGGTTTTTGGATATTTTAATCCAAAAATCTTGCCTTTAAGCACAAAAAAGATGAAGCAGAAATATTGGATGAAATTGTTTATATTTAACTATATGGAAGAATGATGTAATCAAATATTATTAATATATTAAATGTAAATTTTAATAACATTTGACATCTGACATTTTGCACACAACCGCATAACCACATAAATGTTCTTATAATCCTATAGTCTAAATGTGTACACACCATTATAATATTTTATTTTTTCAATTTCATATTTATTTTGTTCATTGTTAATTAATTAAAATCACACTAATCAATGTTCACATGGTGCTTGCAGTTCTGATATGGATATTTTTCCTACTGATACTCTTCAGCACTGAATAAAGATATAAAATAACATGACACATTTGAGACTGCCACCATGTCAGAAACGCAGCTCACTGTTTTAAGACACAGCCGATGTGAGACATCAAAAATCTGACTTGATGACACACACAAGGGCATACGAGGGGCATGATGTTCCCTCAACCATAAAGACGAGGAATCACATTTAATTTAAATCACTCAATGTAAAATTCAGTCTATTCACCAGCAACAAATGCTGGAATGCTTTTATCCGAGTGAACAGTGCTGCATGATTTGAAAGCAAAATGCAACATTACTTGACCTCAAGCTTGACCTACTTATAATACACTGCAAGCAAACCAGGTTAATGCTGTGTGCCTGACAAAGAGAATGAGGCTGAAAGGGAAGATAGTTGTGTCTTAGCGAATGGCAGGAACGTCACTCAGATAGAAGGCTTATTAAAAATGGCACGACTACAATATAATTAGATTAAGAAAATCCACTTCTTTGCAAAATTAATATGAGGAAGGTCAAAGGAATGTAATAAGAAGTGTCTGCTATTCAGGCTGGTTTTAAAGTTTTACAGACCCAGTGACCCCTAATATAAGAAGCTAGAATTTATCTGTGACACTTAAAGTGAAACATTAACTATCATTATTACATTATATAATGCTTATCAGATCATTAATGTTCATGTCCATTCAAATAGCTGATAATGGCCTTATTGGAGTTTAGACAGTAATTCAGATCAAAACGAAAACAAGTGGCATCACTCATCCCTATTTTGAATGTTTGATGTCACTGGTGATGTAATCCTCTGCAACCAATCATGACTCTCCTACACAACCAATGGTGTGTTCAAAAGGCTGGAATTGAAGATAATTCAGACTCAAGACGTGTATATTTAAGCAATTCAGGCAAGTACCAAAAGGCATTCGAGGACACATGCTGTTGCAATTTGTGTATTTGTGGAAACAAGAACACTCGACAGGATGTGTCTCAAGTAAAACCTTACTTAAGTTCACACAGTGTCCACAAAATGCATTTGGACACTTAAGCCACGCTTTAAAAAGTATGAATGCCATTGAATTATATAGCAAAATATCAAACAAAGATTTATTACATTTATTTTAAAGAAAGCAAAATATTAAATATTGGTATATACTGTATATACAATACGCTCATATGATTTTATTTTATGTAAATACTTTTAAAAATGTACATTAGAGTCTTTTATATGACATTTTCTGTTATTTAGTTTGTTTATTGCTTTATTTTAGTGTCATCTGTGTAACCCTGATGGTGTTTTTGTTTTTGTGTGTATTTCTATAATACAAGAACCACGTTTTCTGGCAATTTCTGGCAGCAACAGCTGATGTTTTTGTGCTCTAAATATAACAGGATTTTTTTTACAGTGAGTTAATGTGATGAACTACACTTGGGGTTATTTTGCTAGGAAACCTGTGTGAACTTGAAAGGAACTCACTTCATACATATACTAAAAAAGGACCCTAAAGACATTTAATACTGAAGGCAGGCAAAAAAAAAAGGTAGCCTGTCATGGCAATAAAGATGAGGCTTGTTAACCACACTGTATGCATCTTAGGTCAGACAATGTGGTTGTTTCTCTCTTTCAACAAAGGAACAAAATCCCCCAAATTTGCCTTTTCGTTCTCTTTCTCACCATTGGAGACACAACAGAATGTTGTTCCTGTAGTGTGACCATCTGCGGGCACAGCAGTGAGGATTGTGCCTCTGACTCCAAACACACACTTAGCGAGGCGGAGTCGAATTTGTGTTTCGCTCTCACAGGGACATCTCACACAACAGGGAGTCCAGGTGGACTCATCAGTCTCCTACTGCTATATAAGACAGATACATAGACAAGGGTGGAGAGGAACAAGGTCGAAAGATTGATGGCGATAAATAAAAAAAGACAAAAGCAAAGGGAAAAGCCAAAAGTCAGGCATCAGCATCAAATATGCTAACGCCCTGTCCACAGGGGACAAATTGAGCACCCATACACATTCACTCCACATGCAACTTTAAAGAGATATTTCACCAAAAAAACTAAACAGTTTCTCACTTTCATGTTGATGTAAATCACACTGACTTTCTCTCTTCTGCTGAAAACAATATGTGACTTTCTGACAAATGTTTGTTTGTTTGTTTGTTTTACTTAAGTCTTCTAAAACCCATAATGATAGCCTTATGTGAGGAACACACTGAAATCATTATAACAAAGTCATTATTAGCTGATAATCGGTAGCACTTTATTTTACAGTCCTGTTCCCCATGTACATACTATGCACTTATTGTAGTAATTACAATAACTGGGTAATAACTAGGTACTAACCCTGAACCTACCCCTACACCTGACCTTAACCCATGTGGTTACCTCATGTTATCCAGTACTTTCTTACGCAAGTACACTGTAAGTACGTGTAAGTGCACTACTGTAAAATAAAGTGCAACCCATAATCTAATAGAGTGGAGAGTGCAAAATGCCTGAAATTTCAGTCTGATCCTTAAATAAATATCTAACATTGCTTCTGAAGACTTCAAAAATCACACACAAGTCATACGGACTCCTTTTTTGATACTTTTATATGTTTTTTTGGAGCTTGACTGACCCAGTCCCCATTGACTTCCATTATGGAAAACATTCTTCAGATATTTTCTTTTTGCATTCCACAGAAAAAAAGTCATACAGGTTTGTAATGCCATGAGGGTGTCACATGTTTGGGTTATTTGTTCCTGTTTATAGTTTGTTCTGTCTTCAGTTTCTTAGTCAGCTTTCTGTTCAGTTAATTAGTTGAGTTTTCATCATTTGCGTGTCTGTTTGTATCCTAGGTTACTGATTTGATTACTGTCCTCAGTTCAGGTGTGTCTTATTAATTAGTCTTGTTTAGTCCACTGTATTTAACCCCTGTTTCAGTTAATCCCTTGTCTTCAGTTGATGTTGTTTGATGGTGTTTATGGCTGTTTATGTCTCCAAATTATTCTCTTGTTCGTGTGGTTTACTGAATTAAAAGTTCCCCTTAAGGATTTCCTTCATTGTGCACTCTTTACCAGCTACACATTGTTACAGAACTAAAGACAAAAACAGATACAGATGACAGAATACAAGACCACCAAAGACCTGAAAGGTATGGATTACCTGAAAAGAAGTGGCTGGGCAGAGGAGAAACTATGCTCCACTTATCAAGATGGTCGTCCAATGGAGTAGTTTGTGGAGGAATTCCTCAAGTATATGGGATGATATGCAGTTGATGGGCTGTTTTTGTAGAGGATTTGGACTCTGATTTTAGCTGGCTGATGCTAGGGGGAGACTCAAATTGGACCCTTGCTGAGTACTTGGATTATGCTCTGCTGTTTAGTAGCTCTCCATTGACATTAGGAATTACTCTACAATACCACAGTACCCATCATGCCTCGTTATTCCAGTTATGCCTCGGCCGTTATTCCAGAATCTCTCCATGTCATGGCCGCTGTTCCAGAGCCTCGTCCCAAGATGGCCGCCGTTCCAGAGCCTTGTCTCAAGAACATCCCAAAATGGCCGCCGTTCCAGAACCTCGTCCCAAGATGGCCGCCGTTCCAGAGCGTTCCATCCTCATCTCAAGATGGCCAATCCTGGTAATGATGCATATGCATAATGAGGCATATTCCCATGGCCATAGTGGCTGAGCCAGGGGCACAGCCGCACCACCGAGGACCGCTGAATCTCCAGTGCCCTCTGGGGCTCCAGCGTCCCCTGAACGGCTGGCTCTGGCCTGGTCCCCTGAACCACTCCGGCCTGGCCTCGCCAGCTCCTGGCTCCGCACTGGCCTCCCGAGCTGCCGGAGCCACCCTGGAGGCTCCCTAACCTTCCAGCACCGCCCTGCTCACCTGCCCATCACCTTCAGGACTTCAGGATGCCCACCACCCCTGCCTGGTTGGACTCTTGTTTGGGAGCCTTTCGGGAGGGGGAGGTAATGTTACATGTTTGGGTTATTTGTTCATAGTTTGTTCTCTGTTCTCCTTGTATTTCATTTCACTTCCATTATTTTGAAAACGTTCTTCAGATTTTCTCCTTTTGTGTCCCACAGAACAAAGTCATACATGTTTGTAATGACATGAGGCTGAGTAAATGGCAACTTTAATTTTCACACACACAAGTCATACTCCACTTTTAATACTTTTAAAGTATTAAAAGTATTACTGTAATTTTTACTGTAATTTTGGAGCTTGACAGCTCCAGTCCACATTCACTTCCCTTATATGGAAAATATTATAGTAATACAGGGTTGTAATGACGGTACTTGACAAATTCAATTTTTAGGTAAACTTTAAAAAATATGCATATATACATAACACTGCATTTATTGTCCTCACTTTTTTTTTTTTTGGCAGGCAAACTCTAACACGTTCACAAAAATGCTTCCCAGAATGCTGTGTCGGCACTGATGTTATCAGAACACAAGACGATGCCAAGTCCAACTCCTTCTAATTTCTGACTTGCCCCTAAAACTGCTGTTATTTCGCTTATCCAACAACATCTTGCTCCCCTTCCTGCAAGGATTATTGCAGTAACCCTGATTATTTTGAAGGCCACAACTCCAGGTTGCATTGGCTCAAACTAAATAAACTATACATAGTAAAGTCATTATGGCTTAACAGCTCTATAGATGGCAAGCCAGTGGATTGCCTTTTATCCTTAAGCACAGAGTTGGTGCCTCAATGACAGGTTTGCAACTTTTCAACACATTTGCAATGGGAGGAAGCTGGAGATAAATGCAGAAAGGCATCTGAGAGGCATATAGATATCTCTGCTTGTGCTTAGGTTGAGCTCAGTTGTGACGTTTGCTCTGTACGCCACTCTCTAGGCATCTCTATAGTTGGACAAGCATTATGTCATCTTTCCACTATCAGATTATATTTCCGCCACCATTGTTACTAAAGCCAGAGTTCACTATCTTACAACAAACCTTTTAAAAATTTATGTAATTTCAGGGTTATTAATCTCTTAAATTGGTTTGTTTCAAATGACTCAACTAAATGAACAAATATTAATTGCATAACAATAGCTGCTGTAAAACCTTCCCAAATGAATATTCAAAGACATTAGCCTTGCAAATATTTGCATGAATTACTGAAATAATTCATTTTTTTAAAATTAAATAAATTTTCATGATATATTATTTAATCATAAATGGGACGCCACTTAAAATGTCTTAAGACTTTTTAAGAAATTTTTAAGACAACATGCAATACAAGTTGTTTTAGAATGAAATTATTTCCATATCATTGACCATTGAGCATACAATTGAACTAAATTAATGTGTTAAATTGACAGCACTGAATAATTCATAAATGAACTCGGTGTCTGATGAGCCACGTACATGTGCACACGCGCACACATTCACACCCTGGCTCTCTTATTTCTGTGGCTCTCAGCTGCCAGACAGCGAAACCCTACACTGAAAGTTGCCCCCTCTGCCTGCTTCCCTCTCCTTCCAAATGTCATATGTGAGACATCCTGCTCTCAGGGACAAAGAGAGGCATTCAGTTTCCAAGTGAGACTTAGCAACATCCAAACTTAGCTCCTGATTCACAGAGAAAGGGGGCATGAAGGGGGTTCTACCATGCAATGACAGGGCAGATAGGAGATCCCCCCACCCCCAAGCTTCAATGCTAACAGTAAAAATAGGTGTACAATAAGTGCTTGAAAATCTTCTTTTCACCTTTGTGCTCCTTGGAGGTTGGAAGATTCCACAACCTTCATGCCACCCAGAAGGCTGGATGCTCAGGCATCACATACAGATTACACCTAACAGCTTCTGTATCATTTGATAGTGATTAGGGAATAATTCACGGAAAAATTTAAATTCTGTCATTTACTCACCCTCATGCCACAAAAAGCATATTTACTTTAAATTAGTATAAATATTTTTTTGAGGTGCCTCAAATGCTCTTTAAAGCAACCCTTTTTATATGGATTAATTTCTATTTAAATGGACTTAATGTGTTTTAAGATGTCAATTGCATCTAAAAGGGCTTAATTCTGCTTTCAAATGGCTTAATTTGCATTTTTCTAATTAAAAAATTAAAACCATAAACAATCAAATTATTTATTAATAAAAATATATAATAAATTATAAATACAAATTAAGCACTTTTACAAATGAAGTCTTTAAATACATTAAGCTTTAATTTTTTTTATAATAATAATCATTTAAAAACATGGACAATAAACACCAAGCCCATTTAAATACAAATTAAGCCCTTAAAATGACTTTTTTATTAAAATAATAATTTAAAAACATAAATAATAATAATACTTAAATGTAATACAAATTAAATGTAAATACAAATTAAGCCATTTTAAAGCATTTGAGACACCACATAAATAAAATAAAATAAAATCATTATAAATGAGAGTTTATTTTTATTATTAAATAATATATCACGTAATTTATTTAATTTAAAAAAAGGCAAGGCTAATTTTAAAGAACAGTTATTCTTTCTTTTCCGTAATGTAATATAAAATAACATAAAATAGCAAATACAATTAAATTAAAATAAAACACTCACAGTTATGTATTTACAGTAAAGACAAGGAACCAAACAAAATACTTTTCTGTGATAAACTCTCATGCCACAGACGCATATACCGAAAATAAAATGTTGTTTCACGAGATGATTAAGTTAACCTTAACTTAAAGAAATACAAAGAAGACTTGTAGACTCACTGTATGCAATGCTCCACTGTAAACAATAAACATTTTAGACAAATAATACATGAATTGTAACCAAATAGGATATAGTGCATGCATATTTTTCACTGCAAATTATAAAGCTGTGAACCAGTGTCTAGTTCGAAGGGACAAGCGATTAGATCAATTGTGTATTTAACCCAGAATATCTCTTTAATGAATGCGCTTTCACCTCATAGAAGCTTATGTAGTAAAATGATGCTGAGAAAAGAGGGAAGATTTTGCACAACATCTACTGTTCTTTGAAGATACAACTCATTATTGCCCAGTGTTTATATTCATGCAGTACATGTACCTCAGCTAAATGAATGTGTGTTTTGACCACAACATGGCAGCTCTGATGTTATCGGTCCAGCTCTCTAATGGTTGTGCCTAATGATGGGTGGTAGACGGAAAACTTTATTCTTCTTCTTTTTGCTATCATCCGGATATCCATGTTTCATAAAGATTAAGATAGCAGGAGTGTGTGGCCTTTATGAAGATATTTATGGACAGAAAAATAATAAATGTGTGTTGATGGCACTGATATAAAGGAAACTTTTGAAGCTCAGAAAAAAAAAAATGGTAATTGCGAATTTATATCTTGCAATTCTGACATTTTTTTTCTCAGAATTCTTAGATATGAATCCGCAAATGTGAGATATGAACTCGAATTACATTTTATTTTTTATTCTGTGGTGGAAATAGGAAACTGATAACGGAACATGAGTTGGAAAAGTAAACTATATAAAAAACAAACTTGGACACTTGAACAGTAAGGTTTGCCCTGCATAACACGACCTGACATTTTCATCATGTGAAGTGTGTAATAACTTTGTTACTGGAGCTGGTGAGTGAGATAGGAATGATGAAATAGCCTCACTATTTAAACTCAGGGTACTCGATTGCACAGGAAATCATCTTCTGAAATTACATCCACAGACGTGAACACACATCAATCAAATCGGTTTCAGACTGTTTTCAGGTTCATGAGTACAGGATGACACAAGGCAAGTGTTTAAATGTGGAGTTCAAGGGAACAACTGAGGTACAGGGAGCAGTTGCTGATTTGTGTACCAAGCTAAGAGTGGAGGCAATGACACTCTGGGTTAATCGCATGTCTAGAGCAGATCTGTGACTCTGTACAGAACAGAGGTGACACAGGAAGTAGGTCTAATTTGATGTCATTAACTGAAGAACACACAGACCAGCCGAAGAGGATCCTCCCAGGTAGATCAATCAGTGACAACATGGCAGTTCGAGTCAAAAAAATAAATAAAATAATATATATATATATATATATATATATATATATATATATATATATATATATATATATAAAATTATAACAATGATTAAAATTATTATAATAAAATAATACTTATATATAATATTTTTTAATATTTTTGAAAGGTCACCACGGCTGCATTTATTTCATTAAAAACAGTAATTTTGTTAAATATTATTACAATTTAATAGAACTGCTTTCTATTTTAACATATTTTAAAATGCCACTTATTCACGGCAGCATCATCACTCCAGTCTTTAGTGTCACATGATCCTTCATAAATCAATCTGATATGCTGACTTGCTGCTTAAGAAATTTTTATTACCAATGTTCAAAATGGTTGTGCTGCTTAATATTTTGGTGCTGAATAAAGTATACATTTTCTTTCTTTCTAAAGAAATACTGATTCTTCCTGACCAAAATATTTGAACATTACTGATTGTTTTAGAGAGCTCACATTTGCTCTGGTTCCATTCTAACACCCACTTTTTACAATTTAATTGTTTCTTGATGGATCATTTTTTTTCTGCTGTCACGCACAAGTCACATCATGGAAGTAAAATGGATTGCAAACAGCAATTCACCAACTTTCATAAACAGAGTGAGGGGACACTACATTATAGACCTACTTTATATTCAAGTGAATGCATCTACGTGTGCTTGCATGTATCCTGTCCAATAATACACATTCATATTAAGCGAACCTTCACTTAAATATGGCCATCAGTGTGTCCAACGCCTGCAGGGCAATACTGCACCGATACAGCAGTGTCTCAGGTGGTGAAATCAAGGAGAGATGTTGTATGTGCATTCACACATTAGCTAGATAGGAGGCCCCATACAGATCACCGTTTCTCTACTAATAAGACTTAGTGGAGGACATGAGCATATAGCAAGATGTATCAAATGGTGACAGCAAAAGGTGATGGGAGATGATTTATTTGGACAAATGAATGTTTTTAAAGGGAGATTGGTGCATCATGTTGCCTTGGTCTTTCATGCTTGTTAGGGGTGTAACGGTACACATATTTGTACCGAAAATATTTGGTAGAGGTTTGGAACATTTGGTTCTGTATGCATGTGTAGAGAACGAATGCACACTGCATGTGTGGAACTTCTCTATGTGAGGAAAGTCATTTCAAACTCAGAGTTTCCCCACTAGGATGGGACAATATCAGCGATATAGGCCCTATGTTGATATTGTGAACACGTGAAAAATAACGAAAGAGGTGAGCTTCTGCCTGATAAGCGCATGATCCAAGGGAAAATCTAATTATTTTTAATGTTGTTTATATTTCTATGTGGTGTTTTTAATATGCTTTAAGACAAACCATGTGCAAAGTCATGTCAACACCATAGTCGAGTATTTTCTCTAAAAAAAACGGAATTTGAAAATGTTGGTGTTTCTAACGTCACAAACTACCTTGTGCTACCTTGACCAATCACGTCAATCATGTCACGTCAAATGTTAATTTATTAAACATATTAATACATGTTAATTTCCAACCTATTTTGGGTTCATTTTAAGCAATAGTTGAGTTAAATAACACTCCCCAGCAGGTTGGCCAAACACTTTAACCCATTCGCTGGGTTTGTTCATTTTCAACCCAGCATTTTTTAGAGTGTATACTCAATATTTTAAGTGTAACAATGTTTCACACACACACAAAAAAGTGAATACTTATAGTCTGTCAGTATACACTCTAAAAAATGAAATGCTGGGTTGTTTCAACCCAAATCTGGGTCAAAAATGGACAACCCCAACCAGTTTGAAAAAAAACAGCGTTTTTTTGTTTTTTTTTTTGAGTGTAGCTCTATTTATTCCAATGACAAACACTGGGTATTGTTAACAACAAAATCAACTATACATGCTGCAAAAACAATGACAAAGTTGTAGTTTTGTCATTTGTCCTAACATGACAGAAAGGTAGACTAGTGACTTTAAGGAAAAGATGAGTCATACTTTCAACTTCATTTAGTGTCACTGGGAAACAGTACGGATCCTTGGAAGTGTAAATGTTAGCGTAAGATCTTATATATAGTAATGTAAACACTCCCGCACAAATGAACCATCATTAAAGAGCGTGTCTAAGAGTATGTACTTTGGCGAGTGCGTTACTATGTGCGTTTGTTTGTACGAGTGCCTTTGAGCTTACATGTATATTACTAAGTGTGCTTGAGAGTGTGACTGTGTGTAACTAGAGCCACACTGGTGTATTAAAGAGATTGTTGGAGCCAACCTGTACTGAGCCAGAGCAGACATGAAATATTCACAACACCACATGCACGCACACACACAAAGCTAAAACATGCCAAGGCAGATGGTGTGACATTCGAAGAGCACAATCCTGCAGCCTATCAATAGGATACAGAGAACATTTTGTTGAGAGGGGCGTGATGGGCAATAAACACTTTGCTCCCAGAGAGGGGCTGGGTTACAGCGCCACCTTGTGGTGCTTTGCCAGGGCATATGTTTGGGCATGTGGTTACTGATTGTTGACCTCTGATACACATGGACAGATGGACACAGCACCAGACCAAAACAGAGCCTGGGGAGACGAGATAGGTTTGTACCTTGGCTTCAAAGGCATCAAATGGATTTATATCATACAAGAGTGAGAATTTAAAACTCATCTAGTCAATCCTTGTCTTTACTGCTGCTGTTTGAGTCCAGCCGGGATCAGAGAAAGAGAAGGGTATTGATTTTACCTTCAGTTAACAAAATGGTTTTCTCAAGCTGACTTAATACAAGGTCTAGGGTGAAAAAAGTAGGGACGGTCTTGGGTGCAAAGCAGAAAATCGAGGAGCCTGGCATGACAAAACGCACACAAAATTGGCCGCTGTCATACAGGGTTTGCCTCAGAGTGCCTTTCATTCATTTGATACATTGTTCACTCACTCATCTTCATGTCTGAATTGGCCACGCTCTACAAACTCGGCAACAGAGCTCAGACCAGACAAGCGGTACTCTCATTTGCAGGTACTTCTGAACACATAAACCTCGAAAAAAAGGGAAAAATAAACATGCCTGTAAAAAATCTAACGTAAAAATATATATTTTTAAAAATTATTTAATAAAAAAAAATCAATGTGATAATTTGTGCATGAAAATCTCACTGGATAAATAAGGAAAATATGCTATTGTAATGCCCGAAGATCTCCGCAAATTTAGCACTATAAAAATGTATGCCAAATATTATTAAAAAAATAAAAATTACACACTAATTACACATAAAATTATCAATTAATTACACAAAATAATTCACAATGAAATTTGCTATTCACCATTTTCTTTATTGATTCAATTGATTAATTTTGCAGCCCTATTTAATTTGATAATTGGATAAAATAAATGTGTGAATGAAAATCTCACTGCATCAACAGGGGAAATGCTATCTTGCTCAATACAAATTAAATTGAATGCAATTAAATTAAATTGTGTGGAAAAACTAAATATTTGAAGACAGCTTTCCACATTATCAAAACACAGTCTTAAAGCAGTCGGAAAGTGACAAAATTATTTTAGAAGGTAATTAAATAGAAGGTAAAACTAAACCACACATTTATTGAAAACGGATTTGCTTTATCGATTTCATTGATTTAATTGTTAGGAGTTTTCCTGATAGTGTTTGGCGAGTGCATTCGTGCCAGGCATCCTCCCGGGTGAGATCTCCCCCACAGGACTGCTGCTGGCAGCAGAATTGGTGTAGCACTTGTAGTTGGAGCTAACCTGAAGAGACACTGTGCTCTCTCTTTATGAGAAATGCAATGGCAACCTTGGTCATCCTTAGAGCCTTTCAAGCCAAAGTGAATACTGCCTGCAGCCTTCAAATGTGTCGTGTTCGTGTCCTTTGAGCAATGCAGGGGATGTGGGGAATGTGAAAGCACAACAAGTTGTATGTCACTACAGAGCACAAGATGGCCTAACCGGTCTGGACCAGCCCCACGACTGGATTACGTCATCGTCCGGGGAGTCGTGTGTGTGTGGAAGTGTGTGCAGTATCAGTGAGAAAATCCCATTTTGATTTGAAATGCTCCGTTGTATAATCCTTTGAGTCTGAGGAAGGGATGACAGAATGGAGGAAGAGCGAATGAGATGATCTGTATCAATGAATGAAAATCATACCTTCATCTTAGAATCCTTTCAATGAGTGCATAATCTTACAGCAATTATGCTTTATAATTATGCAGCAACATAAGGTCATTAAAAAGTCATTATCTAGATTTCACAAAATTGCACAATCATTATGGTCATTTGTAAGAAAAGCATGCAAAACATTGATCAGTAATGAGATTTCTAATCAATAACTGCTCTGATCAAAACATGGATTTTGACACAATCCCCTGGAAAGAACTTGAGCAGGTCTGCTGTGGTCTCACTCTGATGTGCAGTCGGCAGGGGGCCAGGTAAGATTCTCATTAGAATAGCATTAGGGGGTAGAGTTTAATGAGAGTGATATTACTACCCTATCCCACCAACGCCCTCCCTTTCCCGGATATCTAACGTCTACTGTTCCATCTCTCCAGATGAACCTGCATTTTCAGTCAGGCATTCCCTGGATGACTTTAAATGAGGGTGTGAGGACTGTTAGCACTTCTCACCTTGGATGATCTTTCATTCTTTTATGCAACATACAGGATGAGACACGATCCACAATAAAGGGGATCACGGCGTTACACATACTCAAATTTGAGTCAAGGGTGTGAAAGCACTCTCAAAGAGAAAAGGGCATCCTCTTGACGCAAAGGAAAACAGAAGGGTCAGATTGGATAGAAACAACAAAACACAGAAAAATGTGATGTTTCTAAATTAGATGTCAGTGATGTTTTGAGGACTTGGAATGAACTTGTTCAGTCAAGTAGGCCAACTCAGCTCATTTGAAAAAAAAAAAAGGTCAATGACATATGTCACAGTAAAGAATTTTTTTTTTTTTTTTAAATCTATTTTTAAACACATATGTCAAGTCCAAGTCATGTCATGTTGGTTTCATATGGTTTTGAAAAATGTATACCATTTTTTAATTGAAAGGCTTATATTTTCATTAATTCAAAATATAATAAATTTTCTTAAATAAATATCTTAAGTAAATGTGAGTATAGACCAAAAACCGAAACATTTGCATGCATTTGGCCGCTCATTTTACAGGTGTTTTGAGGGCATGAAATCACAAACTTTTGAAAATGGGTTTCTCAAAGTGTAAGTTTTTGAAAACAATACCCTTATTGTCTTTGTGTACACTACAAAAACATGAATTTGTAGAAAGAAATGTGAAAATCTATTAGGTGCAGTTTTTTTTGTTTGTTGTTTTTGTTTAATTCAGCATTTTTAGTCGTTTTCACGGATCTGTGTGAACGAAGATTTTTTTGAAAACGTCATTTTCCCACAACAAGCACAAAGGAAAAACTTTACCCTTTGTAGTACATTGTTGTTGTGTAAAAGCTCCCTTATTCATTATTTTCAAAAACATTTTGAAATATATTTAAAAATATTTGTACAAGTACATGAATAAAAAGTTTATTAGTTATAAAATAAAAACTATATAAACAAACAAATAATCATTACTTTTTTTAATTCATAAATATTGTTTTTGTAGAATCACAGAACATATTTTATCTCAACTAACCTCACCTTACTATCAGATACTAAGTAAGCAACTTTTTTAGCAACTGAAAACTGCTTAAAAATAAAGCATTAACCACACAAAGGCCAAAAAGTGTTTTTATGCATTTTCAATGGAACCCACGGCTCAAAATTGTCCTCCAGGTTTTAAGACTATATAGAAGACAAAAACAAAACAGGGTCCACCATGCGACAAGGATTCACAATGCATTAGTGCAATGGAAAGCACCGGTGTGGAAATGTGAGACCCCAGTGGCTCTAGTCTAAGATTTTCCTGCACGCAACAGGCGTATTGTATTTTTAGGGCAGATGGGACACCTGTTAGTTGAGGACATTAAGGGTAAAAGATGCCCCCTGGAGGCTGGAACGTGATGAAGAGGAAAACGCTCTTGAGAGAGAGGAACAGAACAAGAGCGAGAGAGACCTGCTTTAGAGTTATTCAGTGCATTGAGTGTCCTTGATGCCGTTCAATCGCCAGGCTAGTCATGAGAGCAAATGCGTAAATGTCCTCAGAGACATGTTGCTCTGCCGTCAGAGAGAGGTGGCTATTTCCAAATGCCAAAAATAACACATCCCTCGAGGTATGAATTGACACGTTTCATGTAAGAAAACATATCAATCCATTTCATTAACATACACAAAAACTGGCATTCAAAATGCCAAGTCAAAATGGCATTAGATAACTCAAATGGAGCACATGGCACAGTTTTTTTGAGTGAAGCATAACGCACTTCAAAATGCAAATATTCAGTGAAGTCCAAAACTCATTTTTCAATCTGATTTACAACTGTAAATAAAGTTTTAGTATTCACAAATAAATATTACGGTATAAAATGGATATCTGGGATATTTCTGGGACACTAATTGACAGCAACACCTCAGCCTTAATTGTATTCCAAACCCATTGTTAAAAAAAAAAAAACATCAAATGCTGCCAGTCTAGTTAGTTAATTTCACAAGGCATGACCTTTTCGAATAAAAAGAAGCATAGCAACAAAATTGGAGTCATGAAAAGCAATTAAAATTCTTGTTCCTCATCCAATAGTTAAATATGTCCACTTGAATGCGCTGACTACACACAGGGCCTGTTCGGGTGAAAGCATGTGTTTGAAAGCACCTGCCACAAATTTACATATTTCTCTTTTTAATAATTATAAAAGGCACTTATAGCAAAGACAATACAAAATTGACTGGCAGGAACTCACAGTCATTCATTACGAAACAAGCATACACCAAAAATTAAGTATACATAGTTTTATGACCTTTGCGGTCATGAGATAATATTATTATTAATAATAATATAGAGCTTTACATAAAAAAATATATAGTGTACATATACTATATTGTCAAAAGTATTGGGACACATCTCCAAATCATTGAATTCAGGTGTCCCAGTCACTTTCATTGCCACAGGTTTATAAAATCACGCACCTAGGCATGCAGTCTGCTTCTACAAACGTTTGTGAAAGAATGGGTCGCTCTCAGGAACTCAGTGACTTCAAGCATGGTACCGTGATAGGTTGCAACCTGCGTAATAGGTCCATTCTTGAAATTTCCTCACTTCTAAACATTCCACTGTCAACTGTTAGTGGTATTATAACAAAGTGGAAGCAATTGGGAACAACAGAAACTCAGCCATGAAGTGGGAGGCCACGTAAAATCACAGAGTGGGATGCTGTGGCACACTTTCTGCAGGGTCAATAGCTACAGACCTCCAAAATTTGTGTAGCCTTCAGATTAGCTCAAGAACATTGTATAGAGAGCTTCATGGAATGAGTTTCCATGGCCGAGCAGCTGCATTCAATCCTTACATCAGCATGTGCAATGCAAAGCGTCGGGTGCAGTGGTGCAAAGCATGCCGCCACTGGACTCTAGAGCAGTGGAGACATGTTCTCTAAGTGAGGAATCACGCCTCTCTGTCTGGCAATCTGATGGACGAGTCTGGGTTTGGCGGTTGCCAGGAGAACAGTACTTGCTTGACTACATTGTGCCAAGTATAAAGTTTGGTGGAGGGGCGATTATGGTGTGGGAATGTTTTTTCAGGGTTGGTCTTGGCCCCTTAGTTCCAGTGAAAGGAACTCTTAATTCTTCAGCATACCAAGACATTTTGGACAATTCCATGGTACCAACTTTGTGAGAACAGTTTGTGGATGGGCCCTTCCTTGTCCAACATGACTGCGCACCAGTGCACAAAGCAAGGTCCATAAAGACATGGATGAGCGAGTTTGGTGTGGAGGAACTTGACTGGCCTGCACAGAGTCCTGACCTCAACCCAACTGAACACCTTTGGGATGAATTAGAGCGGAGACTGCGAGCCAGGCCTTCTCGTCCAACATCCGTGCCTGAACTCACAAGTGCGCTTCCAGAAGAAGAGTCAAAAATTCCCATAAACACACTCCTAAACCTTATGGAAAGCCTTCCCAGAAGAGTTGAAGCTGTTATAGCTGCAAAGTGTGGACCAACTCCATATAAAACTCTACTGATTAAGAATGGGATGTCATTAAGGTTCCTTTGCATGTAAAGGCAGATGTCCAAAAACTTTTGGCAATATAGAGCATGTATATATTATATTATATTATATTATATTATATTATATGATGACTTGCATAATAAATAAAACAAATTTAAATTTGGGGGAACTAAAAGCATCACTTTGATTAACATTGTGTTGGAAACATTGTGTTCTCTCACCAACAATCCGTCACATGTAATTCTCCAATGTGAAAAAAAAGAAGAAAGGAAATATCTGTTGATGCTAGTGTGCTTTGGCAGAAAGCGTCAAAGGAGGCCATTTATTGTGAGTTTGCAGAGGTGAGAAATGGCAGCTTTGAGGTGGGTGGGAGTGATTCTCTCTGTCCTTGTCTCTCTCTTTCTCTCTACATCGACCTCTTTTCCATCTTGTTTAGCTGCTGCTAAAACTCACAAGCCAGTATTGACAGAAGCCAATTACTCCTCACTTCACCTGCTGCAAACAGGATGAAATAGCAGTAGCATACAGCATCTGGGTACACAAAGACATCTTCGCATTTCTCTTCTCCTCCATATCAAAACAAATTGATTTACAATAAACACTCACTGAGCTCTCGACAATAGCTCAAAATTACGAAGCCTTGAGATGTCACAACCTACCAAAGGTTACTGATGGTCAAACTTACTGAAGAGGCACAAACCAATTAATACCAAGGCAGGAATATGTATGTGGGAGTGAATAAAAGCCTTTCTTTCCTGTAGCTAGAAATAAAATCAGATTTTTCTTATTTCTAAAAAGCAATGGAACATTTCCGCAGATACAAATGGTGTCTAGACCTGCATTAACCTTTTTTAAATATATATCTCCCCTGAGGCTTCTGCATAGGCTATCTTAAATCCAGATCTGAATCTCTCTCTGTTAGTGTTACTGGTGTGGAGTGACCAATTGCTCTCTGATCCCAACTTTATTTTATCTGAGAAAACAAATAAGCGCTCTAATGACAGTAGCTGTTTCCTGCTTTAATTTGCTGGAGTCTGTGTTCACATGAACCCTGCAGCTGACCAACTGGTTTGACCTCAGCAAAGACTGATACAGAAAAAATAAGCACATGTTTACACTCTCTGGTTATTGCTTAATGTAATATTGGAACATATAAGAGAAGATATATAACAACATATTATTCTAACACATTCTCAGTTTTCATGTTAGCAAAGACAAAAAGCCAGTCCTATTTACACTAGTTCCGAAAGTTAACCTATATAGGGTACGTTTACAAGACAACAATGTACTAAAAACGGAAACGGTTTCCTTTGCGTTTTTCGCATACAGACAGCAACGTTGTTAAAATGATCTCCGTTCACATGGATCCGCGAAATCGACTAAAAATTATTATTATTATAAAAGTATTATGCTGCCAGGCCAGAAGTTGGCAACATCACTTTGTAAAGAAAAACTACATGCTTATAGACTGAACACGTAATATGCATGCACACGATGTCACCGTTGTCACAAATTTGCATTTTTGCTGTCTACATGGGGACCGTTTTCAAAAGTAAGCGTTTTCAGGCCACAAAAATTTCTACGTTTTTAGTTGAAAATGGTGTTGTGTAAATGCCCCCTTTGTGTAATGTAGATCATTTGTATTGATAGATGTTATGCATACAGCAGTGGAGTGATATTTAATGATAGAGTAATAAAATGAGAAAAAGTAAATAAATTTACATTTTAATCACGCAAGCAAGCTTATTTCTGCCATTAAAAGACTTTTTATCTCGAAATTCTGACATTATTTCCTTGCAATTCCAAGTTTATATCACTCAATTCTGAGTAAAAACGTCACAATTGCTGTAACTGCGCAATTTCTATGTAATAGACTCGAAACAAAGCAAGAATTGAGAGTTATAAACACAATTGTGAGAAAAAAGCCGCAGTTACATTTTTATTGTTTATTCTCTGGCAGAAACAAGCTTCCGATATGTAGATATTTAACTAAACCAATTATTAAAAAAAAAAAAAAAATTCAACGTATGATCTGTAGAAATCTAGGGTTTTCAAAATAATGATTTTTAAGATAAAGATTATTTTTTAAAAGATTGATTGATTGATTTTAAGCAAAATGTTACATTTGACGTGTTGGAGGTGATAAAAAGGGTACTAATAAAAAAGTCTTTAAAAGTATACTATAATTTGATTTAACTGCAACCAGCAGTCTAATAAGTTTGATGTGAACAAAGAATAAAATAAATAAGCTCAACTTAAAAACAAACAAGTACGGCTTTTCATTTTACAAATGAGATGGAAGGAAGGAGGCAAACCAGCGCTCCACATGAGATGAAAGTGCCAGTGCTTTCACATCCCTGTCTCAGCACACTCTCCTTGTCTGCAGTTACGGTCGCTATGGAAACCGTTCCCAAGGCTCTGAAATGTCCCCGAATGGAAAGAGAACAGTAGGGAGGGACAGAAAAAAAAAGTCTTATGCACATCACAAAGACAGATTCCAGAAACCAGAGGAAAAAGCGTAGAAGGTCACAGAAACACACATATTCACGGATTTATATTGCATTATTTGACAAATGACTGCAGCTTTAAAGTAGCCCAGTTGGCAAGGACACGCTTCAGATCATTTCGGGGTTGCTGTATACGTCAGTTAAGAAGACCGCTCTGTGTGTCAAACTAAACTTGAGATGTAGCATTAATAACACTGAGTAGGTTCTCAGGAATGAGTAATCAGCTGAGAGTTCTGAACCGTCACTTTCACTAAGGCCTGACTGGAGTCTGACTGACGCAGACTGGCTTCAGTTTGCCAAGGCTGTGTGTGCTGTGGGCCGGAGCTGCGCATTGGGTAATTACGGAGAGGTTAACGAGGCTGACTTCTCTAACGAGATATGAATCACACCGCATACAGAGACTCGGAGGTCTCTGATACGGCTATTTATACTTTATTTTCCTTTCAAAATGAACATTAGAAGAACACTGCCAGTTTGTCCATTCTAAGGTCGTGATCTCAAAACTTTGACATTTCTCTTAATTCTCAGTCATGGTGCATTCTGAGCACAAATAAAAGGCTATTTATTTTTGACATTTACACTTATATTTATTTATTTATTTAGCAGACCCTTTAATTCACCGTTTAAGTGACGAATGCTGCAACACAAATGAAATCATCCTAAGGAAATAGACGTGCTGAAATACAAATCTCACATTTGAATGAAATAAAATAGCACAGTACTAAAAAATAATTAAAAAAAAAAATCAAAAAATATGATCACTTGGAACAGAATACAAATCTCACATTTTAATAAAATAAAAAGGAATACTAAAATAGAATTAAAAGTAAAAAAAACAAAAAAAAAAACAGGCTCATTATAAAAAAAAAAAACAATCACAAAATCAGAAATATAATCACTTGGAAAATAAATAGGTCTATTGGACTCAAATACAAATCTCCCCTTTGAATAAAAAAATACTAATACTAATAAAAAAAAAATACTAAAATACAATTTTAAGTAAATAAAATGAAAGCAAAAACAAAACAAAAAACCAAACTTTGAATATCTCACATTTGAAAAAAAAGTGACTAATACTAAAATGGAATAAAATATTAAAAAATAAACAACTACAAATTAAATGAAATTTTAATTTAATTTAAAGACAGTAATAGTGATTGTGTTTGCATCATTGTCCACCAAAGATCAAAATAAAAAGTCTCATCCACACCTCATGACATCTCTCAGCTTGCACAGGAGCCAACACTAAAAATCAAACTAAATCCTGAAGCTGACCATCCTAAATACTCTTGCACGTGCTGGAGTAGAGGGAGAGAGGGATCAAAGAGCCAAGTCCTGAACACACTTTACAGAGAGTCAACTGGTTTGACCTGATCAACTGCCAGCTACTGTCTGTCTCTCGCTCCTACAAGTGTGTGATGGGATGATTCTGGGAAGAATATGGCTGATTTTTTATTTTTTAATAAGAAGGGAATAGTAGTGGTATCATACTGTGAAAGTACATATGTGTGTTTATGACAAGTGAGCAGTCGTAGAAGACAAATTTGCTAGTGTTTGGATCACATTAGTGTTTCTAAGGTGTTGGACTTCTCACTCTGATCAGCACTGATGTTGAACGTTTGTATGACGAGAGTGTCTTGGTTTCACACAGTATTACATAACAACACTAAGAGGAGGTACATGCAGTCATAAACTTGAAATAGCACATGAACACCAACCCAAGGTGGGAGAATATCAGAGTGGACGACACCTAGCTATTGACATAATGCCAACTGTCACTGTTTACTTTTACAATACACTTCTTTTAATTTACCTTTTTAAATGTATTGATTTTAACAAAGATTCATTTTAAATTTAAAGTATTTGTATTTTATGAGTAAAGCATTAAACTTAAATTGTGTCCTATACCTATTTACAGAAAAAAGCACAAGGTCAAAAGTATGTGAACCCCTCCTTATAAGTAGCTCCACGTGAATGGGGAAGGATTGAAATTTCTAAAACTCAGATTCCATTTCAATAACTCGATGACAATGGTATCACAATCTGCTTCTTCTTTAGTTCAGACCAGACTTTTTCAGACACATTTTCACTTATCTCATTTCACCTACACAAAGTATTCTGAAGAAAACAGTTCAACCACCAGCAGCAGCGGGCTGGATACGTGTCTGATTTTATCAACAGAGCAGTGTCTTTTGCTGAACAGTAGGACCCTTGTCTGTGCTCTTTCAACTCTTTCAAAAGGCTTTAAGCGATTGGATGACAGGCACATTCCAGGTTTGGGCCAGGCTTCACGACACAAGGACAGATCAATGCATGTGAGCATGCACAGAAATGAGCGTGCAAAAAACTTGAGTTTTGTACATTCTCAAGGTTTTTCAGCTATGAAACAGCTATATTTAAAGGAATAGTACACCCAGAAATGAAAATTCTGTCTCTTGTCACTACATGCCAAGCTCCTTAAAGAACAAAAAGCACTATAAAAGTAGTCCATACAACTTTTGCACTATTTTTATGTCATCTGAAGTATTATTATAACATATACAATATTGTATTGTAATATTGTGAAATATTATTACAATTTAAAAAAACTGCTTTCTATTTTAATATATTTTCAATGTATTACTTAATATATATTATTGAGATTATTACATTTATTATTTAATATATTTTGCATTTATTTTATTAATTTATTATTGTGACGGTAAAGCTGAATTTTCAGCATTATTACAGCAGTGTCACATGATCTTTCAGATATCATTCTAATATGCTGATTTTTTTTATTATTATCAATGATAAAAACAGCGAAAGCAAGTTGTGCTGCTTAATATTTTGTGGAAACTGTGATACATTTTTTTTTCGGGGTTGTTTAATGAATAGAGTTAAAAAGAACAGCATTTATTCTGAAAAAATTAAATATTATGCAATGCTATAAACGTCTTTACTGTACTTTTTGGTCAACTTAATGCATACTTGCTGAATATCTTTTGTGTGTTTTTTTTTAAATCATATTGGCCGTTTTTTTGAATGAAACCTTTTTGAATGAAAAATTTCCGAATATAATTATTTAAATTTTGGCCTTTTCCAAACAGAAATGCATTATGTGACTTCAGATGACTTGAAATTAAACAGCTGCTTTTTGGAGCTTGACAGCCCCTGCTCACTATGAAATGTCATTGAATGGAAACGAGCTACATGGAAATGAATTACAAATTATTTTTGTGTTCCACTGAAACAAAAATAACAGTGAGTAAATAATGGCAAAGTTCTCATTTAGCGGTGAACTATACCTTTAATTTAAGGGAGAGTGTTGAGTTGTAAGTTGGTTTAGTGGGTCAGTTCCTCTCAGGTCTTTTACAGGTGACCTGTACCAGCTAGGTTTGGCTTCTGCGTCCTTGACACAGTTAGCGACCGCATCAGTGTCCGATTCCTCCTTGCCAAACTGTCTCCATGATGATGATGGAGCAGGGGCCAATCGCATCTCTTCCACCTCGTCTCTTGGGTGGTGAGAGAGGAAATGGAGAATACAGGAAGATAAGTTGAGGGAGCACTTTGGAGTTTAGGGGGACTGAAATAGATGTGACACACAACAGCTCTGCAACTGCCCAGTTAGACTAATGAGGCGAGGTTGAAGGAGAGGGATGCTCCCGGAGGTGCACACGCTCACGTCAAAGCCCCTGCCCCCCTCACCCGTGGCCTATTTCCGGTACAAAAATTCATTAAAATGGCTCCAGCGAGCAGGCTTTAGGGCCTCAACTGGGTCAAGGCAAAATTTTAAGCTCAAAGCATTCAACTCAATATCAATTTGTCAGTTGACAGATTAAATTAATCATTTTTCACACCTGTAACTCAAAAAAGGCACCTCAGACCCTGAACACACATGGACTGGGAGGTCCTGGTTGACCACTGACTTTTGGTGCCCACACACCTCACCCCACCTACCACCTATTCTCAGGTATATCAGTGATAATAATTGGAATAATTACAAATTTGATGAAAAATACAGTACAAAAAGAACTATTGTGGAATATTATTACAATTTAAAATAACTTTTCTTTCTGAATATAATTTAAAATTATAGTTATTCCTGTGATGGTAAAGCTGAATTTTCAGCATCATTACTTCAGTGTCACATGACCTTCAGAAATTATTCTGATTTGATGCTATAGAAACATTTCTTAATGTTCTCAACGATAAAAACAGCTGTGGTGCCTTATGAATTACATTTTTGTGGAAACCGTGATGCACTATCATTCAAAAGTTTAGGGAAAGAAAGATCAGAAAAAGACTTTTATTCAACAAGGACACATTAAATTGATCAAAAGCGACAACACATTCAATTTCAAATAAATGCTGTTCTTTTGAACTTTCTATTCATCAAGGAATCATGAAAAAAATGATCAATTTGCAATATGATGCAGCAAAATGTTTTTAACATTAATAATAAGAACCATTATAAATAATTGAGCAAGAAAACAGCATATTAGAATGATTTTGAAGGATCATGTGACACTGAAGACTGGAGTAATGATGCTGGAAATTCAGCTTCGCCATCACACGAATAAATTACATTTTAAAATATATTCATATAGAAAACTGCTATTTTAAATTCTAATAATATTTTTCTGAAAACACTTTTATGGGTACTACTTAGGGGAAGAAATGGTAAGAGTTGCATGCTAGAATGAAAAATAGATACTTCAGATTACTGTGCATATTGTGGAAATGATCATATCTACAGTTGTCAAGTTTACTCTTGTATTTCCTGCCTTCTACAAACTTACATGAGGAACAGAGCTTCTTTTTATTTCCAGTTGCATCGGTCACATATAATAGCGTTTAATGAACAATGCAAATTTATCAAACGGTTGTTAGCTGAGTCATCACACATCACACCATAGATCAAATTCGTGGTGTACTTATTATGCATGTCGGAAAAGTACAGCAGGAAGAAATTAAGCAGCAGGTTTGCTTTTATCAAGTCTGATCAAACTTACAAGGACATGACTGCACGACATTTCTGTGACCTTTTCTTTCGGCTGAACAGAGTCCACTCCGTGGGTGTGTCCAACCACAACGCCACAGGCACCTGTCTCTTCCTGTCTCTGTGAAGGTCAAAGTGCTGTTTTTCTCTGTCTATAGACATGCATGTTTTATGAATATTGGGCATTATTTAAGCAATATTAAAAAACTAATTTAATTTACTCTCCCTATCCAGTCCCATAGAAATTCTATACCCAGTTTCAAGAATTCAGTTTGAGTGTTAATTATCAATTCAACCTAAATGTTGCAAATTAATTACTCTGCCATTTAAAGAAACTGCAGAAAATGAAATGGAGTACAAACTGCTTAAGAACTGTGTTGCACTTTAAATACAATGAACAAGCATCAAAAATGCTTTGATTTGGTTGCACAAAAAGAAAGAAAAGCAACCAAATTGCTTCCTGTGGGTTTGCCTTTATCTTGTACTGGACTGGCGTTTTGCCAAAAGGCTGATCCATTCATCCATCACCAAACAGCTGATTCACGCAAGTTTTCCCATGCTTTCTCCATAACATTTGCCAGAACAGTACGATAAACAGCTAAACCTAACATTGGGAAACAGACAATGAGACTGTGTGATTATGTATTTCTGATTAAGTTAAGTAAAAGGAAGCACTATAGTAATATCGGAGCCGGTCCAACTGAGAAATTGCTTTTATACAACAGCTCAACAAACATGAAGTTGATATTGAGTAACTTACACTCCACTGTATACCCGAATAAGTTGGCAAAACAAAGGAAATGAGGAAATCAGTTGCCGCAAAATGTTTTAAGTGAAGAAATTCAAAGTTTAAGTAAACAGAACTGGTATTTTGTACTAACATACATTTTAATTGTTCTTAACTTGAAATGTTTGAGTACACTAATTCATACATTTAACTTACAATTTTCATGTAATCTCAATGTGAACATTTTATTAGTGTAAACTACAACAAGCCAATTCAGAAAATGCTAATGTGTTGTTTTGTTAACATGTTAAAATAGCATGGTATCACTTGCTGAATGAGTGCAGCAATATAAAGTATTTTACAAACCTGCTCTCAAAACAAGCCACATGCACCACTTGTCACCATGAGCGTAACTCTCCAAAGACCCACATTAACAGAAACTCTTCTAAATTAGCATAACTGACAAAATATTAATCACTACTAAATCCCCCACATAACATTAATCTTGCACAAATAAACATTATATAACGCTTAATTTTAGCATTTACACTCCTTTTTGAATGCCATGGGCAAAGCATGCAGGGAAATAGAAATCCCAGCCCAGTTTCAGTTAAACTTAAGTTTGTCTAAATTAAAAGAAACAAGTTCATATACCTCAAAACAACGAAACTTTAGGTTTACTTAAAATATATCAGTTCTGTGAACTTGAAGGAAAAAGAAATTGCTAAATACTCATTAAAGTTAATTTGACTGAACTAATTTGTTTAATTTATGTTTGTCCCACTCAAACCAATTAATTATTTTCAGTTCAGGTTGCTGTTGTTTTGTTTGAAACATTTTTCATTGCAAATTCAATTTTTTATTCCCTAATCCTTTTTTTATATTTTATATTATTTATATTTTAGGTAATTGTCCACCTGGGCTCCATTAGATTTTAAGCTTGTACCAAATTGGCCATTATCAATTATCTTTCTTGAACTTAATTATTCTAATCCATTTCCTTCACATAAAGCCTGTTGGTCATAAAGTGTTTTTCTCCCTAGTTACATAATCAGGTGCAAATAAACGCTGATGTTTCATCAAGACCTTTAACGCAAGCAGAATTTACTTATTCCATTAAACTACGATCAAACTGATTGTAAACGTCCCTTTTCTTTAAAAAAAATAATTCAAATAAACAAATATAATAATCATTATAAACCCAGTTGTTGTATGTGAGAGAAATGGACTGGAATCACATTAAAGAAAGATTGCTATCTGTTGATAACGGCCTATTTAGTTTCGATTTAGCTTAAAATCTCATGAAAATCAGACCAGCACGAATTACCTAAAACCTTATCGCACCTAAATGAAGTCAACCATTTAAACAAATCCTCAGATAAGATTAGAGATATGTTCTAAATGTGCAAACCTGCACCTTCGAGTAGGTGCTTATCCTGGTAACTTTTCTTGTCTGTCTAAAATGGGAGAAAATGTGTATGATGGATGACAGAAGGACAGGCCCTCCCATGAGACCAGGCTGGTGTCTAATCAATAGACTGGCAGTGTGGCCTGGCTGGAGGGCTTCATATCAATCATAATGCACAAGCCTGTATTCTGCCATCATCTCATTGACAGCACACAGTAGGCCAGGGACGAGTTGTCTCATCTATTACTCCTGGCAGATGGACCAACTGAGCTAACACAAAGTATTGTCAGAGAGGGAGAAACAGTCAGCATAAAAAGGAAAAGAAAAGCTGAAACTTAAATTTTGGTCTAGTATAGTAAAGTGTGAGTTGAGAAACATGGAGAAATAGAGACTTTACCTTGTGTGAGTTCCTTCATTTGTGGTTTGTGTCCTCATTGCCTTGTGTAATTTGAGAGGTCTGTCCTGTCCTGCTCTCCGTCATTGCTTCATGCACCACACAAACAGATGCCATGCTCTATAATCTAAATGTGGCACTAGGATTATCAACACATTGCTCTTGTCAGCCTTCCTAGAGTACTAGTGGTGAGCCTTACTCTACTGTGGCAATTTAGGGCCACCTGGTGGTGTGAGCCAGTTAGGCAAGTGCACCTGTTTGCCACATGGTTTCTTTTCTTTTCCTGTGCCAAAAACAGAGCTGTGGGATGAGGAAAGGAACAAGGTGTTCCTGTGCTCAAAACAATCATATACCAAGAGAGTCAATTAGAAGACGTGCTGATCCCAGCTTGTTTACATTTCATTTGATGAAGTACTTTGTGCACTATTAAAAACCCACATATTGCTGTTTATACTTGTGTACTTAAAGAAAAAAAAATCAAAACAAAGAAAACACTTAGTTCCAGAATTTTTTCTAACATTTACCCAAAAATTATTTCAGTCCATGCTGATTTCCCAACACATTTAAGGCCTCTTTACTCTATCCCAAATATGCTCTTTTTGGTTTTAGACTTATGTAGTCATTTGTGAACTCAACCGAAGACAGTGTTATAATTACGACCACAGGTATATCCTGGGTTCAGTGCATCAATTCTTATGTTAAAACTTGTACATTATTTGATCTGAGATCATTTCTACAGTTGGTTTAGGGTTTCATTGTCACTGGCATTGCAACTTAGTCAATTTATTTAACTTCATACAGAAAATGAGCAAACATTTAACACTCAAAAAAAAAAAAGTTCAGAGTTTTTGGCTGTATATAGAGTGGCGCAGGTAGGGCGTCATTTCGTAGGGCATTCGGCAGTTAGCATCACACTGTTAGCATCGGCAGTTAGCACAAAAGCTGTAGGCTATAAACGAACTACACCACGGTCCCACGAGTTCAACGTCATCACCACTTAAGCTTCCGACAACTTTCAGTTTTTATATAAAAACATTTCCCCAGAAAGTTGATGTATAAACTATTCCAAGTACTGAACTTTAAGCAGTATGAGCCCGTGAAAGCTACGTGAGTAGCTTGACGTTTTATCTCCCCGACAGCCTCTGTAGTCCCATTTAACCACTTATCTACTGCCTTTTTCAGGACACAACAGCTTAGTAAAAAACACGAGTGAGGTAATAGCCCACTGATGGTGTAGAATAAAACGTAAAATTGCCTTGAGCTTGTTCAACCGACCTTGTTTTAGCCATTTAACCAAAATCCCATCGACTTCAACACGATGGACCCCAAGGTGCTAAATTGCTAACTCTTTTCCATGTTTTTGGCCTACAAAGTGACGTCATATCGGCACCACTTTATTGCAACAGTATTTCAACATTATCTGATCAGCCCTATTGATTTCATTCCTATGTGCATACATGCAGTGTAAATGGTTTAATGCACTCAAAGAGGCACAAAAGGTTCATTTTAAGCTAAAAAAAAACACCTAAGGTTTAACCTTACCCTAATATAAAAGAAACCGTCTCACATTTCGTGAACATGCATCTTCTATTCTTACCTTAAGAGCACCAATTCTCTCCAGCAGTAGTCCCTGAGCTCCTTTGGGCCCCCAATTGCACAAAATAACATTCAAAACACCCCACAAATACCAAATATTAAAAGGTGCAATAAGCAATTTCTGAGAAATGTTGATGTTAAACCACCAAAATAAACACACCCCTATCTTGATAGCTCCACCCCCAAATTCACAAACATGCAATGCAACTCCTCCCTAATGTGTCTGCTGATTGAACAGTACTTACTGTACCTTTAACTCTGGCACTTGCACAATTTCTTATTTTTTAAAACCAGTTCATTTCGATTCCAAAAGTACAACATTCTTAAAATAAGTGGTTGAGAGAACAAAGTCATTTTCAAATGTTATCAGTTTAATACTCTTGGGTCTCTTGCAGCACCCCAGCTGAAAACCACTACTACTGTAGTTTTAATAATGCTGTTATTGCTAGGCAGATGTGTCTTTGTATATTTGCATGTTTTCCTGTCCCGTGTATTTGAAAGAAGCTCATACAAAAAAAATAAACAAGAAACATTTTTTAAAAAATTTAACATGAGTCAGATTACCGTTTTAATAGTTAACAATTTATTAATTAATACAATCAATATTTACAAAAGTTGAGATCATATCACATAAGATTAAGATCTGAGTGCACTTGTGTGATTTCACATTCAAACAGTTACCAACCACAGTTACCCAGCAGCGATGACCAGGCAGCCATGTGGCTTTGTCCCAAGGCTCTGGGTGGGTTGCAGAGACAGCTGAGATCCGTCGAGGAGGATCAGCAACCTGCAAAAGTCTCTCAAAACACACGCATCCGTTGGCAGAACAATGCATGCACATTTGTTCACAAATTACACTGCGACATCAGGTTACTGCAACGCTCTTACACCGCATTCACAAAGGGTGGAGCGAGTTTACCTGCTGGCCACGTGGTCGTGGCCGTACTGGAGGCGGGGCGTGGTGTACACGTCATCACGCAGCTGTGACGCAGAGCGTTCCGCCTCCCTGAGTTGGAGTCTGCGCAATGCTGTGAGACAAGGAGAGCCGACAAATGAAACCAAACTCAACTCGTAACATGCAACTCAAAGAATTCTGTTGAATGCCTCGGCTTCAATAAAACATTGTTCGACATTATCACACATTTATATAGGGCTAACAACAAAACCATTGGCATTTCACGCACATATTACTGTCTATGGTTTCACAGCTGCCCGGTCGTCTCGTTCCGACGAAATCAAGTCAGGTTTCGAAATGCGTCAGATTTCATTCCTGAAGAACACGTTCTCGAAGTCTCGCTGTTGAAAGTCCAACGATCTGTCATAATCAGAGTCCGACAGTGAGAAAACGCTCTCATCAAATGGGACATGAATCTGCATTGACAAGTCATGGCTTACGTCACATGTCTCAAATGAAACATCTAGTCGTTCAGCATACTCCAGGTCCATTAAATACTGGGTCGTGTTTCTTGGTGCCATGGCAACCGATGGTACGTAACTTTGATTCCTTGTAGCTGTAACGATACCGTCGACACGGTCCGGACACAACTGTCGTCTCTTGGCTGACCAGGCGCGCACCCGTCGCCTCCTTTCGCTGATTTTTCCACGCAGAAATGTCTTCCTCTTTGATTTTGACCATTTCTTCTTAAGAATAGGCGCGGTCTCGTTGTCCTTCTGGTAGTTTTCTTTCATTTTCATGACTTCAAGACACATTACCGAACACAAAACACAGTCTTTGGTTACCCGAATGTGGATATACAAAAAATCACCGAGTGATTGAAATATAACAGTAAAGTCAAACAAAAAAAACAGCTTCGAAAAGAGACGCAAGATTCAACTGCCACTGCTGACACTCCAACGTTCAACAACGAATGACAAACGTGGCTAAGCAACGTGTGTCTTACGTACTTAAGCAACTTGCGGAAGTGACGTTTTTCGTTTTCAACGAATCAGCTTTCATCTCGTCTTATTCGGTGGTGATCAGGCCACGAATATGAACAGAAATAATGAAACGTTGCAACATATTTAAACATGGAAGAGAACTTGGGAAATTAATAAACACACAAACAAAAAAAATAGGTACACAAACACATTAATTTTATAACATCAGGACTTTCCGTTTTACTACCATGCGTCTCGCGCTTTTAATTCGGAGCGCGTATTGAACTGGTCAAGTAGTACAAATGCATGTGTGGTGGGAAAACACAACATATGAAAACACAATTTCCCCCAAACAAAAGCAGTAATGAGATAAAAGTTCGAAAGGTAAAGAAATAAGTTCGCGCAACGAGGCACACTGTTGACCTCACCAAAATGTCGGCGCTCCCATGACCTAGAAATAAGACCTCTGTTTGCTCCAGCCTCTTGATGCTCTCTGCTGCCATCTTTGTATTGGAGAGAGTTGCCAAAAAAAATAAAACGATTCAATTTGCGAAAGTGCATCTTTACATGCATCAGTCTTTTCCTCGGGACATTCGAGGTTTTTTTCCTTTGATCATAAACACAACAACATTCCTGTATTAAGTAAAGTGACTTCTCAGGATTGTCCGTATCAAAGGGCGTATTTACATTAAGGCACCGCCATTTACAATACAGCACCGCCAGCAGTTTTAGTCCAACAGTTTCGGGCGCGAGTTTGTAAATATGACATGCTATAATGTAAAAAAAAATGAAAGACAGCACATCGGGTCATATCTTAGTGAGTATGGAGCTCATCGCGCTTCTTTTGTCGATTCAAATTTTTCATTATATGAGACATTAATGGGAAAATGTGCAACATCAGCTCTCGACACTCATCGAGTACATAAGCGGGGTTGAGACCACGACAGCTGACACAAAACGGGATGATTTTGCGTTCATATGATTGTACTCAATTAGATTATAAATAAACACATTGTGGTGCTTTTAGTTAACAAGGGGTTAATAATACCCAGTTAGTGTTTATCGCACACGAACACAGGCAGCAGAACTATTAAGGTTATAAAAGATGCATATAATCGTATTTCTCAACTCAAAAAAGTGGATGTGTGCATATTTGTCATTAGCGAATAGTTTTTCTGGTCACTATTAACGAAACAACTAAAAAAAAAAATCCCTCTATTGAACTCGAGTGAAATGACTGAAGTTACTCGAGGATTAATTTGTTGTCTTATTTTGCTTTTAGACACATATAACGATTCAGAAAGGCCATCACTGCCCCTTTTGCTCTGAAAGTGTATTTAAATCGACCACAAATGACAAATTAAAACTGCATATGACAAGGGAGTGTACATCTAGTGTGTTTGAATAGCATATATAAATAGGCAGTATTTAGTATATAGGCTGTAGTTTTCATCGCTACATTATCACTGTTCCTTCTGCGAAACTACAGTTTTACGGAGAAACGATTTTGAAAGTCATTTAATTGTTTGTAAAGAAGCACATCCTGTAAGGTAGAATATAAATGCTTTCTTTGAGATTATAACCTATAATATAATAATATACTGTTAGAGTTTATAGTTGCCTACTGTATAGTGTGCTATGTATAGTGTATATCAGCAAAAATGTATAGGTTTCTTCATAAATTCCACATTTTTAAAGGTTTATACTAATTTATACATTTTTCAATCTTTTAATATATTACTTTTCCTGACTTTTTACATTGTGATATCACAGCAGTCCAATAGGTGGCGGTATGTAGACTCGGACCGCCATGAATCAACAGCAGAAGGAATAAACGTAACCCTCCATTTTCTCTTCTAGTGCCCTTCGTTTGTGCACTAGCGCCATGAGTAGCGCACTTGATGACTCAAAGACAACAGACGCAAGTATGGACCACGAACTTTATACTGTACAGAGTCCCTCTGAGGACATTAAGGATGGCCCAGATCATGCAGAATTCATTTATAAGAGTGAGTAGCGATTGATTTTATGCATTTAAAGTCCCAATGCGTTAAATTAACTGTCCAATTTTAGCAGTTTAGCATTGAGCTGGCCAGGTAAATTGGATGCATGTATTATACAAATCACGTGTCCTACCTATATTAATATTAGCAATTCTGCATGTGTCTATATGTGTGTGTGCTTTAAGTGTCAAATGAAGAATTTGTTAGATTCGTGAAGTTGCGTGTGACCAACGACTCACTTTTCACTGGAAAGAGAAATTCTTCAACTCTGGCTTATAGGTAAAACAATAAACACCAAACACACATGCATATTCACCCAGTCAAGTCTTTGCACCAATAAACAAGTATACAGCAGATGTTTATGCTAGCAGCCTGCAGTAATCAGAGTTTAAAATATGCATAACTTTTGTAATCTGTACTATAGGGCTATATTGAAAGAGCTGGGTTTGCAAAGGGAAATTTCTGCCAGCCAGGCCAGGAGGAAATGGGAAAACCTAAAGATGAAGTATAAGGTATGATAATGCCATGTTATGAGTGTTCAGTGGTTCCCAATCTCCCAGCATTGAGCATTTTAGATATTGCCCATATTTAGCACACCTGATACAAATCATTAGCTCGTCATAAGGACTGACTCCATGAACGTTTCAAACTTAAGACAGCTATACACACATATTTATTTATATATATATATATATATATATGTACACATACACACTCTCACATATTGTATACCTAATTATAACATTAATTGAAATCAAACAGCATTAAATTTAAGGTTAACAAACAATGTATGGCAAATATCTGTATTACTATTTAAAAATTATGGTAATAGCATGAATGTATTATATACCTAAACATAACATTTAGGTAATATTGTGTATAATTTTTAATTAAGTTTATTGTCATACATCAGAATGTCATTATATTTAAGTATGACCCATAATGTATATGGTAAAAATCTCAATAACTATTTAAAATCTATGGTAATGGCATGAATGTATTATTTACATACACATAACATTAATTAAAGCTACACACAAAATTAACTAAATGACATTTTAATAAATATAAACATCAAATGTATATATTCATGTCATGCTTAGTAATTATTTACACACATGAATAAACATCATACCGTGTAATCGCACACTACACCCCTAATTTGCATGATCCTAGCCCTATGCTTTCTCACAACTGCATTCTCTGTGTACCAGGAAATGAAGAATCCCCCACCTGGCGTCTCGGTGAATCCCACTAACTGGCCGTGGTTCTCACTCATGGACGATGCCATGGAGGGTAGACTCGCAGGAAGCGAAGTCACCCTAGACACTTCTTCCGTGGGCGATGACAGCGAATATCGGCCAAACAGCACTACGCGTAGGAGGAGCAAACGGGCGCGTGAGCCGAACAGAAGCGAGATCGAGCTGTTTGTCGAAGAGGACGACATGATGTCAGAAGAAATGGGGCGAGACAGGGCAGACCTGGACAGAGACAGGGATGAGATGGAGCACGAGAGGGCCATCCTGGAGAGTGACAAAGCTGCTATTGAATACGAGAGGATGGTCCTGGAGCGGGAGAAGATGGTTTTAGACAGAGAAAGAGCAGGAGTGGAGCGAGAACTTGCTGCATTGGACCGAGACAGGGCCTCTCTAGAGAGAGAGAAAGCCGCTGTGGAGAGAGATAGGGCCTCTGTGGAGTACATCCGAGCTCAGCTGGAAAAGGAAAGAGCGATTCTTGACAGAGAAAGGGCAAAGCTTGAACGAGAGCGTGCCGTCCTAGAGCAGCAGCGTGGGATGGAGAAGGGGGAGCAGCCGGCTAATCTCAATGACAATTCAGAAGGAACTGACACCTCTATTCCCTTAGTGATGGAACCGGCTTCCTTAGAGAGGAGGCAGAAATTCCTCAACCTGTTTGAAAAGCTCATTGAGAACTTCTAAAACAGAATGAACTGTTCTGAACGGGACCCATTAAGTATATGTGATTATTTTTGTACACCTTCTGTTTGAAGTAAAACTGTTTACTGTTGCCGGAAGTGGATTGTTCTGTGTTACAGTGATTGATTTTGTAATGTTAGTAGCTATTGTTTAAAAGAGCACTTTGAAGCGCCAAACGTTGGTTTCTTGCCTTTGAAGACTTTACAAGCTAACAATGAAAACGTTAAGCCACCTCTGTTTTGGAGAGGTCATCAGAAATCTTTATTCAGGTGTGATTGTTTCCATACAAAAGACACAAGGCTGAGCTAATATTTAACCCCCATCCCCCCCCCAATCATTCTCAAACCCTTCAGCCAATACAACAGTTTTCATTTTGATGGCCACTGGTCATAACAACAGCTTGAGATGTGATAGACCAAAATATTGCAGTTCTTGTAAAAATTAAAAAAAAAAAAAAAATCAGCTTATATATATTTATATTACAGTACAGACTTTACAACAAATTCATTGATAGAATGCTTTTATTGCATTAGTCAAATTTACCTTTCAAGAAGTTCAGTGAGCGCCAGCTTCAATTAGTTTATGCTAATTATGATAAACATTTGTTAAATTCTATATGAATATTAACAATATTTCATTTACAATACAAACATATTTAAACAATTTGGGCTGGCTATTGCAGCTAGCCCCGGACAGGCAACCAGTACAGCACACAAAATGAGTTTTTAGTCGTGTTCATATTTGCATTTGTGAATTAATGACATCTTTTTTTTTTCTCATAGGTTCATCAGTATTTGATAAATAATAATAATAAAAAAAAAAAAACTTTCAGAGTTATGCTTGGTTCTCTGTTTCTCTAAAAGAGATTGTTTATGAGGCTAGACATGTATGGGTGTTTGAGAGGTCACTAATCCAGATACGATTACAAACCTACATTATGAAAAGTATGTACTGTGTAAAAAGGTAGAAACACAAGCAGCGTAGAGTTGGAAGTGTCCACCAGAACTCCTTTGAGAGTGTGAGTTTATGTATTTATGCCAACCTCCTTTAAAGACAGCCATTCATATCCAAGTGTTTGCTTGAGCCCAAAGTAAAAAAAAAAAAAAAAAGGAGAGGTGCGCACAGAGGAGTTTTGATGCATGTGCATACGTGTGAGTTTTGTACGTGTGCATTTGAGTGTGTGCTTTTTCGGCTTAAATAAGGGCACCAATGGGGATACGTGGCAAACATATGTAGGCCTGTGGGGTTTTGCTGAGGTTGATGGGATTACCGTCCAGGCGAACGTCCTCCAGAGCATTGCGAATGTAATTTAAGTCATGCGGATTGCAGAAGGTGTCCTCGTGCATCATCTGGATATTGTTATTCTGAATGATAAACCAGAGAATGTTTTAGATGTAACATGCAGGAACATACATTTTCTGTTTTTTGTTTGCTTTTTATTTAATGCTTAAATATTGTGTGATATGTAATAACTTTACTATAGTAAAGATGTCAGTATTAAGTAAAGAGCACTATGTGGATCACCAGAAAGATTGACAATAAATTCATGTTTGGTTAAGGTTGTTATTTTCTCTGCCATTCATAATAACTTTAGCAATTTTCCTGATGTTCTCAAATAAACAGCACAATTTCTAGACTGCCTCTCGTAAATTAAAATCTACACATAAATGTTAATATTTCAGTTAGGTGGCAAGTGCCATAGATGTCCACAGTGTGGCACTAGTGAGGTGGGAGTACAGGTACCTGTAGGTGCAGGGAGCGCAGACTGTCAGGCAAAGGAACTGGAATGTGGTCTATGTTGTTGTCAGTCAAGTAAAGGTAAAGTAGCCCTGGCATGTCCTGAAAACAGAAAACATGAGTTGATGACAATCCTGTCAAACAAAATTTGCCAAGGTACATTCAACAGCTCTTGGTATAAGCTATAGCAGCAATTCCCATAGGAACCGAATCATCATTATCTTTTCTGCTGTCTGGTTTTTGTCTACTTTAAACTAAGCTCTTCCCTCAGGTCTACTTGCACAACAGTAGGCTATCACAGGTAATAGGAACAAAGTATGTAAGAAAGCTCAGTAAAGAATGCGCTAAAGGCTATGCTTTAATAAACTCCACTTTTTGACTCTTCTCTCACCTTGAAAGCTTCTCTCTGGATGCCAATGTTATCCAATTGGTTGTGACAGGCATCAATAAGAGTCATAGAGGGTGGCAGAGCGGGAAGTTGTCTTATACTGTTCTCTCGTAATATCAACTCTTCCAGAGCAGGAAGGCCAAAGAAAGCATCATCATCAATCCTGGAAATGCCGTTGCTAGTCAGATCGATCCTCTTTAATTTTTCTTTATGACAACAAAAGAAAAGAAGCCATTCAGTAAAATTCATTAAAACATCAAATTCATAGTTTAACATCAAGCTAAAGATATCAAATTTTGCTAACGCTATCAGACCAGGCTATGAAATATTACTTAAGATTTTTAGACAAACTGCTATGAACTCTAAGAATTGCTATTTCTAACCCATTTACTTCTGTTTTGTGAAGCGGTAGTGAATTAAACTAGATATTCAACTAGAAAAAATTGGGTTTAATTTGATCAATTTTGATTTTATTTTGACATGATTAAAACTTTGATTTTCCCATTGATGAAACATACTCAAGTTGGCAAAGTCAGACTTGCTGATCCTGGAAATTTTATTGTAGCGGGCATAGAAATGAGTGGTTTCTTTGGAGAGGGGAGGAACACGCTCCAGCTTAAGGTCATCACAGTACACAGATCCGACCAGACAGGTGCACAGCATACAGGTAGCCATACCTTACCAGCAGGTTGCATTCGGAAGACAAACAAAAACACATTAAAACACAGAAACTGTACTGATGCACATGCCAGCCAGAGCCTTTTTGGATACACAGGTCAAAGATTTGTTACACTTTTGTGTCAGTCATTAAGAGACTGGAAAAGCCACAATGTGTGACAAAGTCACATGAACGTGTGGTGCAAACAGTTTGCAGGGATATTACTCCTGGAGGGCACCTTAGTGCAGATATTAGCCCCATTGTCAAACACACCTGAACTAATCAAGGTCTTCAGAATCACTAGAAACTTCCAGGCAATTATGTTGGAGCTAAACTCTGCCAGAAGGTGGCCTTCCATGAGCAAGATTGGATACTCCTGCAGTATTTTACACAAATAAAGAGTGATCTCTAGTAAACAACAGAACTTCATCAGTTAACACATTATACAAGTGAAATACTGACCTGTTGTATCTGTGTCAATATCTGTGTCAATATCAGGTACCCCTGACCCTATATCACCCCCAGTCCCCTCCAGGGGAGTGGTCGGGGTAGTTAGGAGTATCTCCTCCTCTTGTTAAACACAATAACATTAAGGTGTTAGAAGACAGATTAGCACATGGACAGATGAACAATGGAACAGGACAGACAGTGAGTTATAATGCACACCAAAGCAAATGAACACACAGTTAACTAATATCAGCCAGTTAAATGGGTTTCCCAGTGAGAATAACATTTGTAGAAAGTGCTTGAAGTCTAGCATTGATGAGTGCAACAATAAGTTCAGTAGTGATCATAATTCTTGTTCGTCTAAACTATCCTTGATCTAAAAAAAATAGCCAACACTGCCAGATTTCTGTCATAACTCTTAAGTCATAGAAGTGCAAGGTATTGATATCATGGTACTGACCTTCATCTAGGTCAGGAATTAATATCTCAGTGGTGACGTCTGGGGCCTCAGTCACCCCAGACTCTCCTGACTCCAAAGAGTCCACAGGCTCTCCAGTCTTCTCAGGTACGCCAGGCACTTCAAACTCTTCAAAGGGCTCAGGCTTTCCAGAGACCTCAGGCACCCCAGAGGCCCCAGAGTCTCCAGATACCCCAGACCCTCCAGGCACCTCAGGCACCCCAGAGGCCCCAGACTCTCCAGATACCCCAGACTCTCCAGGCACCCCAGAGGCCCCAGACTCTCCGAATACCTCAGGTAACCCAGAGAGCCCAGACTCTCCAGACATCTCAGGTATCCCAGAGGCCCCAGACTCTCCTGACACCTCAGGTGCCCCAGAGACCCCAGGTTCTCCTGAGCCTTCAGATACTCCAGAGGCCCCAGATTCTCCTGACACATCAGGTTCCCCAGAGGCCACAGGCTCTCCAGGTACCTCAAGTACCCCAGAGGCTGCAGGCTCCCCTGACATCTCAGGTATCCCAGAGATTCCAGACACCCAAGAGATTCCAGACTCCCCAAAATCCCCAGAGGCCTCGTGTGGAAGGATTTCAAGGATCGGGTGGATCTCCTCCTCTTGTGAGAGACAAGGAGGGGTGGCAAGAAAGAAATTAGCCTCCTCATCAGCAGATGAGAGATAACAGCATGACAGCAATGCTGGCAATGATGATGAAGTAGCCATTTGGGATCAAGATTTTTACCAATACGAAAAATGTTAAATTGTTGTGAATTACAGATCATGATTACTGGCTTTAAAACTTGTTTTAAACCTCCCCACTAAGGTCTAACAGGTATAGACCATACATTGGACACCACCTCACCCCAGAAAGAAATACTATGCTGAAATAATCAAGGACCCCCTTAAGCTACACTTACAAAAAAAAGTATGCAATAATTGTACCTTTACGGGTACAACAGCTTGTCACAGGTGGAGTACCATTGACGAGACATCTTTGTACCTTGTTTACCCCTAAAAGATTCATAGTAATACCTTAAGGGTACATATTAGTATTCCCAAGGTACTAATATGCACCTTGTTGGCGTAGATAAAGTGCAAGGTTGTCAAAGGTACAAAAGTTATACCTTAAAGGGTACTGTACCAGTGGCAACCTGTTGTAACCCTAAAGGTACAATGTTTGCACATTTCTTTCTGACAGCATAAATATATCAAGCAAACCAAAGTCCTGAGTACTGACCTCCACCTGAGATCAATATTATGCCTGAACCAGAAAGCCCAGAGACTCCAGAACCAATGTCCCCTGAGTCCTCAGAACCTGAAATGTCACCAGAGGCCCCAGAACCTCCAGAGCCCAAAGGCTCTCCAGAACCGGAAGCTTTGTCATCGAGCAAGTCTCCAGAGGCTCCAGAGCCCAGGTCACCAGAACCGGATATGTCCCCGGAAATCTGAAGGATGTCAATGGGCGTCAGACGAAGCTCCTCCTCTTGTTCAAGACAAGGTTAGGTGTTAGAACAGTTATTAGAATTAGAATTACATTTGGAACCATATGGACTGGTTCAGTAAAGAGTGATTTTTCTGGATATAATGCACATAAAAAGTTAAAGAATTATTAAAACTCATTTAACCAATCGTATTGCCAGTTAAATGGAACAAAAGCATGATGAAATGGTTGGCAGGCTAGTCATGACAATTAGTAGTGTGTGCATTTGTACATGCATGGTACAGACCTCCCTGAGCACTAGGGCCCATCAGAGTCCCTGACTCCCCAGAGCCTGATGGAATAAGTTGAGGCTTTATGGGTAATTCTTTGTGTTCTCTCCCGTCAATTGTCCTCTGTTCTTCTTGTTCTTCATGTTCTTCTTGTTCTTCATGCTCTTCATTCTCTTCAAGCACTTCATGCTCTTTGTGCTCCACATTCTCCTCCTCCTCTTCTTCCTCCTCCAATGAGGCACCATGTGAAGGATCAATGTCCTCATCAGGGTCCAACGTGGCAATCTCTATCTGCAAGAGGAGCTCAGGTCAGTACACTGTACTCATTTTTGTCACATTACAAACCAAAACATGGCTTTCTCAGATTGCCGATGATTTAAAGAACAGACAAAAAAGTGCTGGGTTAAAAAGATTGCTGAATACAAGTTGAATATAATTATCTCAATGTGTTAAGGTAGCTAGCCAATACTGCTCCTGTAGGGCCACCTTTCTGCTGAGTCTAGCTCCAGCTCTAATTAAAACAACTGAATGTGCTTATCAAGGTCTTCAGGAGCTGAAGTCTGCAGGACATTGGCCCTCCATTGGTGGGATTGAACATCCAATCCTGCTCATGGAAGGCCAAGGTCCTGCAGAACTATACCGAATTGATTCATACCTCAAATTGTTTTAAAACTGTGTATATTCCAATTATAGTATATATACATTGAACATCTATGTGTCCTACTAAAGTATAAAGTCTTGCAGACACATTTGATTATAACAGAAACAATTCAGAGGTTCAATAAGAGGCGTGACTCAGCAAAAGGCTGTCCCTTTGAAAGATGGGCTTTTCACTGGACATCAGGCCTATTCAGTCAAAGCATTCAAATTAGAGGGCAAATTTGAATCCTTTCAATAGTTTATTGTTGTAAGGTGTGAGACAAATTACAGATCATATTGATGTGCTGATTTTTAAAACCTATTCTATTCATCTCAGAAAATTTACTTTGCATATGTTGTGATGTTGACAGTTGTCTCAGGTTTTTGTATTCGATTCCTCTACAATCCAGAGTGGGGAGCTGTGAAACCATTCACAGTCTCATCTGCAAGCAGCTGCTATTCTCCAGAAATGGTCCTTGTGGAACCAAGACATACATGGTGGCAGAAAAATCCATATTTCTGCACCTTTCTGCACATTTTCTTTCCAGAGTGTTGTATCAACTGCAGAGACAGCATTTAATTTGTCTCACAGTGTGGTCAACTTGAACATACTAAAACTAAATAAATAAAAAATACCATGTTTAAGCTGTTGAACAGTAACTTCATTAAAATGGATTACACTATTAATTATTTCAACATGTGTGAAGACAAATGGCTAAAACCTACTGAGGATGAGAGCCTGTAAAACAACAAGTCTTCAAGGGGCCTTGCCCCCTTGTCAAATATGCAGAGCCAAAGGCTAAAAGTATGGCTAAAATAAATCAACAATAAAGCAGCAATAAACAGTGGCATTGACTCATTTCAGATACCAGAATGCATGAGAGCTTTCTGGAACCCCTACCAAAATCTTTCCTAAAACAGCCAGGCCTGTGACTCACAAGCCTTTCAGCATTTTGTTCTTTACTCAAAAAAGAGTAGACAAAAAAATCATTTTATGAGGGAATTTATGTTGTCTTAAGTGTTGTGTACGTTTGAAAGTATTTTTTAATAAATCTTTGTTGTGGTAGTTTAACAATGCAACAGTTTGTTTTATACTTTTAGGGGTCATTAGGTTCAACTGAAAGCTAATTTCGTATTTTCATCAGCTGGGACTGAAGTTGATGGTGCAAATATAGGAAAAAGTAACCATTAAGCATAGATGTAACTAGCACTGCATGCAACTATGCATGCCTTTATGTTTTTCAGAAGCCTGTAGAACAGTGAGTTTGACCTTTAGAGCCCAAGATTCACACAGAATCAGCACCAATGTTTCAATAGCAACACCACTGAGAGAGTAAAATAAACTTTGTATGTCCTTGTTCATACATGCATTTACACAGACAAATGCAGAAAGGCATGCATCACAGAAACCTACAAGCACTCTTACATGTATAAGTAACTTCAAAACTGACTATAATTACTGCTACATTAAAAAGCTGTAGCAGTAATTATAGTCAGCTACAGTTTTGAAACAGTATTTCTTATAATAATAACAAAATAAACTCTCCACATGGTGAGAAACTACAGATATTCACCCAAATTACTCATAACATCCTAAAGAACTGAAAACTAAGAACATTACACAAGGAAAATGTGTTGTAACGCACAAGCGTGCTTTCGTCTGTGGGTTTAACTACATAACATTCACATCAGGATCAAGTTAAGTATTTTGGCTTTGATGTGATTCTTCTAAAAACCCATATTGGCTTGTGCCAGTCGAACATAGTTTTAACCTATCTTTTTTCCATGCTGAGAATGATAAATTGGTTGTTGTTTCTCATCGTTATATCATAGTTATTACTGAATAAATTTCTTCATACCTGGAGCTCAACTTCTGGCCATCAAACATTGATCAGTTTATTGGCCAGAAATCGGCATTTAATTTAATAAAGCATGTAAATATGGGCATTTTAATACCAGAGTGACTATTCGTGATGTGAATGTACATCCAGCTAAAAAGGTAACTTAAGTCAAATAATCTGGCATACAAATATGACTAGTGTTGTATAACTATTGATTATGAGTGAACTTCAGTACAGTAAAAATGCCAATGTCTGCCTCTCATTCAACAATGTTGTGCCAGTGGAAAATTCAGTCGAGATCATTTCACATTCAACAACATCTGGTCTGTCCATCATACAAATGATATGTTGTCTACGAGAAGTATAGAAGTATTTGTTATATTAAAGATAGAAATATAAATCAGTCTGACACGCTGAACTTTGATTCATCAGTATGCCTGTCCATGAGCTGTTTTTTATTCTTTTTTTTTCTTTTTTTTAAATCCATTGAAGTACAAGAAAAATAAACAATCTTTGAATGCAAATGATGAAGTATTTCACAAACTGTATTTAACAGATTTGTATCTTGAAAAGGTGATTTACTGAAAATTATGTTTCTTATGATGTTACACATTACTGAGAAGAGACTAACATTAGTATGCACAGCCGAAAACTGATCTGCAATCAGAAAGGATGAGTAAATACAGGCCCACATGCCCTCAGTGACCGACCCTGAAGCACAGCAGCTGGGTTAAAACCAGTTTGTAAATGAAAATCATAAACCAAAGACTGACATAGCTGGATACGATTATCTCCAGGAAGATTTGGATCAGCAGAGCAAATGAAAAGTTGTCAGACACCCTGAAGCAGAACTGCGGCAATACATTCCTGCATTCGCCATGTCAACAGGCTGGAGGAAACTAATGAATATGCAAAAAGAGGAATCGTAATCAGGGTCTTGATCCAACGCCTTATATGCGACATGTAATTGTATTACATGACTTTTACTTGCTTGTTTAAAATGAAAGAGTTCAGGTGGTAATGCAAAGCCCATTTATGGAAAGTAGGGTCAACCCAAAATCCCTGTTATTGAGTTCACAGCCATGAGCATATTGACATTTGGCTGCCCACATTAACATATCAGGATGATTTATGAAACCTTGAATGACTCTCTTACCTGTGGTTCATCAATTGTATCATAATAGTCGTAGACTTCGTCGCCATCCTCATTTTGGTCAAAATCCACGTTGTTGTTGTTACCATACTTGTCTAATTCTGCTTGTCGGGCGTATCTGGGGGGAGAAGCTGCCACCACACACAGGACCAGGAGTCCCCACATCAACCTCAGCGTTACCATCTTCCTGCTACACAAAGAATCGGATGGATTAATGTCTAGTTAGATCTTAAAATGCTCATGTAGGAGCGACAATAGAGTAGTAAACATGGGAAAAAGGGTAGTTTGAACAGAATGGATATTAAAAGGTTTTCTGGCTCACTTCTACACATCAATTAAAAAGTTTGCTCCTTTTTGGGTTTTATATATATATATATATATATATATATATATAGACATTTGCGTTTTGTAAGGTTGGAGAAGTGTTCATTAACAGGGTTAACAGGGTGTAGACAGCCTGTAATACTGAAATATAAGCCTTTAAAGTCTTTAGCTCACTTACAAGGGCCAAGAAGCCAACACTTAACCCAGCGGCCATCTTGAATCCTTTCAGTTACTGCTTTGTGTGTTAAAGTTGAAAGGTCAGAGGTGAGATGGCTGACATCATAAAAGGTTTCTTTTTAAACACAATTATGACATGTAAAGCATCTTTTGTAAAAAAAAAAAAAAAAAAAAAAAAGCACACATTGTGAAAGACGTTTACTCATAAAAGGTATGTACTATGTACTTTATATATGTCAATAAAGGGTCTATATATTTCCATGAAGAACCCCTTGAAACCTTTAAGAATGTGAGTAAATGATCTATCGCAAAAAAAAAGACAATAACACATGGTTATTTTCACAGTTAGTCATCAGCTGGTCCAGAGAGAAACTGCAGACCTTTTTTCCATCTTCTGTGCTGATTTTGGTGGAAAATTTTGCTGATTGGATCCTTTGGTTCTTTCAATCTCCAAAACTCTCAATTTGTAATGGTGTCTATGATAAAGGTTTGTGAAATATTTAACAAGTATTATCAGTTCTCATACCCTTTCTTATCCTCTTCTTAATTTAAATCTAGCATGTATTGCTTTAATATGTTATTTTTTTATCCAACAGTGGAGATATATGCATTTCTCATGTATGATAAGAAGCACATAGAAAAGCAATGACCAACTGGAGTGGAAGAAGAGAACGGTGCACTTGATGGGCAGACCAAGGTCTGGTCCTCAGGCTGAGATGGAGAGAACTAAGCTAGAGAGAGTAAGAGAGAGAGAACTCTGACAGAGCCCCTTTATGAGTGTCTGTCTCTACACTCAAGTTCGAAATTCCACCGAGGTTTGTGGACAGCATGGCAGTGAGTTACGATCTCTCTCTATCTCTCTCTCTCTCTCTTTCATACATTCAATCCACGTAACTCTCAGTGAAAGGCTATTTTGGTGCATAGCTGCTCTCTAGAAACCACTGCATTTTTAAACATGAATCAGTTCCCTGTGGGTTTCTGACAGCCAATCAACACATGCCATCACATCACATCATGAATACAGATTATATAGCGGTGATATCGATTAGAGAGGCGAAATAGTTCAGTCCGTATCTATGAAAGAAAAAAACATCTCTCAATAAAGTTTTAGTGTACCAATGCATTAGAGCTTCAGCAGGGAAATGCTCAAAGAGGGACTATACTGAACACAGAGCTTGGCTTTTACACACTCCCGGCAGTGTTTGCAGTGTGTAGACCCTGTGCGAGTATGTGTGTGAGAACTAACTATTGATGTTGTTTTTGGCTCTAACCAACAGCATTCCACATGCTCATTGATTCTACTATTTCTTCTTCTAGTGGTGCAGCCAATATCGCCAAATGTATGACTTATTTTCTTCCAATAAGTCAAAATGCAAAAATATACAAGCACCCTAGCTTAAGTAAACACATATTACAGACATGTCTTATCTGTTTAGTAACCCTGGCAATTTCCATTATAACTTATCAGATTTGAAGATTTAAAACGGGAAGTTTCTATAATACGGCCTTAGACCTTGAACACATTAACAATGTATCAGACAAAAGTCTCCCATCACATTTTCTGCAAATAATCTTATATATTTATTTGTAAATCTTAACAAAATCAACTATCCTCTTAAAAATCAAGTTGAAACACCATCACTCCAAAAACAAACCCAAAAAATCCAAGGAATGGAAAACTGACCAATATGAAGAGCATGTATGAATTGTCATCATTACCACTTAGGTCACCACTTAAAACTGTTGTAAATCACTATCAATATTATAAGAACATTCATAAAGATCATGGAGAGAAGCCAGAAATCCTCTGAGTAAAGTCGGTCGTGTGTATTTTAACTTTTTGGCTTCGCAAAAGTGCATTATTGTTACAAGAATTACAAAATGATTATTAAATACCATGGAGTGTACCCCTATATTATATCAAAAAGTCAGTCATATACAAGTCTTAAAAAAAAAAAAAAAAAAAAAAAAACTGCAATGAAATCCTCAGTAGAGTCATTGAGGTGCATTTGAGCTTTTTTAGCTTAGCCTCAGTGGCCAAGTACCACTGAGGCTATGAAGCAGAAGGGTCCGATCTCTGCTCTAAATCACAGCACCAGCATTTAGAAGAACATACAGAAGAACCCTTACCTCTTTCTCCTCCTTTCCCAAATGGTCCTGTTCTTCAGATCGAACAGGCAGAGGGTTGGTGGGCCTGGCCAATGGCAACAGGTCACTCACGGTGAGAAGGCGAGTGTGTATCTGTGTGTGTTGATGTTTCTGGGTGTGTGACGTGTGCACACACTCGCAGACCTGTGTGCCCTACCTGCCTGTGTGTGTGAAGGTAAGAAATGAGACTGAGAAAAGGGAGAAATTGAGTTTTAGTCACATCTACAGCAGTGCCCACCCCATACCACACTGCATCACACACACACACACACACTGAACAGACACAATTTGCATGCTGACAGACCCCCAACTGCGAAAATCCTTTAATCCCTTACAACCGTCTTTCTTTTTTGTTTCCCAAAGAGACACATAAGTAATTCAGTCCTAAGTATGAGATATTTGTCTTCCTTTTCCTGAGGTAAGCGTGAGGCATACTCTGCTTTCATGTAGGGATCTGCAGGGCCCCAGCTTACAATGGGCCCTCTGTAAGGCTCCTCTGTTAGTGCAATGCTGAGAGGAGAAAAGGCCTCCATTCTGCTCTGCGCCAGGACTCGGTGCTAAAACTCAAACCTCTGCTCACTACCTATGTGCAGAGATGCAGCGTGCTGCAGAAAACCTGCTAACCTATTAGGAAGTGGCATACAAGTGCCTGCTTCATAGTCGGTGGGATGTTATTACAGGCCTCAATTTCTTTTTCCATTCTAATTCTCTTTCTCTGCGGCTCGGTATAATCATATTTCTGCTGAGTCACATGAAATAAAAATCCAGGATTAGATTGTTAAGGACTTGGACTGTCAAGCAATTAACATTAATAACAAATGGCACATACTGTAATTTTTGTTTCAGTCTTGTGGACATGTTTAACCACTAATCTCACTTTGTTTGATTAATTGTGATGTTTAATGGCTGGGCAAACATATCCACTATTTGCAGCCTGTTTTATATAGTTGAGCTTTAAGAGGCACCAAAAGAAGTGCTTAGATGAACCCTACAGCATGCACCGGTATTCATGCAAACCCACTAAACAGCGCCAAGCAAATCCATTTACTTGCACGATCAATTTGAGCAGCACAGGCCTGCACTGTGTAGTGGGGGATTTAATGTAACACAGTCAGGTATGTCTAAAGTCAACGTAACAGATGCAACCAAAAATATATGCTTTAGGCATGTAGTATAAATGCAGCCATTGTTTCAACTGATACCCAGTTATACTGAGCACTCATTGTTGCTCTTTCTCTCTGTCAGATATGCATAAATATTTAAAAGAAAGTGTTCCAGAGTCATTTGCTATACGTTATTTTGTTTTAAAAGGATTTGTAACCGCAAAGCTCTTGGATCATAAATTGTGCTGGTACAGTAGCTCTCATGTAACTCATATTCTCATGAGAAGTGTTGAAATACATCTGAAAATCTTCTAAAACAAACCATCTTCAAAGACTGGAATTGCTTTTTGAAGGAACTGCATGTTTAGCAAAAGCTAAAACTGAGTGCTTATAAATCACTAAACTCTATTATAGATAAATACATTACTTGTGGATTATATCTTTCTTTATAAAGAGGCTGTCTGACTTGATCTGGACCCTTTAGGTCCTTGTACTCAAAGCACTCTGAGTTTTCAATAACCAAAATCTTTTTATATACAAAATGAAACAGTGCAGAGACAGTGCTGGACCATTGAAACCAGTTTAATCAGGAACATCAAACAAAAGTTATTTCATCTTATATTTTCCCTTTTGACAAACCTAATGGTTGATTAATTCTTGTCATTTTTCTGCAAAGAAGAATAATTCATATCACATTTGTGCGTTGAAAAAGAATGTTCACATTATTTTATACCCTAAATGAAAATGAATGTTAAAATCCATCTAGAAGGTTCACTGGTAGTACCATCGTCAACTGCTTAACATATATAAACTGTATTTATACATTAATTATCATGCCACAGGACATCTGCCTGCTTCTCTCAAAATTAATGACAGTGAATAAAGCTGAAGTGCTCAATCTATTAAATGCATATTTCACACTAAATATTGATTGAATATTGAAATATTCATTGTACAAAGATGTAAAGAAATGTTAAAAAAAGTACAAGTAAACTTGTCAAAAATTGTCAGTACATGTCAACTACAGGCAATAAACAATTGTGATTTCTAAAGTATCTCTAATTTCAAAGTTCTGTTGGTGCTCTTACTGAGAATTACCATGCATTCAATAAAATCCAATGAACCACCGCTATGTATTAAGTTCACTACCCAGAAAATTTGGCTGCAAAATCTGACCACAACTCTTCAGTCCAAGAACACCCCAGAATTGTGTGGTGAGGTAAAACAGTTTTTGGGTAATGCTACACCAAAGATCGATTTGCTTGAAATAAAATAACTTCTGTACAGGATGGGGAAATGACATTACTTGCAATTATATTTTGGAGCTTTATTCATAATACAGAACTTTTAACAGATAGTGGTGTTTCCCGCAAAGCAGGATAGCTAGGTTCCCATATGTATGAAATTAAGGAAGGCACAGTGGTTTTACAATACAACCATGAGAAATCATCTAAAAATGCAAATATGAACCAGGCTTATGGATCTCAACCCTGCTGAAAAGACCAGGGGTGCGTTTCCCAAAGCCAACCATCATCGCAAGTTCCGTCGTTACCAATAGAACTCAATGGAACTTGCGACCATAGTTGGCTAACGATACTTTTGGGAAACGCATCCCAGGACGGGAAGCCAAAATATGTCATATTTTGGATACTGGTATCCCCACTCAGCTTCTTAGATGTGCTTTCTTGGCAAAGTTCCACCAGAAAGATGCTAGTTAAACATCTTTATCAGCTTCGTTTCACTGGTCTACTAGATAGACCATTACTAGTTCAGTACAAACCAGCATAAGTCAATCTGGAACAGCATGGAAATTCATTCCAATCTTGGCTGGTCTTTTCAGCAGTGTACAGTTTTCAATATTTATTTTCTGACTTTCCAAAAAGATAGCCCTTTATTGGACCCTTTTCAAGTGTTTTAGTTTACATACATTTTCAGTTCTGGTGAATGAAATGGACAGGAGTATCTAGATGGTGTGGCACCTTCATATGACAATAGCTCTGAGGAGACGGAAACACATCATCAGTTCTCGTGGAATGGGGGGTTTGATCTCATTACCATCAAGACGAAGGTAACGAAGACGTGGACCGTTCTCATCAAGGTAATCATCAAGTGCACCAGGTGGACAGATGTCAGAGCTATTCACACCTATGAAAATGACAGAAAAATGATACATCTTAATGATAAAGTCACAAACATGCTTTTACAAAACAATAAAGGGCAAAAAACTCTCAAGGCAGTTTTCTTCAGTCAATATGCAAAATGGTGCATGTTCAGAAATTTGGTTGTGGACTTACTCTTGATCTTATTGTGATCCAGATGCAGGTGCTCCAGGCCAGAAGAGATAACGGGCACCTCTGTGAGCTGGTTGTGAGAAAGCTGTAGATCCAAGATGCTGGAAAGGTTAAACACGTTTTTTGGGATACCTCCATTAGCCAGCTTATTGCGGTTGAGCCTGAGAGAAACCACTTTCGGAAGACCCTTGAAGTACTCAGCTGGAATCTTTTCAATGTTGTTGCCATCCAAAAAGATCTGTGTGGTTGTGGGTGGTAGGCCGAGGGGCATGCTGTTTAGCTGATTCTTTGCTAAATTGATCTGGATCAAGTTGTTGAGGCCTTTCAAACTGACCTCAGTCACTGCATCATCCTGTAGCTTGTTACCTTGCAAATCCAGTAAAGTGAGACGGTCCATTCCAGAGAAAACACCGGCTGGGATCTTTGAGATTCTGTTTCGGGACAGCCGTAACTGCTCCAATTTGGCTGGCAGAGGAGATGGAATGGAATTCAGCAAGTTGTCTTCCATGTAGAGGTGTACAAGGTTAGACATTGCCTTAAGAGCATCAGCCTCCAAGCCTTCGCTTGTGATTTTGTTGCGGTTGAGGTTGATCCACCTAAGCTGTGTGGCATTGCGCAGGGCATCAGTTGAGAGGACATCAATGAGATTGTTCTGGAGGTACAAGTACCAGGTATAGGGAGGGATGTCAGGTATGCGTTTTAGACCCTTGTTGTCACAGTAAACAGCATTAGGGAAGCTTGGAGGGCAGTGGCACTCTTTAGGGCATGCCTGGAGCTGAGAGATCATGTGCTCGTAAGGAACTTCATCAGAGCGGACTTGGCTGGCCAAAAGTAGGGCCACAAATGCAACCATTAGCCACTCCATGGTAAGGTTTAACCTACAAAAACATACAGAAAGAAAAGAAGAAGTAAAATTAGCTGTTAACAATTTTAAAACTATGAAACCCTTAGAGAGTTATAGTGAGTTGGCCCCCTTGTCACATGGCCTAGAACAATGTCCCTAGCTGTCCCCCACTATACATCCACCCTACATTACCCTCAGGTTCTCTGTAAGTGGATAAACTCATTGACAAAAAATTAGGAACATCCTCTAGTTAAGATTACCATGCCTGTGTCTTCATCGTCTAAGTAGTAATCCTCTTAAACTCAGAATATGCTGCCAGGTCAACCTTAATTGACTTAAGCCTGGCATGGTGCTACTCATCTCCATTCAGAAGACAGTTAAATCTTGGACTCTGGCAAACATCAGGCTTCAGGTATGTGAATGTCTAACTACTTCTAGATATAACAAGGTATAACAATCATGGGAACACCTGGCCCTCATTTCGCAATAAGGACACCTAAACATTAGGCATCCATTGACCAGGCTCGTCCAATTTGTTGTATTCCCATTTGATTTCAAACTGACCCAGCTTTTTTCACACCTTTAAACATTTATATCTGTCAAATGTATGGTTGAGCTTGGTCTAATGTGTAGGTGTCCTGATGCACTCGATCAATTATTATGGTTTTCCTTCAGAAGTTTCTTTGCTGACATCAACATATTTCTCTTGGCTTAAATTTATCATGTAAGGATAAAAGAAACAGCAAACAAAAAAGAGAGAAAGCTCAAGAAATAATATGTTAACACATATTCATAGCTGAGCTTTCTCTCTCATCTGGTATTGGTTTAAATTTTTGGTCCTGAGCTCTAAGCGACTTGTCTGGAGATCATTTTCTGTGGGCAGCACTCTCACACTAAACCAGAAGGGATCAAAGGGAAGCCCTGGATACCTAGTGATCAGGTCAAGTGGGACCAGCTTCACCTGTAAAGATCTCTAAAAAGTAAGAAAAATACTTTTAAATCATGACCTCCAAACCGGCTTTGCAGAGCTGGTTATATCTTTAGTGCCCTAAATTATGTAGTGTATTTCTGTTAAACCAAGGCAAAATACTTGAAGTTTCAAGCAGATGTAAAAATGACTCATAGCTCACAGTATGCATTTCTGGAGGACAGAGGCTTTCTACTAGTGTAGAAGAAACTGACAATATCCTTCCCAAAATATTTATAATGCACAGAATCATTGCACAAATGATAGGGACCTACCTTTGTCTTCTTGGGGCTCTTCTACAGTATCTCTTGCTGAGGGTACAGATGTCTCAACTCTGAACTATTTTGCCATCTCCTGCCCCTATTTGTAGTGCCTATGGTATCTCATGATCCCTTCACAGACAGACACACTGGACACATCCTTAGCCAATCATATCCTCTCGAGATCAAGAGTCATAATCCCTTGGGGATGGACACTGCTTAAACCGACGTGTTGGTCAAAGGAAGACATGAGCCTTGGCACAGTTATAATTAGGCTAATACAGGCCTACATATTACGTTGCATCCTTCATCCTTTTCTTCATCGCCCTTCACAACACCACCTGTCTCCTGCCTTTTGAGTAAACAAATGTCTCGATAAGACTGCAGGATCTATCCATCTATCTATCTAGCTATGCTTTTTAGCATCCTCATTTCCTTCATAAGGACTCCCAGTTTGATTAAATGACAGTTGGCCCACTTTAGTTTGTAGATGCCTACAGTTGCAAAATCAGTAATGAAAAATGTCTGTTGTTTAATGTGCACAATCGTCAAAATGAAAATGCATGTGCTGAAATTTTTTGTCCCCACGGGAGCACTAGTCCGGATTTAGAGGCTGATTTGAAGCTGGCCTAGGTTGCCACATATGGTGTCGTTGTTTGACTGCCAAATGCTGATTAGATTACTTGTTCTCAATTCCACTGACGACAACAACACATTACTGTGTCATTGTAATCCTCTGTAATGGGCTCCTCCAGTTGAAATCTACAACCATTAGTAATCCAGTCTTTTATACAGCATCTCGTGTCAAGGATGGTGCGGCTCTACGTTAGAACCAGTAGCCTAAAGGGCAAAGAGTACAAACACCAACCTAATCCAATTACAGATCTGAAAACCTATTATTCACAGGAACATAAAGAGCTCTAAACACAGATGACGCCTATGTCAAGGTCTACAACACTAAATCGGCTACTAAGTGTGTTAGGCTATCAAATACAGGACGTGACAAGAGGTCATTCTTGGGGCAGAAATTCGTATCTCTATATTGAAGTCATTATGGGAATAAAAACGTGTCAAAGATACAATCAGATAAACTGTGCAATATCTATATACATCTAATAAATAATATCAATAGTGAATTATTAAAGACCTGCTACTCTATTGAGTCTCTCAATCCAAAATCACACTACAAGATCTTGTCCCCCTTCCAAGTTTGTGACTAGTCTGCAACAAAAGCCGCAGATCATTGCAGGTGCCAAGTCTTGTAGTGTCTGCACCTGTGAGGCTAGACACGGCTTACAAACTTGACACTGGATTTTCTAGTCACCCAGTTTTCAGGTATAGGCACACTGTCTTGACTCGCGCGAGAGAAGCCAATGAAATCATCTCAGTTTCCACCATTTTTTAGGCTTTTTTGAAACTGAGATATAAAAGACAATGCTTCAATGACCTCTTAAATGTGCAGAGGAAACCTTTGAGCCAGATTTACTAACAGCTTGCACCAGCGCAAAGCCCCTTTTTGTTGTTACAAAACTACTGTCAGGATTTACCAGACACACAGTGAAAAATTAGCACTGAAAAGGCATGGACAAGGTTAGTTTTGCAGCTGACCTTATTGCGTATGCATTTGTTGGGGTTTCCCTTTCACACGCAAAATTTATGGGAGCAGAGTATTTAAATTAATCATACAAGGTGATTTACTAAGGTTTGCGCTAGTCAGTTTATTGGTATTCACTCCTTTATTTACTACAAAAAAGCATGTCTTAAACCAGATGTCAATCTTCGCTGATCTTGGTAGCTTGCATTGGTCATTATGGAAATGATCCAGCTGCGTCTGTGTCCTTTAATGTGTGTGATTGTGCGTCCCATCGACAGTTTGTTTGAAATGACGCTCTCAAGATAATTTGCTGTTCAATAAATCTGGTCGTTTCTGTCTTGTCTTGTTTTGCCTTGAGTAGCAGGGATTAAGTAATCTAAACTGTCTAAGTAGGCTAAACTGCTTTGTGCTAAGTGCTTATGCTCTCTGTATATATTGCTAATGCTAATTATTAAATATTTGAGAGTGTCTTCATGACACCTCACTCAACACTAAAACTATTTGAAATCTGAGACTATTAAACAATATTTGAATTCCTTTGTGTTTAAGTATTATCTTTAGTAAAATAATTTACTAGCATATTTGACTGGAACAAGGATAAAATTTATCATAAATGGTAAAAAGAAATGATGTCTGAGAAATAACAAAATGGTCAAGACAACTGTGGGACATTTATGCTTCGCCAAAATAGAAACACATGTTCTCAAATAGATTTAATTTCCTGTTTGGGGCATTGTGTTACAACAAAATGCTGCACTGGTACTTTCTTCGATATATATTATACTTCCCTTAACTCAAGCTTTACAAAAGGTTACAGTTTAATTCATGTTGAAATATTTAATTGCACATTGCAACACACCCCTCTTTGCGGTTTACACAAGCAAAATCTGAGACTTTCCTTAAAAACATTCTGTGCTGTGCTGGTATCTGGTACAGTGATGACAGATGGTCATACAATAGTATTTTGATACCATATTTCAAAAATGGTGCTATCATGATCACTTTTTTTTGGTACTTTTTTTTTTTTTTTTAGTATTACACAAGTCATTTCAATGCAATCTCACTGAATACCACTACATAAGAAATTCATATACATTTCAAGTTCATGAGCCTGTAGATGCTGGTTATTAAAAAAAAAAAAGTCAATTACAATAAAATATGAAATTCATTATTTTATGTGAAGATCTTCAGCAGAGGTGCAGAGAAACAGAAAAATAAGGAAAATATAATGAAATGGAGTTTAACTTAAAACTCTACAACAGAAAAAAACCATGAACCCCCTACATCCACTTCCTTATTGCATCACCATCACATAAAGAACAAAAAAAGGAAAACATTACCTGCTCATCTCAGTCAAAGAGCTGATTTTGGTTTGCGCAGGTGGAGGCAAAGTGTGTGTTTCTGGTTTTGGGGATGTAGTCAATCTCTTGGTCCGCCTGCTTTCCTCTCCAGTTTGAGTCCAGTCTGCAGTTTCTCCCACTTTCTTTCTGGCCCGGACATGCATCAGAATACACAGCCTTATTAGATTACTATTGTTAGCAATGTAACTTCCCCAAGGCCAAACCTTTGACATCAGCTGGTGAGGTTGAATAAGGGTGTGTGTGAATGTTTGAAAGATTCGTGTGGAGTTGTCTTTCTGCAAGCGTGCATTGGGTACTTATTGCTAGCACAGCACTTTTTTCTCTTTTCTTACTCTTTTCTCTCTGTGCAGTAAGGGTCTGTGGAGCCTTGGGAGGTGGGGGGCCCTGGCAAAATATGACACCCTCCAAACACTTGCAGGTGGCTTCAAGAAATGTAGCCCTTTCATTTCAATACATCTTATCTCCATCCCTCACAACTTTGATGGGTCATTTACTCCATTAAACTATAGGCTGCCCTGGGGCAATGCACATCATCGGGCTGTCATTTTGTACTGATGGGAGACTCTGTCCTAACCTGTGAAAGGTGGAATTAAGCTGGAATGCAAAAAGCGGTAAAATTACAATGATGTTAGAGGGTTAATTCAGCATTCTTACCATTTCCCAGTGGGTCTCTCTCTCCTTGAGTTGTGCATAGCTTCACAATGAATATAAGGGCCGTGTGTAGTAACCAGGCGACATCTGTTTCAACATCTGGATCCTGTTGTGGACATTTCAAGATGGAGAAGAGGAAAGTGGGATATATGAGGACTTTGATTTGGGTAGGACACTGATTAAAGTCTCATTGCACAATTGAAAAAGGAGTAAAATGTTGTCCAATTGAAAGGATGCTATTGTCTGTAATAAAAGAGGATTCATGATTTCTGTTCTGAAGTATTTGGGACCATAAAATCTCACACACTCTCACATAAAGCAGTTTCAGATCTCCAGATGTTATGCCATGCCCAAAAGCTCCACAAAAGCAGTGTTTCTTTTTACACCAGCAATGTTTAATTCATGAATAAATTCTTTATTTTAAGTCAGAACTTCTCAATTAATTGGTTCAACTGGTTTCACAAAGTCAGTCTGAACAATTCAATCACAAACCAACCTGAATTGTTCAGGGCTGTATTTCCCAAAAGCATTGTAAGACTACGTAGATTGTACATCTCCTTAGGTTTACAATGTTTTAAGAAATGAAGCCTAGAATAATTCTTTCATTGAAACAACTTGATTTGGATTTGGTGAATCAAAACACTTCTTTAAACAAACTGTTTGAAAGAACCTGTTCAAGGAAATAAGCCAGACTTACCATCAGACTTTACAGATCTTATTCAACTCCTTATTTAAAGTCACGATTATTGAAGAAGAAAAAAGGCACAGTCTTGGTTCTATTCATCGGTTATTGATTACATGTTGGCAAATCTCAATGCAAACTTGCAGTTGAATGGAAGAAAAGAGTAGGGCTTAATTGGACCAAATGATTGGATATCACTCTCATTTTTATTAAATATACACATGAATTAATTGTTCACAATAAGATCACTTTCCAGGGCATTTATCAACCTTATTTAAAAAGTTAGATTGGGTGTCGCAATTTGTAAATTGAATATATCTGGTTCCAGTTATTTTTAGCTGTACAAAAGAGCTTGTTAATCTGCTTGATACTGCAAACAAGCATTTTTAACATTATTATTTTAATGTATTGTCATAATTATAAAAACACTGTGGAATAGTACTGTACTTTGTTATTCGGAAGTCTCTCACATTCACAGAAAAATATAACTTGTGTTTTGCAAAATAATATAAAAATAAGGTGAATTCCCATTTTTAAAGATAAATTTCTTTGTGCAGAGGCACACAAATCAAGTTTATAACTCTCTGTCAACAATACCAGATGTAGCAAATGAACAAATTTCATTTTCATCCCAAGTTTTTTTGTGTTCTCACATGTTCACAGCATGACAGTGCAACAGGAAACTCTCGTGCCCTCTCTCTCTCTCAAGAGATCAGCTGTAGGAGGATGAACTAAGAAACATCACAATGGTCTCTTCCCCCACAAAGTCTCTCCAGTGTTTAGTTGACTCTGAATTACAGTCTGTGGCTTTCTAGCAAGACCTCAAATGCACAGCTGACAAGCACACGCACATAAAACATATGACACAGCGACATTACATTTTCATCATCTTTACTGTGCCATAACAGTGTACTATATGCACTTTGACTGTTAGGTCATGCAATAATTCACCTAAAAATGTAAATTTTATTTCTTCTAATAAAACACAAAACAAGACATTTAAAATCAGCATTCGTCCATACTATGAATGAACTCTTTTTGTTTCTTCCAAGGAAGAATGTCAAATGTTTTTTCGAAAGACTGAGGGTACAGAAAACTCCATTTCATCATCAACATCTGGAACAACAAAAGCAATCAAAAGGTTTTTGTGGTTAGTCCTGCAAAATCAGCTTGTGGTGAACTTAAATGCTCAGGCTGCTATAAAATGGCAAAGACATTTCAAATGAAAAGCCAGAACTGCCTATCCATCATCTGTTTCTAACACACGGACAAAAGAACTCCCACAATGCCTCTCTGTATAACTATCAGATGGTTACCCCAGACCCTCCATTCCTCTGGAATGCTGGGTTGTCTGCCTGCAATTCTACTGTTTTAAATAAAACACTCATTTTTAGTGCCAGCTCAGACTTGTGCAGAAAGATCTGTAGTTATGTTAAATGCAACTTTTGAAGTGCCTGTCATGAAGGTGTGGTTCAGGATGGAGAGACAGATGGGAGCAGATGGTTGGAAGAGGTAAAGGGAAAGAACGGACCAAATATTGGGCTATTTTATGATTCATCCAAGGTATGTCCTGAGCTGAGGAAGGGAATGAATGTTTACAACTAACTCAAATACTGGCCCTCTGTCTGAATATGCGAACATCCCAGCTACACGTGGCCAAACACTGAACTGGTGTACAATTGCAAAAAGCAGCTCTTTTAAAGTACAAGTTCTACAAATACCAAGAAATTTGTTCCACATGGCGAAATTGTACTTGTTTAACTCCCAAGTAAATTGTTTTTGTGGTTTTGCTTGTAGGCGTTCGTCACAGGTCAAAGAATATACAGTCAAAGGATAATGTCAACATGGGATTAGTAGATGTTGTTAGCCATCGTATTTATGTTAAACACTGGCATACATTCAGTACATACTCTGAAATGTTTGGAATTTGATCATAGTCTGGGATTTATGGACACAAATAGTACAAGTATCTCAAAACTACTTCCAAAATCCTTACTAAAGCCCTTAATAGAATGATTTGATATGTTTGAAAGTAGTATTAACTTAAATGTTTGTGTATTGCCAGCGGATGTGCCACAAAAATAACAAGCTATTCCGTACAAAAGCCACTTCATCTTCCAATCACTATATTTATAGTCATAGCCTATACTTCAACTAGAGACATCAAGAGAACATGTTTCCTGGAGGAAGTAGTTCTGTTATCACGGATTTGCTTAGAACAAAACTCATAGAACTTTGTCCATTCATGAGTATGGCTGAGAGGCCAGAAAGGAAGAGGATGGAGGACAGATTCATACCAGAAGTTTCTTTCCATTCCAGACAGCAGGGTTGAGAAAAGGAAATCCACGAGTCAAGCTAGAAGATCAACAACCAAGTTGAAAATAAGCCTAATTTAAGTTAGACAAATCAAGATTGATGCACTTATGTTTGTTTATGAATCAAAAGACCCAAACTTTATGATTTATAATACCTACTGAAAATTTCCTGTTGCTTCAGAGAATTCCTCATGATAAAATGGAGTGACTAAATTTATCATATTATTGGAATATTATGTATAATATCCACATATTTATTTCTACATGTGGCCTCATTATCCTCAGTATCCCATCACACATGTAAGAAATCTGGTTTATTCAATTAAAGATGAACAAACTGCTTTGGTATTTTTAAAAACAAAATTGAACAACTGCAAATAAGGGAACTTACAACTTTTACAATAGTCTGCCAAAGTTACTGTAATCTTGTGGTTCAATGATTTGACTAACATTGTGATGATGTGAAATGTTGTATTGAATACACAAAAAATGCAATGCTGTTTACCATAGAAGTGAAGGAAATTACTGTTACAAAATTAAGATGAACTGCATGCAGATACAGTAGAACATGGTATAAATGTTTGCAGAGTTCAGAAATTCAAGCTGCTACTAGTTTGCTTTTGATACAACATTTTGGCACTGCAATTCCTCAGTTAAATAAAAAAAATGATTTTGTTAACAGTTAGCTAAACCTCAGCAAATTTACTCAGTGTCCAGTAATATTTCATTTCAGTTTAGTGTAAATTTTACCTTCAGTTGAATTCTAGATTGCCTTCAACATTACTGCACATTTATATACAAGTAGATATTTTTCATAACTTTTACTCTAAACAATCTAATTTCCTTACCGGCAGGCTTATTAATAATATGATTACAATTTTGAGCGATTAAGGTGGTTAACATGCGGAAATATTAAGATGCAGTTAGATGACATATAATGCAAATTCTTATAGAGTGCACAGTGGGATATTCACAATTTGCACAAATATGTCTCTCTATAGATGTGAATATCTTGTCAAATTCAACTACTACTCTTCATACAATATCATACAAGGCTGATGTTTTATGTGCAAGATTTTCAAGATTCCAGACTATTGCTGCCATTTTAGAGAGTAAATATTGTCGTTAACTTGCAAGTTATCAGATGTGGTTGCCAGGATCATGAATAAAGACGTGCAGATGTCAATCAGCGCATCTAATATGAGCAATAGCCTTAATTTGTTTGATGAACTGCTGGAGGGATATGACCCTATTCAAAGATGATCTCTGAGGCCTGGCGTAGGCAGTTAGCCGTGTCATCTGGCATACTGCTGTGCGTGATGTTGTTTCCATCCAAGCGCAGGGTCCTCAGTCTAGAGTAGTTGACCGGGGAGCTGAACTTGCAGATATTCGTCAGGTCAAACTCTGAAGAAACAGAAATGGAGTAAAAACCATGCAAAATCTATTGCTTGATCAGGTGGACACAGAGAAAGACTTACTGCTTATCTCATTGACTTGCAGGTAGAGGTGCTCGAGTGATTCGTTGATCTCTGGAATGGTCTTCAGCTTGTTGAAAGACAGGTCGAGCTCAAGAAGAGAGGACACGTTGAACACACCTGCAGGGATTCCAGAGTCCACCAGCTTGTTGTGGGATACACGCAGGTACTGCAGGGCCGGCAGCTTGGCCAGGTATCCACCAGGGATGCTGTCGATGTCGTTATTGTCTGCATAGAGCATCAAAAGCGAAGCTGGAACTCCTGCGGGAAGTTTCTTGAGCTTGTTCTCGCTCACGTCCAGCAGAACGAGGGACTTCAGGCTTTTGAAGGCACCTGTGATGCTCTCAGTAGTCAGCTTGTTCTTGGACAGGTGAAGGGTGGTCAGGTTTTCCATCCCAGACAAGGTGCTAGCAGGGAACGAGCTTAGCTCGTTACCAATCAGCTTCAGCTCATCCAGAGACTTCGAAAGAGGACCAGGGGGTTTGGTCAGCTTGTTATGACTGAAGAGGAGCTTCTCCAAGCTTCCCAGTTTATCAATGGTACCAGCCTGGATCTTTTCGCTGGTGATTTGGTTATTGTCGAGGACAAGCCAGCGAAGGTCGGTGACGTTATCGAAGACGCCAGCCTTGATCTCCTCAATAAGGTTGTTCTGTAGGTAAAGGTATTTGATTCCGCTTGGCACAATAGGAATGAACTTCAATTTGCGCTCGTTGCAGTACATAGCAGTGGGGAAGCTGATGGGACATTCGCACTCCTGGGCGCAAGTGGGAGATGATACTCCCTCCAGTGGTGCGGAGGGCATGTAGTATTCATCATAGTAATCGTACTGACCCAAACTCTGACATACAAGTCCAGCCAATAGGAAGAAGCCCAGAGTAAACATCGCTGCACTTCAGACAAATCGAACCTGGAGAGAAGAGAAGAGAAGAGAAGAGAAGAGAAGAGAAGAGAAGAGAAGAGAAGAGAAGAGAAGAGAAGAGAAGAGAAGAGAAGAGAAGTGGAGGTTTCTTTGGTTATATAATAGTACGTGAAAAAAATAAGTGTAAGAATAACAGAATTTTCTACTGTGAACCTCAGACATAAACAAAGCCCAGAGACATTCTTCTAATGGAAATTGATGACTTCATCCTCACCAAAAAGGCCCAGACAACCATTCCTCCCAAAGTAAATTAGACCCACATTGCTTATGTGCAGATCCAAGTTCATCTCAAGTTACATTAACGTTACCTCATACCTATGCTTCCTCTCTTTACGTGCTATGCTAAATTATTATTGAATTGCTAATAAATAATGCAAAAGTATGTTTATAATTTTCTCTAATAAATTAATATTTCATAAAGGTTAAAAGAAGAATAAATTGCAGCAGGTGTCACACAAGGACTTTTTCACAGTATTTGTGTTAAAACAATTCATAGCAGGAAAATGCCTAATTAATTCCAGTAGTACATAATCTCTCTCTGTTGAAGCACAACATAAAAATTCATGCATACTTAATAATTCTCTTCATGCATTTATAAATCATCAAATTGAATTATTTAGAACAACTTAATATAATGATTTGTCTAAAATGAATTTGATAGAACTGGAAGCATTTCAAACATTGCCAAGCTGAATATCCGCAATATGATCATACTGTTTCTTCAGTCCCCCCCCAAAAATCTGCCAAGCAGATTTCTGATAATCTCATCCAGACAGAACAAAAGCAAGCTTGAGCTTTCAGTTCATAACCGCAGATGCTAAATATCCTTACCTTCCTGCTTCTCTCTCTGTGTAGGACTTCAGGTAGAGTTGTGTGCGGCCCGGGGACTCTGGAGAGAAAGAGTAAGGGAGGGAGAGAGCAGACAGCAAGAGAGAGAGAGAGAGAGAGAGAGAGAGAGAGAGAGAAGAGAGAGTGAGACACTCAAGCCAGACCTTTGTTGCCCAAGATTGATAGAAAACAGAAGTCAGGCGGTTCTAGTGTTTCGATCTCAGCAGTTGTTCACCGTGGCACATATAGATTCTAACAAGGTTCAGGTGTAGCAAAGCAGTTTGGGACAAAGAAAGGAGCAAAGACTCACTGGGGAGGGTTTGCAAAATATATATACCTGTATAGCTGACTCACACACGCACACACTTTTCCAACCCATCCTTTCCAAACAATCCCATAAAACAGTTCAACTATTGCATGAGTCGCAAACAAGCCAACAAACACTTCGACCACCAGTTCTTTCATAGCCAATGCTAAGCATTTCTCATAATAAATATTCTTGATAAAACAAAGGTTTAACGCAACTATTTGGAAAACCGCCTAGAAAAAAATTGGCTACTTGCAATGGCAGCTGCCTGCTATTATACTACTAGGCTGTAAATAAGACTTGGAAAAATTGACCAAATAAGACGGTATGGGCCAAACCAACCTTACATAACCGTGTTGTCTATCTTCAGCATCTGAACAGAGAGTGTGTCCAATTCTTAACAGCTGGTAGATTGTATATCATCAAACATTGTGCCATCTTTTAATCTTAAGCCTCATAAAAGCCAGACGGCTTCTGTCATGGACCTCTGTGATGGGCAGCTCGCACACGGTGGTGGGCTGTAACTCATGAGGGATCCAGGAAAGACGGAGCTGATTGCTGGTCAGTTTGGCTTTAATAGCACACATTGGCTCTTAGGAATGCAGTAAATCCAGAAAACCAGATGAGAAGTTGGTTCTGTAAGCCGTGTGTTTATCAGAGGAGCTGAGATTATGTATTGTCTTAGATTACTGCAATAAAGAAGTCAAAAACGATAAAATCAGCAAACAATTCCCTAAAATAATGAATAAAATGTAATAAAATGAAGGACTTGTAATTCCATATATTATCATCTTTTGACCTTATATGGTCTTAAAACCCTATATCTTAAAAAAGGGGGGGGGGTGCATTATACAATAATAAAAATGATGGACAATGTCATCATAATGGTTTTACTAACAAAACAAATTGTGGGAGAACAGAATTAAGAAATTGAGAATCAAATTCAAACACTAATTACATGTTTTAGCACCATGGCATGTTATAGCATGTGCGCTAACTGCTAGTCCACTGATGAGATGGCGCTGAATGGTCTTAAATTGCTCTAGCTTTATATGACTGCAGCTATGACCTTATCACCTGTTCCTCATCTGTCATATCCCCTGGAGGTCATCGTTCCACTCTCACTCTCTCCACTCATCTGTCAGGCCTCCAGGGCAAGAGTTGAGCTCATGTTTGGACATTATGTATGAAGTTATGCAGCAAGGGCAGGTCAGGGCAAACCTGTACAGCTATACCTGACGCAGGTATGCAAGACTTTCAACTGCTCTCAAACCATGAGTGACTGAAACTGAATCTGCTGCAGTAGCACAGAAGCACTTTTTACTAGTATATTTAGTTATTTTTGAACGTCAAGTTAAATTTAAATGAAAATGAGAACATACCAACCAATAGCTTAACTAAAATAAGCAGGTATATTTTTATTATTTATTTTATTTATTTATTTATAGTTAACTATAACCCTGAAATACAGAAAAAGTATACAGAAAAGTATTTTAAAAAGTATTTTTAAAAACATTTAACAGAAAAAGTATTGGGGAAAAAAGTAAGAACTATTTTAAACAACAACAGATGTAGTTTTATTGTAAAATTGCCACGTGGTTTGGGGTTTTAATTCATGTTTATAGTTTCAGTGTCTTTTATTTTGTCTTGGTTTCCTGTTTCCTGTTTGTAATGTGATTCCCTGTTCCCTGATGTGATCTTGCCTTGTGCTTCCCTTGTGAATGTGTCATGTTGTCATTGGTTGATTTAGTCTTGTGGTTTCTCAGTTCTGGGGCACGTTCAAGCTCAAACTGGTGTGCAACATTTTACGTTTTCGGTATACGCAACAATTGAAGATATTAGAAGACATGCTTGTCGTGAGAGTTTTATAGTAAAAATAGAGCATATCACCATGATGATGCAGTTGTTTATATTTTGGATATTGGATCACAATAATTGGGAACCACAGTGTCCACAAATCCCTTCATTTGATTGGGATGTTTTCTTTTATTCCAAACGGCAAGGGCAGTGACTGTAACATTGAGTGTATTTTGCAGTATTAAACACGTATTTATACAGATTTCATCAGGCTCCAAAAATTCTTCAAAAAGATCACAAAGAAAGAATGGCCTTCTCAGCTGCCATAGTTGCAACTCTTGCGTCATCAGAACAGGGTGTTCAACGCACCCCCATTTCCATTTTAAAAACGTTTTGCAACGTTTTGTCGTGGCTGAATGCAGCCCTGTTCTGTAATTGGATCCTTGTCTCATTGTTCACAGGTGTGTCTCTTAGCACATTAGTCTGTTAGTATTTATAGTCCTGTTTCATATAGTAATGTTTCATTGTACCTTGGTCTAGCTTTGTTCAGTGTAACTTGCGGTTTGTGAATGTTTTGGTCAAGTCTATTCATGCTCATTGTCATGTCTGCTTATGTTCCAGTGAAGTCTTTCTTTTGTATTTGCTTACTTTGTATTAAATAAACTGCATTTTCTACACTACGCTTGCCTCAGTGGACTGATCGTTACAGAATACTAGACCAATAATCATGAACCCAGCAGTTTCTTTGCTTCGCCTTTGTCAAGGGGATTAATGTGGAAGATTATGTGGAAGAGTTTTGTGAGCTCTCTCACCTGGTGGACTTCAATGATGTGGTGCTAAAGGACATGTTTAGCCATGGACTTAACAAACCCATTTGCTCATGCAATCCTACAGTATCCATCTAACTAGAGTGTCTCCATGTCCCTAGTGTCATGTCAGGAGTTATTCACTTCATGCCTGCCAATCTGCCAATCTAGAGCCTGTTCACGTCATCCCTGCCACGTCAATACCTGTTCACGTCATTTCTACTAAGCAAGAGCCCTCATCCATCACATTGGCCCCGCCAAAGTCTCATCATGTCATGGCCGACACCACAGAGCCTCTTCACGATATAGCCGTCACTCAAGAGCCTTTTCACGACATGGCCGCCATGCCAGAGTCATTAGCTGACATTGCTGCCACACCAGAGTTATCAGCCAAGATGGCCACCACGCCAGAGTCATCAGCCGTCATGGATGTTAGGCCATAGACTCCAGCCAATATGAGTATTATGCCAGAATCTTCAGCCATCATGGACATCATGTCAGTGTTCCCAGTCATCATAAACGTTGCACATAAAGTCATTAAGGCAGTCCCTAGGCATTCAAGACTGGCTTCAGGTCTGGAGAACACCGCTTATGCTGTTGCGAGCTGCTGGAATCCCTGCAGTAGTCTCAAGCCAGGGTGTCTCTGAAGTGGTCCCACTGCCGATTGTACACCCCTTTATAATGATGGCCATTATGTTTGTTTGTGCCACATACTGTTCATCAGCCCTTAAATCTGCACTTCAACTCACGAGACTGCTCCAGAGCCTGTTTCAGCCATAGGGTCTGCTTCAGAGCCCGCTTCAGCCCACGAGTCTGCTCCAGAGCTTGCTTCAACCCCTAAGTTTCATTTCTGCCTTGATGCGACCACGGAGGTGGTCCCTGAGTCTCATGTCCGCCTTGAAGTGACCACGGAGGTTGCTCTGAATTCCTCGTCTGCCTTAATGTGACCACGGAGGTCGTACTAGAACTTCCTCATTGCCTCGACACAACTGCAGAGGTCATACACAAACTTCCTGAAAACCAGAGACACCTTTGCTGATCCAGTTATGTCCATGGAGGAGACCCTCGAGCCGTCTACCTGTTTTGTCACTGCCCCTGTGGCCAATGCTAACCTTTCTGTACGTTGTGTTTCAGTTTTACCTGATCTAGCCTTGGGGGTCTTCTGTCTCGTCTGGTCTTCTATAGGGGCCTTCTGTCTCTTCTGATCTACTATAATGGTCTTCTGCTCTGCTGTGGAAGTCATCTGTCCTACCTGCCCAGCCTGTGCCATAGTGGCTACCTGCTTAACCTGCGCTACCCAGGCCACTGCTCCACGGACCAGGCCCACCACTGCTTCATGGTCCAAACTTACCTTTGCTCCACGAACCAAAGCCACCACAGCTATACAGCCTAGGTCCACCAGTGCGCCGGGATCATGTACTCCATGGCCCAGGTCCATCATTACTCCACTGCCCAGGTCTGCCATTACTCCATGGCCCTGGTCTGTCAATGCACCATGACCCACTGGACCACCACTGCTCCAAATCCACCACTGATTCTCAGTCCAAGTCCACTGCCATGCCATGTGCCATGAGCCAGGTGCAGTTCCCTTTCACAGGCCTGGCCCTCCTTCCCACCCCTGGCCCTCCATCCCACCCCTGGCCCTCCTTCCCACCCCTGGCCCTCCTTCCCACCCCTGGCCCTCCATCCCACCCCTGGCCCTCCATCCCACCCCTGGCCCCCCTGGCCCTCCTTCCCACCCCTGGCCCTCCTTCCCACCCCTGGCCCTCCATCCCACCCCTGGCCCTCCATCCCACCCCTGGCCCTCCATCCCACCCCTGGCCCTCCTCCGCTCCACAACCTCCTGCAGCTTTTTTTGTTTTTGAGATTGTTTTGTTTGTTTGTTTGTTTGTTTTACATTGTATTTTTTTCCCCTCAGGTGATGTGTAAGGTTGTCAGGAGCCACCCTTTTTTTTTGGGGGGGGGGGGTCACATGGTCTATATTTTCATGTTTTTTATTTTGTCATTTCTCAGTCTTGGTTCCAGTTTCATGTTTGTCATTTGATTCCCTGTTCCCTCATACGATCTTGCTATCTCTCAGTTGACTTAGTCCTGTGATTTCTCAGTTCTGTTCTGTAATTGGTTCCTTGTCTTATTGTTCACAGGTGTGTCTGTTTGCTGATTAGTCTGTTAGTATTTACAGTCCTCATGTTTAATTGTATCTTTGTCTAGCTTTGTCCCTGTAACCATTATTGGTGAGTTCCATTTTTTGCCAAGCCAGATCAAGTCTTTGTTTGTTTTGTACTTTGTTTACATTTTGGATTCATTCCCTGAAGGACATTCCCTGAAGCATCATATTTGATTATTTTATCTTAAAAGTTACTTTTTTTCTTATATTTTCTTATATGTTTAATGTATGTGTACATTTTCTTCATAACATTATATATGTAGACATTGTTTGAACAATAAAATGTAATTACCAATGTATAACATTGTCACTACATTTCTTTTTTGGAGTAAAATTCAGACAAATACAGCTGGCAGTTTTGTATGTTATAAATGTATTTATTTGACCATAAAGCCAGTGTCTTCATAAGTCTGACCATTGTCAGCCCGACTTGAGCAATGGTGTTGAGTATTTTTTTATTTTTTTATTTTTTTGAATACTGTACAGTAAGTATTCTGTTGTCCAGCTGTGCTCGCTCTGTCTTTCCTGTCTGGACACATGCAGACACACATGGAAAATTAGAACCTCAGCATCCTGAAGATCACTGGAAAGATTCTCAACACCAGTTCCATGAACAGCTCCAGCATTGACCCACTTTGAAATGTTTACTGAGAGATTTGTCTCCATGAGGATTTCTGCTGAGTATCATTTCCTCTTTTCATCTCACCTACATGAGTTGATGGTGACATTTTTGGATATATTCCCTCTGTCTACGCACAGGAAAGTCTACAACCTCAACTGTGTCTGTGCTTTGGTTTCTGACAGTACCAGACACATCCAGTCAAGTTTTGTAATTTCCAGCCATTTTCCTGGCCTGGATGCTTTGGAGACAGACAAATCTGGTTGTAGACAAGGATTATATTGTAATTCAACCAAGTACATTAAACCACATTGTATGAACAAAATGAATGTTGTTTCTTATGATCTTGTCAACAGCTTTACACGGTTTCCTCCCCTTGGCTTAAGGTGGTATTTCTACCTGATCTGACATTTAAAAGACACTTTTACTGGCAAAACCTAATGCTGTCATTTTGCTTTAGTCATTCTAACCAACATTTTTCCCAGATGCTTATTGAGCTGAGTCATGACAGCATTACAATTCATTTGTTCACAAACATTGGTCAACCAGTAAAAGACTGTGGTGGTCAGTGAGCTTAATTTTTAATAAATAGTTTTATTAACAGTTATTGTTGTTAAGCCCTTAACTACTCACTTTATTTTTGAAATTATTCTAGATTAATAAATCATGGTAACACTGAAAAAAAAGAGATCAGCACTTGACCTTATATACTGAACATTCACTATACATATTTGATGTCTGGATAAAGTTATTGTGAATCTGCGAGGTTTTTAGACTAATTTGATGATTCTTCTCTTTATGTTAGGAAAGAAAAATTACGTTAGCATTGGTAAGCAGTGTTGAGGAAAGTAATGCATTACAATATTGCATTACTCCCTAAAAAAGTAACTAATTGCATTGGGTTGGGGAAAAAAGTAATGTTACACGTTACTTTGCAGTACTTTTTCTCAGCTGGGCTGGGCTTGCTTGTTTGTTAAAATAAATAAATGAACAGAAAAGTTTTTTGGCAAATGTAAAAGCCCTTTCACACCAAAAGTAAAATGAATAGCCTCCGGCTGAAGGAAATGCACATTCGTGCCTGTACAGTAACAACATTTTAGCTGTGCTGCTACTCTGTCAAGAGTCTCTAGCTATGAAAACAAAAACAAATAAACAAATATGATGTTTATCTAAAGTCACTTTTGCTAATTAGTATGGTTTAATTGGATCATCAAAGGTTAGCAGCAAATGCATTGGTTAATAAAGTGAGATTAAACACATAAAGGCATACATAAATCTGATTACGTAACTCACATTACTTGTAATGCATTAACCCAATGCATAATTAATTTCTATGAATAAATTCAATTTCAAACTAATCAATTCCAAGCTCAGATTAGCTCTGAATACAAATATATATATATACATATATATGTGTGTGTGTGTGTGTGTGTGTATCATATATATATATATATATATATATATATATATACACACACACACACACCTACTTACATAGCCTACATTTATCTATAATATAGAGTTAGAATACACATAATGCTTTTTAATTTTTTTTAGGTATATAATTTAGCTCTACATCATACTGGGTAAGTGTTTGGGGAAAATTAGACCCTAAAATTTTAGTTGGTGCTGTTTTAGAACAATATGTTAACCTTGTAAAATCCCTTCTATCACCTCTTAATTAGCTAGAGGCATTCAGACGTAGTTTAGACACAAATAGTCATGTGTTGGGTGATCTTGAGGTGAACAATTGCACCTCAGACACCTCAGTACTGCCACAAACAGACTCACATTTGCAAACACACACTCACCCACATGGTAGAGCATGTGCCACAGAGAGGCTGCGAGGGTAAGTTCAGACTTCAGTATATCCACTTAATATAATGCCTGCAAGCTAGTTAAGATGTCACAGCTCATACTTGCATGTTGTGGAGGCATGTGAGACAGAGAGCTGTTCAAAGCTCTCACACAGGGCTTCACCAATGCCCTGTACTACGGAATAAATGTCGCCAATTCTGAGAATGACGTCACTGCTGTCTCTATGTGACGCACGATGCCTGTGACAGGAATGTCTTAAGCACTGATTCCCAAGTTAATCCACTCTAAAAATGCTGGGTTGTTTCAATCCATGTTTGGGTCAAATGTGGACGAACCCGACAATTGGATTTCAATTTTAATTTAAAACTTTAAACCAATGGTTGGGGTTGTCAATATTTGATATTTGAAATATCCTAGAATGTTTAGTGTATAAAACAGAAATTATGACATACATTTTAGTGCTATCAGTAGATGAAAATAACTGGTCTAAGCCTGATTAATTTCATAATTTTTGTTTGATTTTATTTTTTAATTTAAACTTTATATTTCACAATCTGACTTTTTATCAGGGTTATTTTAACATTATGTACTATTATAGTATTTCTTAAGATTTTTAATTAGCTTTTATTTTTAGTTTAATTATTAATGTATATGTGCTTTTTTAGCATTATTATTATTTATTTTATTTTAAAAATGCAGGAAACAGGTTTTCACCGAATATTAATAGATCGTCAGTTTGTGAGGATGAGAGTTATATGACTCGTGGGTTATATTCATACTTGTTGAGATTCAGTTAATTAAATCCCTCAACACAAAGATTAAAGATGTAATTTGGATTTAATATAAAAAATAATAATAATATTAAACTGACAATATTTACTGATACTGATGATAGCATATTTTCTCATTTTCTCCTCTGTGAGCTTCCATGCTGTCCTGTTCTCTGAAAGCTTTTAGCTCTTTTCCAGTGAGTTGATATTAGCTCTTTCCCTTGAGAAAGAAGAGACAGTTTAAACTGCACAGTTGTTAAATATACCACCTTTCACACACTTAACTCTCTGGCACACACACACACATATTTGTTTTGCTATTCATTCCATAGGTGTAATGGTTTTTATACTATACAAACTGTACATTAAAACACTAACCCTACTCCTGAACCTACCCATCACAGAAAACATTCTGCATTTTTATATTTTTAATAAAACATTGTTTAGTATGTTTTTAAAGCTATTCGAAATATGAGGACTCATGAAATGTCCTCATAAAACATGTTTACATCATTATACCAGTGTAATACCCATGTCATTATACAAATTTGTGTCCTCATAAATCATGAAAACAAGCACACACACACACATATTTACACATACACAATCCCACACTGTGTCCACTCCATCTCTCTCTCACACATACATACACATTGCACTTTAACATTGAGTTCTGGAGGAGGGGCTTAATTATTAAAGCTCATATGAGATGAAATAGTGCAGCACAAAATAGTCCACAAGGGGGCACTAGAGAGAAACGAGAGAGAACCTGTTGGCTACATTATGAAATTGATGAATGAAAAGACATCTGTGAGTTATAATAAATTTACAACACCTCTGCTGATCTCAACTAGCTTTGAACATATAACAGTGTAAAGGTAGGCTATTACTTACTTGAATTGTTTTTTTGTTTTTTATTACTGCTATTAGTTAATGGTCAGTGTCTTGCCATTTCATTGTGCTCTTCATAGTTATTCTTCATAAAAAAGCTAATGATGAAAATGATCTTCACTTATAATATTTTAAGCATTTCCATTCCATCTTTTGAAGTGCCTGATTTCATAAGCATATATTGGCTAGAGACTGTCATTATCCAATCAGGAAATGATATAATATATTTTTCATCTTCACAAAGGCTACTATTAGCTAACATCCTAACAGGCAATCCCTGTGTTTAGAGAGACTCGTGACCATTTTTTAAAATTTTCATACAGTCTGTTTACAGTTGACCCAGAAACCTTTTTTCTGCAGTGGTGTATCTGAGATAACTCTCAATTAGAACTGATATTTTTAAAAGCTATTTCTATATTTGACAAACAAAATCCACAGTAAATATAATATTTCAGTTCAAAATAGAGCATTGAGATGATTGAAAGGAAATTAAACCACACAATTAAAAGGTTTTAAAATGAACAAATATTTTCATACTCCCTGTTTTTTCCCCCTATAAAACACTTAATTTCTTTGGTATTTTATGTCTTTGGACAAAAAAAAAAATATGGCCACATGAAAGGCTCTGGAAGTCTTTGTTCCTTGGATTTACTTTTTTTTTGTGCTTAATATTAAAATATATATATATTTTGCGATTAGTGTTTTAGCTTGAGCAAAGGATGTATAATTCATAAATGACACAAACACATCATTTTAAAAAGCTTTGGTAGAGAAAGAAACCAGAACTAGCACCCAAACGTGACATTTTACCGTAGCTTTTCAAGGTCTTCTGCGACTGTAGCATCCATCCAAGAAAGTTTGTCTTGTGTTATTTTGAGGTACCCTTCAAAATCATTTACCTGAAAACCAACCCTGTGCCCGAACAAGACCCATTAAACCACCCAGTGAAAGTTCCCAGAAAGCATGATGAGAGATTTGACTGTTTATTTGGATCAAAAGACACCTGTGTCGGAGCCTTCATTGGACAGAGAGAGAGAGAGAGAAAGAGAGAGAGAGGAAGGGATTACCTTTATTGCTGATATATTAAAGTCCAAACTACTGTAAGTGCTTGTGCTTCAAAGCATTGATAGGATTCTTTTATACAGCATTTATATACAGCGTCTATACAAGAGACATTCATGACTCTCATGAAAGCAGGAGGTGTCCATGTCCGCCGTCACCCTCCCGATCCTTCCAGACTGAAACACAGACGATCAACAAACACAAAAAAGAAAGAAGCACACATACACACTCGCACATAACACCACAGTCAATGAGTAGAAAAAGCATGCGTATACGTCGGGGAGTCGCTTTCGTCGAAATGACAATAGTTTATTCTACATCTCGAAGCGCTATGTTCACCTGGGCAGAGCAGGCGGGATCCAAGGAAACTAATGAACACAAATGTCACCAAAACATCTGAATTGAGACGAAGAGAAACTCGTACAGCCCAGCTACCTGTTTTCTCCCATTTCAATTGATACGGAGAGAAACAACAATTTTTAACAGCACAATCTGAAGTAGCGCTACACGGAAAGTAATAACTGAGTACATTCTAGCATACAAGCTTTTGTTAATTGTTAACCCCTTGCTGCCCGCTCCACAGGCCAGCGGAAAACATAGAAGAACATGGCTTAGGTCCAAAAGATCCGAAACAGACCTTCGAAAAAGAAATTTCATCTGGGCGATTTGCGCTATTGGATATTCTAAGTGGTCATGGCTTTACTTTATTTCATTTTCTTTCTTTTTTATCTCAAAATCATACATTTCCTTTTTTATAAACTGCACTTATAGCAACACAATATGTATGTTCAGTACAATACTGATATGCATTTGGCTATTTGAGAGTATCATGTGATATCTGTCCAGTAAAGTGCATGTTGAAAATGGAATTGTAGTTTATTTCGAGTTAACTGAGATATGACATTCAGACTAAGTTATGTGCTTGAAAGGATTAGGTCAGACAGGAAGGGGCGGGATGAGAACAGTGACTGAGTCGTCTGATTGGACGCTCTATTTCTTCCTGTAGTTGCCCAGTTGAATGGCCGAGCGGTCGAAGACGCAGCGGAAGGTGATCGGCTGGACCTCCCAATAGGGCACTGGATTACTGAACAGGCTAATGCCCGAATACATGGCCTTCTTTGTATTATAGCCGGGTGGGCAGAAGTCCTCTGTTCCCACAGCAGCAATCTTGTTGGCATGAAGGTAGATCACCTGTAATTCATAGGAATGAGAGCATGACAATGTGCGAATTAAAGTCATCATGAAATCAAAATGGACAGTCTTTTAAACACGTGTCCTCGTAATCTTTAGTCAAAATAACTCTCCCTTCCTCTTGGGGGCGACATCTCTTCTCCTCTCTGATGATGCGTTTACTGGTGCGAGGGCGGGACAACCTGTCACTCACATGAGATCACAGCAATAGCAAAGCACAACCATCCAATCAACTCCCGATGGATAAAATCAAGTCCCGCCCTCCATTTTTTCTCGTTCTAGTAGCCATTTCACTCGGATGTCCCATCTTACGAGGGCAGAAAAACTATGGCAACTTCAGTTTCATGCTGACTTTAAGGATATGTGGAAAACTTGTGTGAGATCTCTCACCTGAATGTATTTGTGATCTGGCAGGCCGGACGGGACTGTAGTGAGCACGTTATTGTCCAGGTGAAGTTCCCTCAGGTGAGGCACATTGGCCAGAGAGCCGTTCTCCACCACACTGATCTCATTATGGCTTAGACCAAGCCTGTAAACGCACAGTGATATTATTATTATCATTAATGAATACTAAAATGAAAATGGAACAAATGCACTAGAAAAAAAAACATTTTCAAAACTCTAAAACCAAATAAGCTTAAATAAATATATTTTTTGAAACATGGTATAGCCTACGCTATTGTTCAAAATCTTTTGTTTTTGAAGTCTAAAAATGCAGTAAAAACAGTAATATTGTGAAATATTATTACAATTTAAAATTTTCTATTTAAATATATTTTTAAATGTAATTTATTCTTGTGGTGGTAAATTTTCAGCATCATTATGCCAGTCTTCTACGCCAGAAATAATTTTAATATGCTGATTTGCAGCTTAAGAAACATTTCTTATTATTATTGATGTTGAAAATAGTTGTGCTATGCATGATGATACATTTTGTAATGCATCTTTGCTGAATAAAAGTATTAATTTCTTTAACTTATACTAGAAAACTGTGAAAAACTAAACTAAAACTAATAATAAAGTAAAAACTAAAGGGGAAAAAAAACTAAATAAGCAGAGATTCTCAGAGCTGTTTTGCTAAATAAAGAAACAATTCTACCTATATTATTAGTTTCCCTCATCAAATATCATCAGAATTAAGACAAACAGCAAAACAGTCAACCAGTCTTCACATACAGCAGCTAGTATTAGAGTCAATCCTCTTTTATAAGAACTCGGCTGTGATTCAGTCTCGGCATGTACAGTGGAAAATCTGTGTAATATGAATGTTCTAATTTCTCTGTGTGATCCAAAGCAAACTGATCCATGCAATGATGTCATGGTGTTTGAGTCTCACATCACCTCCAACTTAGAGGTTCTCATGCAAATTCTAAACACACCTAATGAATTCTGAATTATTATTTCCGCTGTAACACACTCTTTCCCTCCCGAGTCTGATTTTGCTGACGTTTTCAGTTATACAGTGACATGTTTAGCTGTTTCTGTCCAGCCTCTTCAATTCTGCCATGCAGGAAAATCAACTGCTTGTTTGCACCATAAATGAGAAATATATTAAGAAGAAAGATGCATTTACTTGGACAGGTTCTTCAGGCCCTTCAGACTGTCTGCGGTCACTTTGGTGATCTTGTTTCCATCCAAGTGAAGTTCAAAAAGAGAGTAGGGCAGACCTGGACATTTTTGACACAGATTAATATTTTTTGTTGATTCATTGATATCTGTCGTTATTCACAATAGGGATGATTCTGTACCTTTGGGGATGGCAGTGATGTTGGTGTCAGCAATTCGGATGTAAGACACCCTCTTCAGATCAGCAAACGCACCATTATCAACTCCAGAGCTGCTCAGAGGGTTAGAGCCCAGCTCTGGAATGGGACAGAGTCAAAATGCAATGGTTCACAGTTAGCTAAATGAATATTTGAAAAGTAATTGAATATTTTTACACTGCTGATTTGACGGTGATTGATGCTTTTATTCACGTTATTTCCTTTGAGTGCAGATTATAAAACAAAACAAAATAAAATAATCAGACTCAAACCGAGCCTCCATATACATAATATAAAAAAAAAAACGATGATTGATGTTTTAATTTATATATGCGCTATGCCTTTCAGTGCAGGAAAAATAAAATAAAATAAAATAAAATAAAATAAAATAAAATAAAATAATGAATTTTTACTCCAAAAATAAAATATATATTATTGTCTATGGTCATCATATTGCTATAAAAAAGCTAAAATAAAATAAAATAAAATAAAATAAATAATATAAAATAAAATAATGAATTTTTACTCCAAAAATAAAATATATATTATTGTCTATGGTCATCATATTGCTATAAAAAAGATAAAATAAAATAAAATAAAAAATAAAATAAACCAAAATAATCTTTACATATCAAGATGTAACGAAGAGAAAAGAAACATCTACCTATGGTTTTCTAATCAGACTCAGCACAGACAAAAATTCCTACCCATGACGATGACATTAGCCATGCCGGCAAAGGAGGACTTCTTTATCTTGTTAATCTGGTTCTCGTGAATGCGCAGCTCCTGGAGGCTTTTCGGAATGTTAGCAGGAACTTCCTTCAGGAGGTTCTTGGACAGGTAGAGTCTCTCCAGATTGATCAGAGAAGAAAAGGCCTTGGCATGAATGATGGTAATCTTATTGTTGACCATGATGAGTGTCTGAAAAAAAAATCAGGTACTTTATGGCTTTAAAGTTAACTTAACTTTATTTATAGTTCATAGCTATTCGTGTTTAAAAGCACACAGTTTCAGTTGGTCAACCTAAAGTTGTTTCGGTCTTTGTGTTTACATCTAGAATATACTTTTCACCCCTGATATGTAGTCGTAAAAGGTCACTAGCTACTTTCTATAATATAGTACATTCCAGCACATTAAAATCTTCACTTATTTTCACTGTGATAATTAAATAGCGACGGCTCACATAGCATTTTGGCACCATTTTCTCACTTTCTGTTCTGTTTGCATTCATCTCTCATTGGCGCCTAACAGATCCAGGCGCCATGTGGATGTTGAGCTTGGAAAGCGAGAAATAGCAAAGGGCCCTCGATGGGAGGCTGTATATTTATTGAAGTTCAGGAGGCTGAACAATGGATCCGCTCCAAAAGTGAATCATTACACTTGTGCACCTGGGAATGACACATTTCTCACACCGAGAGCTGTTTTCTGGAGAGGATGGATTGGAAACACAGAGGATTTCACATTCCGGATCATGAGTTTCCCTTTGTAAAGTGTATCTGAAGATCTCCAGAGAATTTTTGCAGTGTTTTCGAAAAATAGGAGCAGATATTTGGAGAAGATCGCTGTGGTTGCGAAGCATAGTTTTAGCACCCAGTTCCACATTTGGCAGACAAACAGTGTTCAAGTGTTTTCTCTGGAGTGTTTTTCAGCGCTGCGCAAGCATTTGTTTTTGGGAAACGATTTGCTTTTAGTGTAGAATTTCTTTTATGTGAAACGAGGCTCACAAATGGCTTTGATTTGAAAATTTGGACATTATGTTCTCTGTGTTAAATAGCTGGTTTCAAGGTCATAGCAAAAATATCCCACTGTCACTTCCAGTTATCAGGAGAGTAGCCAATTGGTTTTAAAACGTACGTATCAAAGTGAAATAGGATTTGTCCAGTGAAGATTTTAAGGGGGATTGAGAAATGTCATTGCATCTACTATCCAATTTAAGGAATTAAAGAAAATGTGGTTAAAAAAAGAGAACAAGGGAAAGAGTGAGTAATTGAATATCTCACTTGGAGACCCTTCAGGCCTTTGAAGTCATTTTCTCTGATCTCTGAGATCTTGTTGTTCTGCAAATCCAGGAGAGTGGTATCAAGTGGAATTTTTTCTGGAACGTTCTTCAAACCTGAGAGACACAAAAACACAAGTAGTAAGAAAAATGACACTGATGAAATGGGATATGAGCTGATCTGGGCTTTTATGGCTAGAATCTTGAAATCAAATCAACTGTAGACACATGGATCCTGGTCCAACACCAACACAACACACTCAGATACTAAAAACAACGACAAAATCCTTAAAGAGTAAATTCTGGTGCTAAATTGAGCAACTACATTCCTGAAATACTGGACTGGCCTTGGTTTTGGATGAGCTCCAGTCGGTATTGTATAGACGACACTGTTTATAGAAACGTTTCTATAAACTTTTATGAGCTACCATTCTGCATGTGTAAACTAAAAAATGTCTAAAACAGGGACAAATACAGTTTTATGTGCATGAGTTATTCATTTCTGAAAATGTAAGTTATTAAATCAATAAATAAACAACTTAAAAATAAAATAATTTCCAGAGCTGCAAGGTCTGAGCAGTGAGGTACACCTCTAAAACACTTTATACGTTTGAAAATAGCATCAGAATAAAAAAGGAAAAAAGAGGGACTTTGAAAAAAGATCGGACTTTGGACCAATCAATTTTAAGGGCCACAGCTTAAGTAACAGTGAAAAAAAAAGGTTGGAGTGCAGCACATCAGTGAGTTATGATGATGGTTCACATAAGTTTAGTGTTTTGAAACAGTTCTGAAGGTTCATTGAGTTGATCATAGACAGCTGTTATGCCAGACATTTCAGTTTTTCTTGGAAGGATTATAAATTCTGTACAATACTGTCAATTGCAAAAGCTGACTTAACATCTCCACACAAGGGGAATTTGATTTTGCCAACAACATGACACAGCTTTCATTTAATGTGATGCAGACCAGGCAACATGCAAACAAAAAAGTATCAATATTTAGGAATGTCTTTGCATTATATAACAAAAATATTGAAAGAAATGGCATCTATTTTAAACAACAATAACATAAACACGCTTTGTTTGAATCAAAACATTTCCCCAAAAAAGTTCGCTCAGAAACTCGGCATCATTAACAAATTAAATTCATATATTTTTGAGAGTCCAAAAGCTTTTTAGGTCCATAGCGTTTGCTTCAAACATAGGAAAAATAAGGTAAACAGACATCCACATACATAAACATGAATATATGCTCTTATAAGCCTAAAAGCTCTTGAGGCAGAGCCTCACACAAACATTGTTTGGTTTTGTTTGGCGGTGAGTTTCCTCATCAGTGCATGTGTATAAACACTTTAAGAATATGTCCCTGTTAATTATATAACCACAGGACAGAGGACACAGGGATCACAGTTGAACATATCGCTGCTGCAGATGCCGCACATGGTCCTTTCGTTCTCTTCTGTTCAGTCTCATTTTCTACACATTTTAGCCAAAACCGCAGTAATCAATGTAGGTCAAAGAGCGTGTTATTATGGAATATATTATCAGTATGTAATCCAAAAAAGCACTAATAATAACATCATAAAATCTTTGGGGGAAAAGCACAATCAGAGCTTGTTTTGAAATTTAACCCAAATGGCAATAAGATATTCAGAATGTGCAGCTCATTGGCAACCCTTATGGAACAAACATATTAAACTATTCAAAAACAAATTGTCCTCTGTGGTAAAAATATTGTTTAAAAACTGAAATCAGCATGAGCAGAGAACAACACGACACCATCATTAACAGGCCCACGGATGCCAAACTCATTCCTTTTAACTTCTAGTTTTATTGGTGAGAAGAGTGAAAACATGCCATTTAATGCCATTTAATCCACAAGATTTCCATCATGCTAGTTACACTTCCATGTTTTTCCACATCATGAGAACTCAAAAAATAGGGTCTTTTGGGAACCTTTTCATTGTTCCTAGGAAAGTCTTTTGAGGGAACTAAAGGTACATGGGGAACTTTTTGAGCAATGTTGCCAGGAAATCTCGCCAAGCGATGTTGCTTGGGCACTTTTCCATTGAGAATGGCAACCAATTTTGATCTAAAGTATCCAGATAGAAATTTGTTGCCCATTCTCAGTGGGAAAGTGCCCAAGCAATATCGCTCAGGAACATTGCCTGGCAACATTGTATCATCACCTTAAAATAGCTCCTATTTGAGAGTAGGGTCTATAAAAACATATAATCGCTTTGAAAACAGCTGACGAAAAGCAAAAACGAAGGTATTATTACATAAATTTAATATCTAATGTTAAAGCTTGTTTTTACTTTAACATTGGAAGCTTGCAGTTGGAAGAAGAGGAATCATGGAGGTTTATTCTTGCATATTTATTAAAGCCAAAATTATATTTAAAGTCCCGTACATTGACAACCATATTATAAACATTCACCGAGCCATCTAGATAGTCTGCTTGCTGTCTCTTAGCTCGGCTTTTAGCTCTTTCCATCGCATAACCTATGTGTCTACATTCCATCTCCGTTATCACGAATACCACGACACACAATAATAACACAATTCAGATCATGGTGTTCTTCATTCTCTAGTTGTTGACTTTCTTGATTGAAGTTGGCGCTTACGTCACTTCAGAGTTCCTGCTGTCGGTGCAAATGCAACCAGGAAAATAGTCCTAGGGGAACAATGAGTTCTTGGGGAACCGCCCTGGTAGCTAGATCCTATAACTAAGTTCCTATAAGTGCAAAACCCCCTAATGAATACTGGACACTTAACCCACTTCTAACAAGAAATACATGTACTAAACTGATATCAACTGCTACCAAAAAGTGTTTAGCAAGTACAAACACAAGCACTTAATCAAACTTTCCTAGACAAACAATTGGTTGTTCTTGGGTCCTGGCATTATTTCTAGGCGGTTTTCCCTCCAGCTGCAGAGCTGTATAAACTGGGTCACATATTTTACTGGAAAGAAGTGAAGTTAGATGGAGAACAGGCCTGTCGGCACACCTATCCCCCCTCCCTCTCTTCTTTTCCAGGTCTGTTTCATGCCAATAGACCTGCAGAGCAGATGAGAGCTCGAGGCCTCAACTATTTGGTCTTCTCTTATTTGCCCTTGTTGTCATTCCCATTTTTGTTCTCGTTCTTTCTCTGTCCATTTAAACTGGTTGAGTGCTGATGTTACAAAAGAATAGAATTGGCCCTTACTAGAATTGCTGTTCTCGCTTTGCCTGGTCAACAGTATTTCTTTCCAAACAGACGTTCTGCCTATCAAACAGACCTCTGAGTAATTTCCTATCAGAAAAAGCTAGATAACATGCTTCAGCAACTCAATTACATTGATTTAAGGATAGAAGGGTGAAGAAATAAAAAGAGATCTTATGACAATGACTATAAAACTTAGTTGAAACAATCACAGAACAATTTAGAAGGATCAGTCCACTCGTTGTAACTATATGTTTGTTTCTATTACTCTTTTTTGAGTAATTCACAGTGACTCACAGGACAGGGCAGCTTTACAGGAAGATAAGCAGAAATCTTTGGAAGTAACCTTATAAAAGAACAGACTTTCTCAAGCATTAACACACACACACACATGCCTGGGGATTCAATTAGGAAAATGAGGCAGCAGTCTGGAGGTTAGTGCCTAGTCGTCTACGGAAGTGAGTGCAGTTAACAGCATATGAAAACATTTAAAGTGGTTTTGAAACAGTGACATTAGTAATTCGATGGTGACTCAATGGGCAGATCAAACAAAGAAAGAGGTTTTGTTTATGGCTCCTTGGCCTTTGACAGCTTATGCCATTAAAAAACTGACATCAGGTATAGGACAAAACCCACATTCAAGGAAAACAGTGAAAGTTATGAAATATATGAATATATATAGTCCTGTCAATTCGATTAATCGTGATTAATCGCATCTAACATAGTTTGTGTGTGTGTATATATATATTAAATTATATATATATATATATATATATATATATATATATTATATGTATATGATATATCACAAATAAACTAATTATCGATTAATCTCGATTAATTAAATCTAACAAAAGTTTGTAATATATTATAAATATTACATATAATTATGTAATATATACACAAACCTTTATGTTAGATGTGATTAATCGTGATTAATCGATTTTGACAGCACTAATATTAACAAAAAATCATTAAATTATTTTTAAAAAAGATAAGAAGAAATTATGAGGACAAGCTTTGGTGTTGGCTTGATAAAGCCTTTTCTGAAAGTTTAAAATAATTTAAAACTTCAAAGTTTGAATGTTTTGCATGAAGTCAGATGAAAAGAAGTACATTACTAGATGGTTGCTAGGGTGTTGCTAAGGCTTTGAAAAGTTGTTCTAGTTGTTCTATGTTCTATGCGTTTGCTAGTGTATTTCAGTGTTAGTCTGAGTGGTTGCAAGGGTGTCCTGGGTGGTTGCTAGGCTGGTGTTTGAGAGTTATGTTGGTTTCTAGTTTCTACTTTGACGGTTTTGCAGGTCAGACAAATAGACAGAAGGGCTATCAGATAGACTGCTAGACAGTTTTCTAGGGCTTTACAATGTTGTTCTGGGTGGTTCCAAGTGTGTTGCTAGGGTGTTGCCAAGGCATTGTTAGGGAGTTTCTACGGTGTACTGGGTGGTTGCTAGTGTGTTGTTATTCTAAGTGGTTGTAAGTGTGGACTGGGTGGTTCATAGGCAGGTGTTTGAGTGTTTTGCATGGTTGCTAGGGTGTTGCTTGGCAGTTTGAAGTTTCAAGGTTTTACAAGTCAGGCAAATAGACCATCGGATATATTGCCAGATGGTTGCTATGGTTCTGCAACGTTGTTCTGGTTGTTTCTAAGCATGTTGCCAGGCGGTTGTTAAGGCATTACTAGGTGGTTTCTATGGCGTTTCTATGGTGGTTTCTTGAGTGTTCTGCATGGTTGCTAGGGTATTAAATTACAGTTTGCCAGATAGAGAAAGTAATTTTAGTTTTATAAATGTTATGTAGGCTATCAGACAATTTAGCAAACAGACTGTGGCCGGTCTGTGGGTTTACTCGTAAAGTCAACAAGCTTATTATTGGCATTAATTATTTTACCATGTTGCCCAAATACAGCTAGAAACATAGTGGTACTGGTTAAAAAATATCACATAGAACATATGCAGCTTTCATCAAGCAGTCTAGTCTAGTGTGATAAAGTGTTTACCTAGATCAGAACACTGGGTCACTCGCAGATGGCACTGGCATCGGAAGGGGCAGAAAGGTCCATCAGGTACATTAGGTTCATCAGTTTCCAGAGGTGGCAGTTTAATGGGTGGTTTACGAGCCGGAGGCAAGACCTCATCTCCTGAGCCCGGTTCGTCCTCCATCATGAAGTCCATGAAGCCAGACTGACGGAAGGGCAGAGCCCAGCATACGGACACCAAAAGCAGGGAGAGACAGGCCGATTTCATGTTGCTGATGAAGGCCTGAAAAGTAAAATGGAAAAGAGAAGGGGTTAAAGGTGAGGGGTGATTCGCGGTGAGTGGTGTCTCAGGATCTGTGATAGTGAAAGGTTAAAAGTCAAATGACAGATGTAGAGTGCATGAATGTGACTGGTGGTTATAGATGCAACATTTTATGGTGTTAGACTGGAGTTAGCTTTATATGACTAAATGCATTACTATATATTTAAAAAAATAAGAAGGATAAACATAGGTTTAGATAAATATTCTTCCTAAAAATGCTTCATACATTTTTAATCACTACTGGCATTTGTAATGAAGGGAATCAAACCATTAAATCAAATGCGGTAAGCCAGGGTTTTCCAAACCTTTTGCCTAGGACCAGAAAATATGATGTCCTTGCGAGGGACTCCCCCCACATTGGCATAAAATACAGAATCATTCAGACATTTTACTTTTATTGAGCCAGTAATACTTTTATTCAGCAAGGGTGCATTAAATTGATCAAAAGTGACAGCAAAGACATTATTACAAAAGATTTTGTCAAATAAATTCAGTTCTTTTGAACTTTCTATTTATCAAAGAATCTTACATTTATTGCCGTTCACAGAAAAAATATTATGAAAAAAAAGAAATAATAAGAAATATCTCTTGAGCACCAAATCATCATATTAGAAGGATTTCAAAAGTATCATGTGGCAAGGAAGACTGGAGTAATGGCTGCTGAATAATAGAAAAAATAGTAAATTGTCAAGAGAATAAATTAATGAATATGAATATGCGAACAGTCTTTGGAAAGAAAAATTAAATGCCAATAATATCAAATTCTATAGTAATTAAAAACTATTTTGTTACATTCAAATATACCAATGAGCCCTCCGTGGGTCCCTGGACCCCAGTTTGAAAACCCTTTCCCATAAACTGTTAAAAAAGACCATCAAGCACACTATATTTGTGAAAACTGTTGAAAGTTGACCTGGGTTGACCAAACTCATTCATGCCTTCAGTCAGGAAAAATAAACCCAAAGAGTGCACAAAGTTGTCCACGAGCCCACATATAAACATATGTCTGAGGAGAAGCTGGACGTCGTTGAATGACGAGGAAATTGTAAAGTAGGTACAGTAACTCCCAGAGCCCAGTTTGTTTTTTCAGGGTCATCTCAGGTCCATGTAATCAACATACAGCATAATTACAGTAGTTCAAATCCTCCGGGCGGCCACGTCACTTGGACAATGAATAACCACGGTGCTTCTGTTGTTAAACTCTGGAAACCCAAGAACTGACCTTGACAACCTTTTAGAAAAGATGACTTCTTTGTCCTAATTCCTCAAGCAGTAGAAGACAGTGATGCATACATTTAATCTCAGTACAGATCTGTATAAGTTGAATTTGGTGACACATTACATTGTTGGAATCTTAAAAGACTCCAATTGGAAACATGGATAATCATTATTTATATCCAATATCTACAAGAAAATTGAGTGTAGATTGACCTTGGCAAGTGACTTTAAACCTAAGATTCCTTTTTACTGTTGATTTGCATCACATAAGAGCATGCTGAAACAATTTTCTGAGGTTCCTTCAGTTCAACCACAATCAGTAGGCTATCCATGTTTCAAAAGAAACAATAAGAAATTGTAGTTTTATTCAACGGCATTTCAAAACAACAACTTACTGACCTCAATTTAGACATGCTATTTAATGTAATGTTACGTTGTCAGTCCTGGATACAATCTCCATCCACTTCGACACCTTTAATTACCTTTGACCCAGTGGGCAATGAGATGCTTTGACACTGTAGAATTATACTTTGCCCTTTAACATTTAAGCATTTGGTAGATTTACAGTGCTTTCAAGGTTGTTTTTTTTATATGCGAGTCCCTGGGAATTGAACCCATGGCCTTACACCATGCTCTACCAGTTAAGCCGCATGAACCCCTTCTATATGTTTTCCCAGCAGGAATGATGCCCTAGCAAAAGTTTAAAGCCTCAGGACCTGGTCAGCAGAATGAAAAGTTCTTTGAGCATTACAGGCTGTCACCACGAGCGATTCTGTTTGAAGGGGGATCATGGGAAGCTGTTGCTGCGTTTGAGTTGCGTCCTGTCAACAAACCGCAGGCTGCTATGAGAGCCAGGCAAACAGACAAGACAGATTGATGGTGTCATCCTGTTGTTGGGAAAGTGCAGGCAGGATCCAAAGTTCACATGCGCCAATCACAAAAAAAGGGGTACTTGGGATTTGGCGAATAAATAAATTGGTGGTCTCAGACGTCACTTCTTTGTACCAGTGGCTGAACATCTGAAGCAAAATGGGCACACAAAATTGGAAACAATTCTGGAGTTTAATAGTCGTCATCTGATTGAATTCTACAGGATTTCCGAGAGACTCAAAAAGAAAGACGTTGTGTTTACAACTGTGACAATGATGCTTATCAAGATCAACTAAACCCTGCATTTTCAAAGGTTTGCGATGCCATTGTTGCAGTAAACTTGCATGTTATTCAATGACTTATTTATAAGATGCACAGTTAACTTAAGGACATGTAGTTTTCATTTTCACGCCCCTAAAAATGACGAGGAACAGAGCGAACTGTGATTGGTTGCTTTACATGTCAGCCAGACGTCCTCTTGGGCAGGCCTTGGCCAATGAAATCTGCAGTTGAGTCCAGACCTTCTGCCATTAATCTGAACGTCTGGCTACAAGATTCAAATGAATTGGTAATTTTATAAAATGGAACATCACAATATGTGAACATGCAACATGATCTCATAACAAATGGGCGGTATTTGTTGGTTAATTATTGTTATTATATATATATTTTTTTAGAGTTACTATATTTTACTTTTATATATATTTATATGTACATTATGTTTTTACACAAATGTAAAATAAAAATAATGCAAATTACAGTTTCATGGCTGGTAATAAAAATGTATGGCTCAATTCACTCACTACTTGGATCCGCAGATCCCATAAAAGAGAAAGTAGCTGACTGAACAGGAAGGATGTCATGTCTGTATCCTCCCAGCAGGAACCAATGGAAAAGTGTCAGATGGCTCAATGTGACAATGATTATCAGGACTGAATTGAAATAAATTTGAAATGTGGTTTTTCACAGACGCAGTTCTGTGCCTAACTATCAGCTTCTGCCAGGCTGTTACAGGCCCTCGGCTTTGATTTCTCTCCGTCTGCGGGTCGGGCAACAGTCTGATCCAACTGAAGTGTTTCACAGAATCCAGAATCAGCACTGGCCTGTTTCTGGTCTTATAAATGTGGGGCTTTTAATAATTAAGAGGAGAAAGGAAAATTTCCACTTTAAGTCTCACATTCTCTCTTTCTCTATCCATTTCTGACCTTGTTTTCACTCTACCTTCTTGTCTTTCTTGAGGTCTGGGTTGTGTCACAGCAGGTCTAATTTGTTTCTGCAGAGAAAAAAGGGAGGGTTGACACTTCCAGTTTTCTCTTACTCTCCTTCAGTCTACCATATTTTGTCTTGATGTATGCAAACATCCTTAAACAAGATAAATTTGAGAGCCTGTGGGCTCGTTTTAATAGAACGTCTAATTATAATACATAATATAGGCACTGTAGACTGACAGCACAACTAACATAAATAGCTTATATACTGTATACACTACAGGTGGTTTATGTTATAGAACTGTGGCATTAGGTTTTTTTCAGTAATTATAGTTCTGTACTGTATTATTCAGACTGCATTGTGTCTTAGAAAGACTGACTTATCCAAACACAAGTGATTTATGGGAGATGAGGTCATGCAGGCAAACTCAGATTACAAAGTTCATGTTACTTTTTAAAAAGTAGTAGTAGACATAGTAGAACATGCACCCTACATGTAACTTGTAATTACACATTAATTACCTGTTGCAATTAATTTTATTGATATATAACACTTCTCAGTACAAAATAAATAAATCTTACCAAGTATTTGTCTTGTTTTCCGGCAAAATGTCTAAACATTCCATTTACAAATTAAGATAACAAAAATGTTATGTAATTTTTTTAATTTAATTTAACAAAATTAAATTACAATTCAAAAGACAGACAATTTTGCTCACCCCATTGGAAGATGTTTTTCTTGTAAAAGAATAAACAATTTTTTTCAAAAAACAAGACTTAATAGATTAAAGGCACAATATGTATTTTTTTGCCGCTAGGGGTCGCTAAACAATAACAAAGTAGTTTGATGACGCAGTGAATGAGTGGAATATGTAGCTTGTCGTTATGTTGATTGATCTAATAATGTTTATGGGGAAATAATGTTTATGGATGCCTAAATGCATATTTTTAACATGACTGTGGTATGAAGCTGGGCGTGGCCGAGAATCACGGGCGCGATTGCTAATGAGAGACGGATATCAGTGGCACACACGAGTCCCGGGGATAAAGGAAAGAAGACATTTCATTCTTCAGCACTCACAAGTGCTGGAATACTATTCATACAAGTCAGTTTATTTGACTAATTAAAAATTGTGAGGTAACGCAATGCTGTTATTGTTGGCTGTATGAGACTTAACAGTAAGCTACATCAACATTAGAATATCATACTGATGATATTCGTCGTGTTGAGCTATATAATATTGATTAGTCTTATGTAGTCTACATTTGCTTACCTCGTCTAATAACGTGCAAGAGCGCCGTCTCTGTCGAGTCGAAGTTTGTTGCAAACCTCTCACCATCTCAGAAATGTTACACCTATATTAATCCTCATTTTATTTCTCCTTTTGTCCCAAAGTTTACTTGCCATGGTCCATAATGTTTGAATGAAACAACAACAGCGTGCCGGTAGACTTTACGCAGCTGTTCACGTCTATTGATACTATGCAGTACAAGCGGAAACCAGGGATAACGCAGATATTATGTCATTGACAGGCGCAAATGACAAGAGAGGGATGGGGCACTATTTAAAATTGTGATTTTCTCTGAATTTAGAAATTCTTGGAAACATTTAGGATAATATAAGTACATAACTGAATGAAATATATAACACTGTGCAAGAGGTTTTTGGATATTTTTATATACAATTTTTTACATATTGTGCCTTCAAGTAAAGTAAATCTTGATTTAAGAATGTTTAAATGTTTTACTGGAAAACAAGAAAACTTACTGAGTAAGAAAATGTTATTTGTAGTGTATCTTAAATAATTGTAAATTGTCTAACATTCATTTGGGAGTAAGCATTTTTTTTTAAATAGTGTAAGCTATTGAAAATAGAATACAACTCTTTTTATCTTACTTTTTGTTGTTCACTCTCTCTCTCTCTCACTCTTACACACACACACACACACACACACACACACACACGCACACACGCACACACAGATTCATTGACCTTCTGCTCCTTTCAGCAATGACTCACAGAAAGGTATTTACAGGCTACAGGACATTTGAAACATATGTGCTCCCTTCATTTTAAAACACACACAGACGTTCCAATCTTATCGATGCACCCCGAAAACTGCCTTTTATTTATGAAAGCATTCATCCACTAAAAGCTCTAAAATACCCAGAATTCCCCAAACACTGAGAGAATGTTTCAGAAATGTAATTATCTGCTCATTCCAATGAGTCATGTACCAAAACAATAGCACAAAAAGACATCATACTAAAAGGACAAAAAACTAAATATGCAGACTTATTATTCAACTCAACAAACTGCACTCCTGGACTACACCAACATACAAGGGCTTTGACCACGCTGCCCTCTGCGGTCAAACTGGTTCCAGACCACTAAACCAAACTCCAAAGCCACTGCCAGAGCACAATTAGACTTTCTCACAGATCAAAACCATGTTTAAACCCATCAAAAAATGTTTTTTTCTTCAAAAGAACCAACCACGAAAGCCAGAAAAAGTCGTTCAGATGTTGAATAAGCAGTTATATACTGAAGGACGGCTGATTATTTCAGCCCATAAGAAAATGAATGAAAAAAAGCTTTGAGCCCATGACTGTAATGTCCTTGATCTAAGACAAAAAAAAGTAGTCAATCCCACTTTCTGACTCATTCACATTTACATACAAGCACTCTTTCACTCATCCTCTCACTTCCTCTTTCCATGGCAACTGCCCAGCCATCTGTCATAAGCAACTGCTTTGACTTTGGTCCAAAGCTCCCATTTCTTTTCCTCAAAGGGTTAAAAAGCAAATAAAGAGGGGGAAAGCAGACAGTGACCAGCATGGCTACCATTTATTGACTCTCCCTTTTTAAAATCACATAGTTTGAGCCAAATGGAGACCTTATCAGAATACTTATTGCATGGCCTGAGGATGCTCTGCATGCTTTGAAGGGAGGAAGAGGGGATTTCCTGTCAGAGTACAAACTGTGTATGTGGGTTCTGTTCACAATTAAGCTATAAGCCATAAAAAAGAGAACATTTTTTCTAACTCCAGCCCCAAACCCCAAACCCCAACATGTTTTTCATTATTACTACGAATTGATCATCTGAAGATCCCAAAGTGTCCCAATTTACCCACTTCTAAAAACTGAAATTCCCGTGACTAAACCTTCTGCTACCTCTTCCTCTCCCCACTTTGAATGTTTTGAGTTAGCTGGGAATTTTGTGGTGGGATTACCAGGAAGTACCTTGTCAAACTTGCCTACGATTGGAAGGAAGCTATATCATTAAAAGATTAATGAGACACCGGTCCCACGCTCTCACTCTCTCCATCTCTCTCTTTTCTCCTTCAGAGTGCTTTCATCCTTCAGCTGATATGGCTCAAGGCACTTTGGCTTCCACACCATGGATAAAGAGTTTAGGATGCGACTTCGAGCGAGTGGAGGCAAGCAAACGAAAAGCGAGGCCAGAGGACAAAACTTCTCTCCAGACAGGTCTATCTGAGGAGAGCACTATTAGAAATCCCCTAGTGTTTTCAGGCCTTACATGAACTCTCTCTAAATGCCAAGTGGTGCACAAAAGAAAGAAAAACTGGGATGTAAAAGTCAGGACAAAGCAGAGAGAATAAGGGCACTTGAAAAGTTAATGGCTTTTTCACAACAGTGAGTTTGTGAGGGATTCCACAGAGCAGGGAAACTTGTCACAATTTGGAAAAGAGAGAAAATGTTCTGTCCTCTCAAACTGAACAACAAATAAAATCACATCGGCATGAGCATTCTGGCTTGAAATACAGATGATGGTTTTCTCATCAGAATGCAAACATGACCTTAATGCACATGCAAACCAACCATAGCTATTAACAAGATTTAACATACAGGGAGCTTTAAAAGAAAGGTATTTTTTTTTTTAACATAATCACCCACCCTTTATTCTCTCAATTGCACTGAATTGTGTGTCAGAATGAATCAAATTCATTGAAAACTTCACTTAAAAAGCTTAAAGCAAACAGCCAAACCAATGCAAAGTCCTCATTTCTGCACCAGCCTTTAATGATCTGCAGAAACCACCAAACCGCAGATTCCCGAGGGGTAATACCCACATTTCATCAGTGCAAACCGTCAACCTCTCTTTGAGACGGTCTTTCTGTTCTCTTAATCAAAAACCTTACTTTTCAGCCCTCAGAAGAGTTAACAGGAAAGCTTGCAGTGAGCTGATCTTACCTGTACGTACAGGAGAGCGTAGAGCTGCAGACGAAGATCCGCAAATCCAGAGAGGGCTGGAGCCGATGTGTAGCGCGGCAGGCCGAGGGTTGATCACTGTGTGGACGCCTGCAGCCAAGATCAGGCAGGTGTGCTCTGTCACGGGGGGAGGGGATGGAGAGAAGGACAGAGAGGGAGAGAGAGAGGACGAGAGAAGGGAGGGAGGGAAGAAAAGGAGAGAGGGAGGGGTTGATTTCTTCGTCCCTTTCAAATGAGACAATTGGAGAAGAACTTCCCCCGGTCTGGAGCGGTCCAAAAGCAGTTGGAGCAAGAAAAACAAGGGGGGGAAAAGTTGGGAGAGGAGAGGCTGGGACTATACAGGCATTGGCAGGCTCCCATACTGTGTCATCTGGTAAAGATAGGGAATTCTGGATACAACAAAAGCGTCTCCCTCCCTCCCTCTCGCGTACTCTTTCGGTGGACTTCATGCTGCTTTTTTTGCATGGTGGAAACATTCCCCTCCTTTCCACCCTCCATACTTTTGTTTCTTTTGAAACAAGAAACTTTTTCGGTGACCCGTAACCCCAACCGCACACACACGTAAAGCATTTCCAAATCCGTATTAGGCTTGTTTATTTGTACTGTGTAACAGGCATGGAAGAGCATTGAATGTGCAAATGGAGGTACCCAGAATGAAGAAGGAGGAGTTGGCTTGAGTTCAGCTAGTTACTGAAATCAAGACCCAGTTTTTCTTCTCTCTATATCTTTCTTTATTTCGGTTATTCTACATTTGCTTGACTTTCTCTCTTTTTCCTTTCAAAGTTGAAAGACTGCTGGATTGGTACGATTCAATCCTCCTAAATCAGATTGGGCTTTTGGGCTATTCTGGCACATTTTCAGGAGACAGGAAAGATAAGCTGTTCATTTGGAAAGGGATTAGTATTTCAGTCTCAAGCCTCGTTCACACTGACAGCAATTTTATCACACTGCATTACCGGCCATTTGAAAAGCTTTTGAAGATCTGATCACAAATGAGATTTCAAGTAAAAATAACATGTCATTCAATTGTGACAACGAATCAAGTTTTTTGCATCTGAAAAAAATCACATTTTGGATGGGAATATGTTATACAATGTGCATCCGTTTATATTACTTCATATCGATTATCAATGCAAAAATTAAACTCAGAATGACAAATATAATACAAACCAAATATAATAATTCAAAGTGATCTCATTTATAGGTATTCGCATGCAAAATTTGCATGCATATTTTGCTGTGTTTAGATATACACCAAACATATGTGTTCACCAATGGTGTTCGTAGCCAATGGTAACTGTTGTAATAATAACTCATGCTATAATATATATTTTTTTCACTCAATATGTAAAGAATGGATGGTTGGATATCATGCTCATCAAGACCCCTAAATAAGGTCTAGAATCAAATGAGTTTTGAACAGACACTTTCAGACTTTATCGGTGCTTAAAAAGATTTCTTCTCACTGACCCCTGAGATATTTGTCAGCTATAAGCACAGGTGGAGCCCTGGAGACACTGTGTGCTCCTTTAGCGGAAAGCTGGAGAGTGTGATGTGGCATCAAATCAGTGGCGGATGCAGATGATGACCTGTTCATCATCCCTTCCGGCCATCTGCCTTGGGCTGAGCTCAGAGTTAGAGTATTCGGCCAGTAAACCTGAGGCCAAATGTCCACATAAAACTTTTGCATGACCCACACCCTTCTATTTACCCGCTTCACATTCTGTCCTTCTTTCTCTTTTCCTCTCCCTTGCTGTAACTCTCTCACCGCACATGAATCTGTATTTAATATAATCTGGATTTTATTTTATTTTACCTTCGGTATTGTTCTTGGTTTTTGAGAATGAGGACATGTCACGCAACCTGACCATATTGCATTTCCTTCATTTGTGGCGCTTCTACCAAGTGACACGTGAATTTGTGCTGAAAGGTTGACGTCTTTGACGTTGACACCACAAGATATGAATTTTTTTTCTTTCTTTTTGCAAACTTTTTTGGGTCATGACTCATGAACCGCTGCTCTTAAAGATGCTAAATATATTTACTGACGAGATGTTTTTGCTGGCAAATGAAAGAATGACTACGGATTTTTTTTTTTTTCCCCTTTGCAAACCTGATTTCTCTTCCAATGCAGTCAATTATATAATGAACCAATGGGATCAAAGCAGATTACAGCTGTTGCATGAGTTTATCTTTGACACCACCAGCGTTCCCTATAGGATAGTTGACACAAGGGTTCCTGCTGGTGTCAATGGCTGTTTGGCTGCAAGTGTGCATACATACGCAAACTATAAACCCTAATGTGGAAACTATTACACTAAAAGCCCAAAGGAAGAGAGGAAGTTATTAGCTATGCAGGGCTTTAAAACCAAAGAGGAAAAAGCACATATACAGTATATATATATGTGTGTGTGTGTGTGTGTGTGTATATACATTGCCTGGCCAAAGTTGCTGTTTGGATTTAATTTGGCAAATACTTAGCAGTTTAGTTAGTAATTTTTGTCATTAATTAATCACCCTCATGTGGTTCTAAACCCGAAAGACCTTCGTTCATCGTCAGAACACAAATGAAGATATTTTTGATAAAATCCGATTGTTTTTGAACCACACATAGGCAGCAACGTCATTACTACCTTTCTGGGCCTTGAAAGGTGCAAAGACATTGTTAAAATAGTCCACGTGACTATAGTGGCTCAAGCTTAATGTTATTAAACAACGAGAATACTTTTTGTGAGCAAAAACAAAACAAAAATAACTACTTTATTCAAGAATTTCTTCTCTTCCCTGTCAGTCTCATATGCTGTTGACGTAGTATAAACTTTTTTTTCTTCAGTCAAAAAGAAATTAAGGTTTTTGAGGAAAACTTTCCATTTTTCTCCATAAAGTGGACTTCACCAGGGTACAACAGGTTGAAGGTCCAAACTGCAGTTTTAATGCAGCTTCAAAGGGCTCTACACCATCCCAGCCAAGGAATAAGGGTCTTATTTAGCGAAACACACTTTAAGTCAAACACCCTTTACAAAAACAGGTAAAACAAAAATTTTGGACGATTTTGGAGTTGGAGGAGAAAATGAGTTGGAATTTTCTACCCTACCCTGGTGCTGGGTTGGTACATCCGCCTACGTCACGCGTGACCTTTATAACGTCATTACGTAATGTGTATTGCAGAGCTGGTGCAAGACGAGCATTTGTGGTTAAAAAGTATATACATTTTTATATTTTTTAGAAAATGACCAATCGTGCATGCGTGTGATGCTGACGCAGGAGCTGGCCAATAATGAGTCGGCGTCCTTTAAGAGTCTGATGATAACTGGATCATCATTGCAGTGATTATTATGTTTCTAGCATGTTATATGTTTGGCAACAGTTGTTTTTTTCAAGGTTTAAGCTAGTCCTAGACTAAAATACATGTTTGAGCTGTTTTAACTGAAAGCACCTTGTCCTGACATGTCTTAAAATACACCAGTAATGTTTTTTTCTAAGGCACATTTATAAAAGCTACTTAAATGTCCTAATTAAACGAAGGTCTAATCCTGGCTTATTATAAGCCCTGTCCATAAAGTAAATAGACCATGAAGTATTAAATTATGTATTTAAAATAGTTTTAGATGCCGTATATCATGTCACACTGAAGGACATGCAATCTTTCCAAAGAATATTTCATGTCAGCTACCCATAAATTGGACATGTGAAAACCATGTACACACATTAAAATTTCCCGTAGGCATCCTGACCTGACAAAGGCTTTGAATCATTGTTATAAAAGTAAGCTGTGTGAGATCCCACGCCATTCAGTGGTTAGTTACACAATGCAAAGTGGAATCGGGACCGATGACTCAACTTTTGCAAGCAATCTGGATTCAATCTCAGAACTGGTTCAAAAGTGGCAAGAGTTAAGCTGCTCTGTCTGCCTTATGCTTGGCATAGATACCGATCTGCAGACCAGCCTCCAGACGAGAGACGTGATGTATGAATCTGAAAAGGGAGGTCAGAGTCTGTTAGAATCATCAGAACCTGCAGGCAGAGCGCTGACCAAACCACGACGGAGCAGCGCGGAGAAACCTGAACCTTTTCTGCTTCTGGAACAGCTGGGAAAAGATGAGGGGCAAGAGAAAAAAGAAAAACATAACAAAAAGTCAAAAGATATCAACCTACAATAGACTACGTGAGGTGAATAATATTTACAAGGGTGTTAAACCACAATGAAAACAGTGCAAAGGTTATTTACAAGTGTCCACAGTGAGTTTTGCACAAAGTATGTTGTGAAGCACGTGTGTGTGTGGCCATCTCTGTTCCTCCAATCCTGCACAGCCAACAATTTCCCAGCAGTGTTAGTCATTGACACACCGCACATAGTCCAATAATTTCATAAACCACTACGGTAAAATAAACCAATGTCATGTGAAAGTCGTAGTTTAGGGTTCAGTTACACTGATGAGAAATTCATTAATTCCTCTGTTGTCGTTGTTTTACTAATTTACTAATGTTAAAGTTGACCGTTTCTCGTCATTATGTATGCTGTATTGTCAGAAATATGCATCTTCATTTGACTGAATGATTTTCTAAAAATGTCACAACTGCATCAAGAATTTTTTGGAAACCAAAACATTGTAAGAGTGATCTATATATGAAGAGTGATCTAAATAATAATTAAATAAAATATTAATAAATAATATTTCTTTTATGTTAGCCACTTATATTCAGAAGAAAACTAATTTCATTCATTATAATCATTAGAAAAGGTAATATATATATATATATAAAATTAAAAAATTAAAATTACCCCATGATTTACTCATCCTCATGCCATCCTAGGTGTATATGACTTTCTTCTTTCAGACAAATACGATCAGAGCTATACGAATGTCCTGGCTCTTCCAAGCTTTATAATGGCAGTAAATAGAGGATGAGATTTTGAAGCCCAAAAAGTGCAACGATCCATTATAAAAGTTAACCACACGATTACGGCGGGTTAATAAAGGCCTTCTGAAGCGAAGAGGTGTGTTTGTGTAAGAAAACAATCCATTTTTAAAACTTTAGAAACTTCGATAACTGGCTTCTGACAAACGGCCGTATGCACGTCGACTTACGTCAAAAGAGTAACTCCTGACACGATGTAGGAGTAGCGTAAGCTTTGATGCCTCTCGCTGTTCAAACAAATAGGACTGTGCAACAAATTCAAGCTCCTCTTCTTTTATATCGAAATCTTCTGACATTTTTCTTTGAAAATTCTCGTTTTAGACTTCGAATTCGTGACCGGTGTTTAGTTTTGCTCCATCCTCTGCGCTCCCGTGTTCGTCAGTACGTCATGCGTCAGATCAGAGTTCACTCTCTTGCCATAAATCATTACGGCTGTCTGTAGGAAGCTAAGTTTTAAATATAAATATTTTTCTTACACAAATGCATCGCTTCACTTCAGAAGCCCAGACCTGTGAGGTTATCTTTTATGGTGGATTAATGCACTTTTTTGGGCTTCAAAATCTCATCTTCTATTCACTGTCATTATAAAGCTTGGAAGAGCAAGAACATTATTTAATATAACTCTGATTGTGTTCGTCTGAAAGAAGATAGTCATATACACTTAGGATGGCTTGAAGGTGAATAATGCATGGGGTAATTTTCATTTTTGTATGAACTATCCCTTTAATATTTAAATTTGATTTCTTTATTTATAAATAAATTATTATAAATATAATTTATAAATATATTTGTTCAGGCTATGTTCAATAATTTCTATGATTTTTTTTAATCAGTCTGATTTTGTGAAACTAACAACGGCTGTCATTAAAAGCTCCTCTAAACTAATCCCTGCATCACCAACCACAATCACCAAAGAGAACCAAGAGACCATCTGAAATCATTCCTTAAGACAAAACACAGCTGTGGAAGTATGGGAGGTAAGGAATGTCCGCTTATCTCCTATCTACACACTTTCTTTTAGATTTGTGCTGTTATTGTTTGTACGATTATATCCCTGCCTATATGTATAGCAGAAACATTTAACATTTAGCAAGCATTCAAAGCTTTACATTCATTTGCAAGACTTCCAAAGCTCAGTACATTTAGATTTTACAACCAAACTGTGTTGTCCAGGATGTGTGTAATCTCTTCGGTATCTTTGTTAGTGTATATTTGTTGAATATTTGAAATTCAAGAGGGTCCAGATGTGACAGATGACAGACCGCCTTGCTATTAACTTAATAACAAACTCAACAAACCACTAAACTTTATCCTCAGTAATTAAACTACAATTTCATGTAATTAATTACTTCATTAATTAATCTGGTATGTTGGTGGTCAAGTCAGACTGTTTTTCTTCAACCAAAAAAGCCATCCAGTATCAGATTCTCTGGTTCAGTCTGGTTTTGATTTATAGCTTCCATCAGACACCAAACAGCTTTTACTGCTGTCAACTCAGTCTTAAAAGCCCAAAAGAGCCATAAAATCTGTGTCAAACCAGTCAAAGCCCAGCAGAACCCCACAAAAACCTGTTTATAAATTCAACAGCCCCTATATAAAGGAACCCAGAGACCCGAATCTCCCCATCTAAGAAAACAGCGAGACCATACAAGAAACAATCACATAATAAACCTTTACAAAGCAATAACAAATAAAATCAGATTTTAAAAAGGGGGTAATGATGTGAGACTTTGTTTTTGTTGCAATTCACCTAAATGCCTTTTGACTTTTAAATTGGAGGGTTACTAATCAGTTTGAACATATTGTTTTGCCAGTCTTTCTTCATGAATAATTGAAGGAATTAGGTGAAATATTCATTTAAAAAAGCAGAAATGGTCTATTGTTGGATTTGAGCACAGATTTAAACAGACTGACAGCCTGAATTATTCACATTCTGTCTAATGTCACTTTCATCTGCATTTTTAAATTTGTTCAATTATAAAAGATGTGTCAGAGGTGGGCTGGATTCTGGCCGAAAAGCTGAATAAAACATGTTGTCTAAATGTTTTTAGTGTGTGACAAAATCAAATGAACCAAAATAAAAAGCTTAAATATGTTATCTGAGGTACACAGACTCATAATTGTGGATATATGTGAGAAAAAGTTCTATGGAAAAATCCTGACAGACAGTAAAAATCTGATGATGTCTTTACCAGTCTCGTCAAGATCGCAGGCGTAGTTTGGAATGTCTGCAGTAGTTTGTGTGTGTGTGTGTGTGTGTGTGTGTGTGTGTGGTCCTGATTAACCCTATGTTGTGGGGTCAAATTGTCCCCACAAGGATGGCAATTCAAAAAATCCTTGTCCTTGAGGGAACATTTTTTTGTCCCCATGAGGAAAACAGCTTATAAATCATACTAAGTGATGTTTTTTTGAAAATATAAAAATGCAGAAAGTTTTCTGTGATGGTTATAGGGTTAAAGTAAAGGGATAGAATGCACAGTTTGTATAAAAATCCTTATGTCTATGGAATGTTTCCATACATGGAAATCCAACATATATCTGAAAACAATTATATTTTAAGAAAACAAGTTAATATGTTTCACAATGTTGCTTTTCAATTGAAAACAAAAGCAAGACTACCCCTTTGAAGAAATAAAAATCAGTTAACAATATATAGTAACAATACTTTTCCACTGTTTTAACTTATCAGCGCCAGTTAACGCATTCATATTTTGGATCAGTAAAATACAGTAAAAACTAGCAAGACTTTTCTCCTCCGCAGCTGAAAGATGGAAGTTTTTAAGAAACCCAAGAGATCCAAACGTCTGCAGCGCATCACCGAAAAAATGTCAGTGATAACAACATAAACAGATGCTTCCACCCTGAACGCACACAAATGACACAAAAACACACCCACACCCCAAATAACATCCAATATACATATACTCTAGCCTACAATACTATGCACACACACCCTGACAAGAAAATGTATTAGGCAATACCAGAGGAATGTACAAATTCAGGGGAGATTTGGAGTCTGGCTGGTCAGGAAAGGGCCGGTGGAGGGGAAAAAGATTCAGAGTCCACACACCAAAAAAGAGAATGATACTCCTCCTGTCTTGATGCAAAGTTAATCATTTCATTAGTAATATCTCCTTCATGTGATGTAACTATGTTTCTCCAAATACTGTGTTTTAAAGTGATTGCTTGTCTTGTTATTGCTTTTTCTCTTTGTGTCTGCCGCGAATGAACGTTCCCATCAGCTTATTGTTGCCAGACCTCTGCAATCCTGTTGATTTTATCGAGGCCTTGGCTCAGCACTCCTGTCTAAAGTTTGAATAAACGGTCGAAACACCCTGCTCTGTACCAGACATCTTGAACCATTATTCTTTTTTCTTTTTTTTATCGTTCCCTGGTCTTTCAAAGACATGCCTTATCACACAACAACACACCTCTTTGAAGCTCAGAGAATCTAAACTGGCAGTTTCACCAAGCAAATATGTTACAGTGAAAGTCAACAAATAACACCAAAATCTAGCTTGTACGGAAAAAAAACAAACATTTCAACAAGATTATGGGAGTATCTCGCCACCCACCCACCGTGACGGCTGCCATGCTTATAAGTGCATCGTTAGCCAGCAGAATGACTGACGGGGAGTTGGGCTGAATAGAAGGTCAGCCATCTTTCTTCAACTCTGTTCTGAATGGAGCTTTCAGCCTTTCTCTGTGACAGTCGCCCAGAATGCCTGGTAACACTGACTGCCAGACGAAACACTTCCTTTGTATATGTCAGGCCTCGGCGCCTGGCCATCATTGCGCCTGTTTTTATCTTGTTGCGTGCATTTGAGAAAAAAAGAGAACATGATGATTATTTTTTATCCATTGTGGGTGCCAGTTTCTGTGCAAAACGCATCGAAATTATGTGGACTTCATTGATTTTTAGACAAAGTCAAAGCATCACTCTGTGCTCTTTGTGGACAAGGTCATTCTATAATGCACTACAATGCTTATAAGACTAGAATTTGCTTGTTAGCTTAGCAAAATGCTAAGGTGAAACTCTATTGAATTGAATTGCGAACCACATCAATCCCTAAGCATTATTAATGCAATTGTAATTGCAGTGTAAAGGCTGCTTTAGATGCATCTTCTGTGCCTCTATTGCGGTGTAAAGATTGTTGTTGAATGGATTTTAGTTGGTATTTTTGGTTTCATTTGATTGGTAGCGCTATAGCCTACCATGTCTTATTATTTTAAATGAATTTATTGGTTAAATGTAATAATTTTGACATTAAAGATGACTCATACATCTAATGTTAGGGGAAAAAAGCCCACATAATGGTAAAAATGCCCCTGGAAATAAACTTAAGTAATAAAAGGGTTAGTTCACCCAAAAATGAAAATTTTGTCATTAATTACATTATTATTAATTACGTAAACAGCGTAAAAGAATGACGTAGAAGAGAAGATGTTGTTGAATTTGTAAAGTTTGTAACTTTATTTGAAAGTTATTTTTGTTTTGTTTTTCATGAAAAGTATTCTAGTCACTTCATAACATTAAGGTTGAACCACTGCAATCACGTGGACTATTTTAACAATGTCTTTAGTACCTTTCTGGACCTTGAAAGTGATGGTTAAACAGCGGCGGAGTCAGAGAACTCTCGGATTTCATCAAAAAATATCTTAATTTGTGTTCTGAAGATGACTGAAGGTCTTACATGTGTGGGTGACATGAGGGTGAGTAATTAATGACAGCATTTTTCATTTTTGAGTGAACTAACCCTTTAAATGGAATGAAAAAGTTCATTTCTGTAACAGCTATAAACTAACCATTGCACAGAATATGAAAAGCTTTGGGAGTCAGCTGTCAACGACAGCCCTAAACCAGTGAAGGTAACAGCACAAAACAAAATAGTGTCTAATTATCTTGATTTATAAAATCCCAGAAAATTTTTGTCAATGTCGCACACTCTTACATTACTGTCACCCACAAATTTGCCTTTAGAAAACGGAGTCTGTCTGGGATGAATGAAAACCTGATGTCACTGTGAATTATCTCACGTGCCCAGTGGGGCTGGTTTCCCATCATCCTCCAGTGAATATAATAGCAGCTCAGTCTGTTTCTCTTGGACGTGCGTGTGTTTGCACTACAGTTCGCATATATTCTGGGCTGAATACTTCACATTTTCATAACTAAGATCAAGTGCCTGTGGCTTGCTTTCTGTTGCCACTAAAGAGTTTTGTAGAGAATGAGTTACCCATACTCACACTGAGTGTGACAAAAAAGAGCGAGCGAAAGTCTGAGAAGCAGAAATGAATCCTAACTGTAATAAAACTAGATTTTCACATTTTTAAGTGGATTTTCACAATGCAAAACTTTGAGTGGTTGCTAGAATTTTTGCTATTCAGTTGCTAAGATGTTCTGGATTGTTTCTAGAGGTTGGTTTGAATCCCTAAACCAAAGTATTATCAAAAGAAGCCTTATGTGTCTACACCACACGCGAAAACTTGAGCAGTCTAAACTGTGTGATACAAAGTGACTGTTGCAAATCAATTTGTTCTTTATGTCAGAAGTAGCGTGAGCTCTTGAAGTACGTCCGAAAGAGAATGGGGCATCAATTTACTGTCGGGAATTCGCATCCAGTGTAGACAGCATCACTGATTATAATGGGTTGTATTTTCTTCTGTCACATTGCGCCGCTCGTGTCCAGTGTAGACACAATGTTATTGAGTGCTAATAGGCCTTTTCACAGCAGCGCCATCTTTGATTTTTAACGAGAATGACAGCGAGGCTGTGAGGGATACGGTGAGTGGGTTGTACGGTTATTTAATGGGTTCTGCTGACGAAACACTGAAGAAATTTCAGTAGACAAAAAACTTCAGAAGACATGAGCTGTGGAAAATTATAAATGATCTAGGAGCTTTATACAGCTTTTTACAGCAGATGCCATTGAAAACACGGTAAGTATATGCCTCGCTTTCATATCTGTCATGGCGCTGCTCTGAATAAGGTATATAAATGATGTCACACATCTGCAAAACTAATCACTGTTTTTGGCATTCACAATGAGTTCACTGTAAAATGATTTTTCAAAGTTACAGGAAATTCTATTATTTCACTCTTTCGAAATTTCATGTTTAATTCAATGTGTTACTTGCTGTTTCTAATTGTGTGTGAAATCTACTAGCAAAAAAATTGAAAATTGTGTCTACACTCATTTTTTTTTGTAAGTGTATGTATTTTTGACACTTTGGATCCCAGTATATTTAGCTGTGCTGCAAACTCAAAGCTGCTGACTGATGGATCATAGATCTGCTGTTTCTGTTCTACATCACTATGTATCCCTTTCAATCCATGTATGTGAGACCGTGTGTTCGTATGTGGTGGTCAAGCTCATTCAATGAATTTCTCATGCTGGCAGTGTAACTCACATCTCGACTGATCAGTGTGTGAACTCTGCTTACCCACTACGACTCCAGCGGCGCTTCTGCCGCTCCTCTCATCTCCGTTTGGCTCTGTTTCCTGAGGCTTATCTCGTATCGATACACAACTTCTCATCATTTCTCCATCTAAACAACTGTTGTGTGCTGCAAAACATAAAATAAAATAAAAAAATCATATTTTAATTAAAATTGTATCTTGTTTGAAAAGTCTTAATATTTTTGGGGATTGCATGTACATTTATCCTGTTTAAAGAATGTTTTTTAATTCAAAAATATTGATTAATGCAATTTCTAATTAAGGCTGCAGCAAAATTAGGGATTCAATTAACATGCATTTAATGTTTAGTTAACAGCACAAAGAAAGGTTTAGTTCAACATGTTTTAATACAGACACTTGATCCACGAACTGATCAGCGTCATGAGTTCACATGTTTATATGATCCTAATGAGTGATAACGGTAAACAGATGTGGCTTCCTGTTCGCAATGGAGGAGCTCAAGCATAAGGTCTGTTTCACACTGCATGCATATGCAGAACTTAAGCAGCACAGCAGTGTAACTGCAATAGCAGACTTTGGTTTGATAAATAAATACCATTCATACGTTTGGGGTTTATATATATATATATATATATATATATATATATATATATATATATATATATATACATATATTAAGTAATTAATACTTAGTCAGTAAGGATGCATTAAATTGATCAAAAGTGACATTTATAATTTTACAAAAGATTTCAATTTCAAATAAATGCTGTTTGTTTGAACTCTATATATTTATCCAAAGATCCTGATTAAAAAAAAATGCATGGTTTCCACAAAAATATTAAGTAGCACAACTGTTTTCAACACTGATAATAAGAAAAAATATTTCTTAAGCAGCAAATCAGCATTGCATGATTTCTGACGGACCATGTGGCTGAAGACTGGTGTAACGCCGGGAACACTCGGACGACAGGAGACGGAGGATACAAATAACAAGCAGGTTTAATTCAGGAGTACACACGGAACAGAGTGCGCTACGCGCAAACAACAACCGACAATGACTAACGAACAGACAGGAACTTAAATACACGGAAGAACATGAGACACAGCTGCGGGTGAATTGACAAAGTGATAACAGGTGATAATAACTAATAGGACATAGTGCAGACTAAACTAGACATGATGACACGGACTGTGACAACTGGAGTAATGATGCTTTGACATTACAGAAATAAATTACATTTTAAAATATTTGAAATTATTAAACAGTTATTTTAAATTGTAATAATATTTAACAATTTTTTATTTTATGGTTTACTGTTTTACTGTATTTTGATCAAATAAACGTGGCCTTGTTGAGCATAAGAGACTTTTTTCAAAAACATTTAAAAAATCTTATCAACCCGAAACTTTTAAATGGTATAGTATTTTATCCTGTGCTTTACTCTGCACTTTAGACTCTGAATTGTTTAAAGAACAAAAGAGGGTGCACTCAAAAAGCGGAGAGTCAAAGATTCAAGATGGATCATGCTGAGAGGTTTGAAAGCTAAATGAAAAATGATGAGTCTGCTAATATCACCTTTAAATGCCAGATGGTATATCAAAGCCTCTGTGCATAACATGACTCGACACACACAGGCATACACACACAATTATTGAAGAGCCCTCCAGGCTGCCTCAATGTGATGCAGGAAACACATTAAAACAATAATTAACTTCTAGAATACATCCTGTTTCTTCTGAAGGCCTCGTACTTGCCCAAACAGACACTCGTGCAGCAATTTAATACAATGTAACACAGTTTGGGATGCTCTATTAAAGGTGTTGTAAACTCATCATCACTGATTGGTCTGTGTTTATGAAGTCTCCAGCTTCGTTTCTGAATGTCACAGTTTTAAAAGCTGAAAGTTGTGAGGAGTGATATGAATTACTTTATGTGCAGTGCGGTATCCCTCCTCACAGTAAAGTTTACAAACTGGTCTGCCACAGCTGGAAATCACATTACTGAACGTCTACAGGCCTAGAGAAAGCTGTGTCATGAACGATTACCCAACTTCCTAGAGGCAAATGGTAAACCATATTTGTGTTTACACCAGCATTTCCCCCTCAGCTAATGAAGCCACCGTCCTAATTCCCATTGACGCACATAAGACAGAATTAAAAGGAAAAAATTACAAAAGAATGGGAGGACAAGCACAAACTTTGGAGTGCTTAGGTAATGTCTGCTCATGAAGGAAACATTGTGTTCTGCAGCATATTTTTTGTCCAGTCAGGGCAACAATAAAAAAAGGAGAGAGAGAGAGAGAGAGAGAGAGAGAGAGAGAGAAAGAGAAAGAGAAAGAGAAAGAGAAAGAGAAAGAGAAAGAGAAAGAGGGGGGGGGGCAGGAATTGCACAAGACTATTTTATAAGTTTTTTTTTACATTTCCTAAGGAGAAACTCACGTCCACAATGCCAAACTTTTGCTAAATGCTTGCTAAATTGTTCAGATTGATTGTTAGCACATTGCTAAGCTGTTGCTAGGATGTTTTGGGCATTTGCTAGGTCATTGTTTACTGGCTCAAGAGAAAATTCAATTGTCTGTCAAGAAAAACTGCACGTCTGATTACTTAAAAAGTTAACACCCAACAAGCTATACAATTTGACTTATGATTTAGGGTCCAGAACACATCATGTTTCAAAGTAACTGCAATACCGATTCTTACCTTAGCTAGCACCATGTGTTGCATGTTAAAAGGTCTCTGTATGATTGAAAGGTGATGGTAGGGGAGAAAAAAAAACAAAGAAAAGAACACAAATATGATGAGACAAACTGTTCTGATCAGTTTTATATTAAAAAGTACCTTTTCTTGGTTTTCTTTCTTTTACTTCTTCACAGTGGCATCATTTAGTAGAAAAACAACATTATAAAGCTTAGGAAATACACTATAGGAACGTGGAATTCTTATAAAAACCCTAAAGAGGACACCTGAACGCTCAAGGGTCTAGTAATCTGGCCTCACAGAGAACATTTGGGATAAAACCAGGCAGGGTGTAAAACAAGCTCACTGACCTTTGACCTCTTAGCTTTAACACTTGCAGTCATATGACCCTATAAAGGCATTGTTAATGGCGCTAAACCTTGTTTACTTCACTCGGTAAATGTTTCTAAGGCCGGAAAATATGCTTGCTATATGTGAGAATAAAAGATAAAACAGGTATATTGTAAAATTACATAAATCCCACTTAACGTAGCTAATAATGATCAAGTTACAAAAAGGTGGCCATGTAATGTCTTTGTTCTGCAATAATCAGTTAAAATTTTCAAATAACCTGAGATGAACCAATCCTGTATCACACACACACACACAGTGGAGAAGAAAGGAGGCGTGGCAGGACCACATATGCCTGCATGGAGCTTTCCAGGACAGAGAAACTGCTTCATTTATATGCTTTTATATGCTTACATGCTTATTTATATGCTTATGAATATAGTTGCATGCATTTGTATAAATTCTATGTGAAACCGCACATGAACCGCTAATCCTCTTGTGGAGCCTGTATGTGTTTAAATGAGAGACTTTTCATTTGCCGGTTTGCAGGGAAGAAGAGAAAAAGTAATGGTGAGAGAGATTGGGGGGCTGTACGTGCAAATACATACATGTGTCCATACGTACAAGAGTGGGTGTGAGTGTATAGAGGTCCGTCTGGCTCCCATGGTCCTGTCTTCGACTCTAACTCTCTTGCTCAGTTGCCACCTCCCCCTTTCTCTCTCCTCCCTCTGTTCTGTCTCTCTCTCTCCTTCTCCTCTCCACTGACTCAAGCGCCACCTCACTTCGGCTGCGGTAATAGCAGAGTCACTCAGTGCTGGATTGTTCAGGGGTCACTTGACCAGCGGCCCTGCTCAATCTCAAGGACCAATCTTCAAATTTATTAAATCTTTCTTTTATTTAAATGAAGTGGGCAGATGATGTGTGGCAATATCATGTTAAAATTATCTTTTGCTCTTCAAGTGATCAGATTACTTTAATAAATTGATGAATAAAATTGACAGTCGGGTTTATTTAGTTGTGATTCGATCAAAACATGACAATAACTGAAAAGATAAAGAAGAGATCATTGGAAGTTGTAAGCACCACAAAAGAACAGAAAGATGTTTTCACTCATTCATTTGCAAGATTCCCTAGTTCCATGTGACCAAGGTCTTATAGGTCCTCCTGACCAGTGTTGACCTGATTTTCTGTTTATTGACCTGGACAGACGCTTTGTCTCTATCCATTTATTCCTTTTCCTTTTCCAGGGTGGGGTTTCATTTCCTGGCTTTGTGTTTGCAGACATTCTTCATTGGTAACTAAGTTCAGGCCCTCTGTTCATTAAACGCCACAGGCTAGACTGAATCTTAATGGAATCACAGATGTTAGCATTAGCATTAGAAGAGCAGGAGGCTTTTGTGGTTATAGTGTTCCTCACGATTTTCAGAATTTCGTTTACTTTTAAATTTACAGTGCTGAACTATCTACTTGGAGCAACTGAATTTTCAGGCAATGCAACAGTCAGTGACCTGCATTGGGTTCACAAAATTTGAAGATGTCTGCAATCTGAGCTCAGGTCCCAATAATCTGTTTGCTCCTATATATCCTATCTTAGCTCACATTATGCCAGGACTGCCACAGTCACACACACCTAAATGCATCGTGGATTACCAGATCCAACACTGTCATTCAACTATTCAAAATGTTACCTGTTACACGTAAAAGACAAAGACAAGCGACAGAGATAAATCTGGATCTACTAAATTGAGCATGATTTGTCACATCACTGCTGCCTGTGATTGACAGAAACACAAGTGAAAAGTAAAAAACGTTGGGTTTTTTTTCGGAAAATTTTCTACAAGCAGGTAAAAGAGGTTTTTTTCAAAGCAGGGTTGGCTAAGACTGATTGTTACATAAGCATTTAACTGTATTATTTGTAGTATTGGTATCACTGAAAGAAAACAATGCATTCAAATATTCTAAATAATTATAAATATTAAACTGCTTCCTGGCAAAGTTATAAATATATAAATAGTGTGCAGCAAAAGGGGATTTTGAAATAGGGTACATTACTCAATCGTTTTGTGTTTGAAATATTAATAGTAGATATTTCGCAATGATTAAGCACACCACATTTGGTAAATTGTGCCACTGGAATTCATATTTCTATAGCCCTTTCTTTATAATTTCAGTTAATAGAAGACATCCTAAAAAATAATTAGGAGAATCAACTATCTCATTTTTCTTTGCTTAGTGGACAACTTAAGTAAAACGTGTCATAGCTTACCAACCCTCCTATTTGTAAAGAGTAAAAAAAATATTTTAAAAAATGTGCACATTGGTCTGGTTTTAGTAAGATAAACTGAACAAGTAAAAAGAAAGAGTAAAATTAAAATTGTGAAAAGACAAAAAATATAAATGATAGGGGTCAGGGTCCTGCTGGACTGTAGGGAGGTTCTGGAAGAGTCATTCACCTTCCTAAAATCCTTTTTCTGTCTTCCTGACTTCTTTCCCTCTCTCCCTCTCTCTCTCTCTCTTTCTCCAGCTGTCTCCCTGTGCCACGTAGCTTTCCTGCATTATTAGACAGATGGAATTCACCAACCCTACACATGAAGCTGCTATTTGCTTTCTTTCCATCTCATTTCTCTCTCACTTTGTCACCCCTTCCCCCTCTTCACTTCTCTTTCTTTGTATTCCCTGACTCATTCTCCACTTACACACACTCATATGGTTTGCTTAAATAGTCTCACTTAATTGAAAGTAACCTCAAGACTTTGGCAGCACCCTGACAAATTTAGTCATATCTTTGACCAGGCACATAATATCTGTTTTAACAAGTCAGGTAAAAATAATGCCCACAAATATTCAAGATTTGGGGGCAAATGTAAAATTCTACTTTCAATTGTTTTAATAGGACACATTAACTGAAATTCCTTTTTGGTATAACCAGGAGAAATACAAAAAAAGTATGTTGCAAAGCTATGTATCTCACAGAATTTTTTAAAAATATACTCTTCTGCCATCTATTGGTGAATACAACCAAGTACAAGTGTCTCTCACAATGTAGTATTCTCCTTAATTCTGGACTCATCCTGACTGCATAAACTCGAGAAAGACACTCAGAAACTTTCAACTAACCATGTTTGTTTGCAGTGGATTTCTTTCCTAAAAACACACACACTCATATTGGAATTGCTTCACAATCCATCTACGCATTTGTCATTGGCGTAGGTGGACTGTATAAGTCCCATGTGAGAGAGAGAAACAGCCAAGTTAACCTCGGGCCAAATTCTGAATAATGTTCTTTTCTTCACTTCAAATCTGGCAAGAATAACCAAAGCCAAGCAGCAAACCCTGCCAAGTATTTACCAAGAAAAACATAACAAGCAATTTTCAGAAAAACACTTTTCTTTTTTTTTTACTATGGATAATGCAAAACATACTGACAATATTTTATCTACTTGTCATGATGAATTTCCTTGTTGAAAGCTATAAAAGCATGAATTTTCAACAGTTTATCTTTGCAGTGTGCCCTTGAGCTATTAAAGGTCATGAAGAACCACTTTGGCAAATCAGTGCTGATATAACATTGGCCAGAGAAAGAGATAAAGTGCCAAGTTTGAAAATGGATGTTTTATTTTCATAGGTAATACACTTTATGAAATACACTTATGAAACATTGAATAAAATAATATCAAGAACTGTCTTGTCCTGGCAAAATTTCTCTCTGTTCTCTTTGGTGTTCAACAACGTGTCACATTTCAGTGATGTAACAGTTGCAAACATCAATGCATCTTATGGAAGTCAGCAAGACACAGACAATTTGGTCATTTTTTGGCTTTTATTTGAAAGAATCAGTGAAGCAGCAACAGGAAGGTATAAAGAATTGGGTATCAAGAATGGATCGTTACCCAGGCCGGACTCAAATCCGTGCCACACACTACACAATCCTGTTTTGTAAGGTCTATAGATCAGTGCCCTATATGACGTTTGCAGGCACATCCTGATTTTGCTGAGTTAGAGTTCCTAGGTAAACATATTTTGTTGATCCTGGAGTAACATTCCTGTCTGAAAACTATATTTAGTAACTATATCCCTATCCCTAAACCTAACCTATACCCATACATAATCCCTAAAGTCAGAGGGAAATGATAGTTAAACAACACTGATGTAGAAGCACCTAACCCTGGTTTTAAGCCTAAACTTGACATAAACGGTAAACTTGTTACTCAAATCTGACTGGTGGATGGGAATGTTGTTTCAGGATCAACAAAGATGTTGATCCAGGAACATATTGCACTTGGTGAAATCAGGCTCTGCTTTTTGCAGTCTATATTTCTTCCTGGTCACCTTTATGCTTTCTGTCCTTATCAAAAAACAAGTTCACTACGTTTCTCCATGATGGTACCAGATGCCACTTGGCTCTGTTAAAGGTCTTCAGTCCAGACAAGAAAGAAAAACCAAGCTAAAGCCAGTAAATTCCACTTCTACCCATATGATGACCATTTCCAGGGCTTCCTGAACAATTTAGTTTAGTAAAACTGCACCACCTGAAAGCCTCGGAGGCATCGGAAGGCCAATGTGTCCAGGTGGCCCAAATCTATCATATTATATTCCAGGTGCACCTTGACTAGGCGGCTAAGGGGAGACTCGTTGCCTCGACCCCAACAGAAAGAATCGCGTGGAATTACATGGATCTTGTTGTTCGCAAATGTTGCAGAGTGCAGCCACAATGGGAGCTGCCGTGGTACCTGTTGTAAGGCATTGTGACTCATGTCTAGCTGATGCAGAAGTGGAAGAACCCGGAAGGCACCAAGGGCCACCTTGGTAATCTTGTTTCTTGCTAGTCCTAGGTGCTCCAACTGAGGCATTGAGATAAAAGCATCCTTAGTTATGCTAGATATGAAGTTTCCCTCCAAGTTGAGGGTCTTTATGGTACGGGGTAGATGGTGAGGAACCTCCTTCAAAGAATTGCCCTCTAGATTTAAACTCTCAAGGTTACTGGCATTGACTAGTGCTGCCTTCCCAAGTCCTTTATCAGTCAATCTATTTGCACTTAAATCCAGAACCTGTAGCTCCGCCTCACCCCAGAACATGTCACCTTGGAGACTTTGAATGTGGTTGCCTCTAAGATAGAGTTCTCGAAGACTGAGGGGCAGCTGTAGCGGAACAGAGGAAAGCTGGTTGTTGGAAAGCGTAAGTGTTCGAAGTTTGCCCAAAGGAAGAAGAATTCCCGGAGGGATAGATTTATTCTCTAGGCTATTGTTGCTCAGGCTGAGGATCAGAAGGCTTGGGCAGCGCCCAAAGGCTGCATCAGAGATTACACTTATCTGGTTCTCATCCAGTCGCAGTTCCTCAAGAGTAACTGGCAGGTCGGTGGGAATGCTTCGGAGAAGGTTCCGTTCCACGTATAGTCTCTTAAGGCTCTGGATCCCTTCAAAGGCACCCTCGATCGACGCATCTGTTAAATGGTTGTTGCTTAACACAAGGAACTCCATGGAGTCGTACTCGGAGAGCAAGTTCAACTGAATACTATCGATGTGGTTGTTCATTAAGAGAATGTAACGGGAGTTGTAAGGAATTCCATAAGGTATTTTTCCCAAATCTTTGTCAGAACACTGCACAACCCTAGAAAACAAGAGATCAAATTACATGTCAAATTACAGCATAGAAACTGAAGTTATCCAGCAACACTCAGTTGGAAAATTCTTAAGCATGTTGGTTTAAGACCTAGTAGAAACATACCTCCCATAACAGGAACATTCAGAGGGACAGTAGTGATCTTCAAAATAGGGAAAATACGAAGGAGTTGTTAGCTTCAATTTCCGCTCCCGTTTGAACTTTTTCACTTTCTTTGCTTTTTTCAAAACTTTGGTTGACTTCTTCGCCTTTCCTTTGATTTCTTTTTTTTTCTTCGCTTTTAGAGTTTTATTGTCTTTAAGTTTGGCTCTTGCTGCTTTGTTTTTTGGTTTGGCCATTAAAGTACTAACAGGGGTCTTTGCAGTGGGTCCTGCCCTTGCTGCCATTGCTGTGACGTCAACACTCTCTTCCTCCAGTGGGTGGACTTTAGAGCTGCTTGTCACATTGAGTTCCACTCTGAGGTCATCATTTGTGCTGCTTTCATTTACTAGTAAGTTTTTTCCCATTGCCTCAGTTAAATTTACAATGTGAAGTTTAGTGGTTTCAAGAGTAGTTTCAGAAGAAAGTGCATTATTGTTTGTGATAGACAAGGTCTCAGCACTTGCTTGTCTTTGTGATGTGGAGGAGGATGATGGAAGTAGAGTAACTGATTCAAGTTTCGAGGCAGTGGCCATGGTAGGGGGAGTGGTATATTGATTGACTGTTGGAGGCAGATGTTCCTCACCCTCCACTTCTTGTGAATAGGTGGTATTCCATGCAGTGAGGTCAGGTTTGAAAATTATATCCGACATATTCTGTCCTTGCTGATCATCTTTTTCTTTGACTTCCTTCTTTATTACATCACGCTCTGTGGGCCCTCTTGTTTGTTTCTCCATTTCTGCATTCTTCATACCATGCTTTTTAGTTCTCTTACTGTGAACTGTGTCTGTTTCTTCCTCACTTCTTTTCTCCTTTTCAGTGTTGAGATCCTTCATCAACTGATCAAGTCTCTGCGAAACGTCTCCTTCTGCAGATACATTCTGCAGAACTATCACATTTACACCTATAAGAGGGTAAAGCACCTTTGTGAACTTTACGAACAGGAATAAATGATTCAGTTGCTTTTAGGACATTTCCAACTATAATACCTTTAAAATAGATAGATCATTTGGGCAATCTACATTACATGATTAAATAATTGTACTGTGAGTCATGATGTATCACGACAATACTGACAAACTACATTTTTTCATATTACAAATACATTTACATATATGAGCTGAGCATAATGCATGTTCATTAGTCTATGTGCATGTCGGAATTGTGTACCAAACCTTAAAACACAGACCTAGCAAAATAAAATGTAAAAGTATTAATTTAATTAATGAGTAAATAAGGAACACTTACTCGGCTGAAGCACAAAAGTGTGTACAGGCACAGCAAAAATCCAAAACAGCAGCATTAGTGGCTTCATTTTTGGCTAAAAAATGGCTAAGGAGAAGAAAACAATTCTCTAATTAACATATGAAAAGTTGATCGTTAAATTTATTTGTCTGCCGTAATGGTCTGTGGCGATTAACCAAGCACTTGGAGAATGAAATAAAAATGAAATGCCTGACAACCTTAATAAAGGTGCCAGGAAGCATCTGAACAGCTTCCATTTACAAGCCGTAACTGATCATATGAGCAATAAATCCAGATCTTAAAGATTTTTTTAATGAGATCGGCCCGGAAGGCACAGCTTACCTGGAGTGTGTTCAAGATGAGTATGTGGCGTCCTTCAGATGTATAAGTCCTTGTACTCTTCAGATAAGGAAGACATGCTGGCTTCCTGTGTTGCACAGACTGTCTTTACTGCACCGAGAATGACTCAGTACACACATACACAAACAAATAGATGCGCATACGGACTAATGGATGCATTTAAAGACTTTCCTTCTGCCTAATGCAAATTCCACATACACACTCAGGAAAATGATACTCTCTTGAGTAATAGCTCTCTTCAAAGACACTTATCATTACAGGAATTTTCTCACTCACACACTAGATCCAGATCGGATCATCTCAGGGGAATGGAGATAGACATACCAGATTGAGAGGTCAAAGGTCAGGATTCATTTTAGGATTCACACTATTTGTCTTACATTCACAGACACCAGTGCCGACCCACTGGCACCACAATAACATGTGTTTCCCTAAAAGGGTCTGTGACATTTGACATTTTCATATTTATTCACATAGAGCTGTGTGAGGTGAGACAAAAGTTTTTGATGGAGAAAGTTAAGCTAAAGGGCATAACAATTCAAGACAGAGTATTCAAATGTAAAAGTTTAAGAATCTGTCATTGCAAAAACCATTTTGTTTAACCTCTATTTTAAATTTCATTATAATAGATACAAAACATCAAACCATAGCCAAGTGCAAACAAATGTTGCAAAAACTTTTCTCAGAAACTCTGAGGCATTTCTGCAAGCCACTGCCTAACTCTGACTCCGACTCTTTGTCCCAGTGGAGCTTTATCAGATGCAGATTTATCCAGAGTGTGAGAAAATAAAAATATGATTAATTAAATAAGATGTTTGCTGTTACCAGCAAGCAGCAGGAGAGGAGCGTGTGAGCTGGCAGGCATATACAGAGACAAAATATATGAATAAAATATTATCTGAACAATATTATTAATTCACATAATTATCAAATGTATTTCTCCAAAATATTTTTTTTCCTCTGACATTTTCCATGGACCCCCTAGCACCCACTTGAGGCCCCCTGGAGCACAGTTTGAAAACCCCTCCTCTAAATCATTAGGACAAGTATAAATCATCAAGAAAAGTATTTCTATGCAACTTACTAAATAAGTGGACAACCATGTAGCCCTTCACAGGCAAACACAATGGTCTGCACTCAATTTTTTTAATGATGATAATAAAACTTATTAATTTAATGATGATGATAATACTTTAATATATATACATCATCTAAAATACAGATTAATTGTCACTTTTCCCAGGTGTATGATATATATATCATACTACACCCTCTGCTGTATTTTAGATGATGTATATATATATATATATATACATATATCGATTAAAACATACAAAAGAAGTTATACAAATATTTATAATAATTTTACATACATAAAAATTAGGAAGAATCTTTTGGTTCTTACAAACAACCACCAGGGGACGATAGAGGACCATTTAACTTTTCAAACGCTCACCGAGACTAAATACTCTGTTGTGTTACATAAGAATTCAGGTCAGAAGTGTATATAGAAGCGGATTGTTTCTTTAACAATCTTTTCCTGCAACCTGTTTATGAGGTGCTACTGGCATCAGCACACATAAAAATAGAAACTGAGAAATATGTCAATGCTACTGACACAAGGGCCCTGAGCTCTAGATGGAAAGAATGAGGGAAAGACACAGACTCGGGAAAAGAAAGGACAGCGTTAGTCTTACTATTTGCTGGGAAGAAGAAAGAACCTGGGGCAGCTTGTCCGGCACAGACCACCTGGGAAAAGTGACAATTAACTGTTTGGAAAATGGCAACAGGGCGGGAATAGAATAAAGGTTGTCATCTCACATGAAATCTTAAGAGCAGCTTATATTTGGGCTGATTAAAATATAATATACACTGAATCTGGAAATTATTCACAGCGCTTCATTTTTTCAACAATTTGTTATGTTACAGCCTTGTTTAAAAAATTATTAAATTAATTATTTTCCTCAAAATTTTACAAACAATACCCCATAATGACACCATGAAAGAAGTTTGTTTTGAAATCAAATTTATTGAAAATAAAAAACGAAAAAAGATCACATGTACATAAGTATTCACAGCCTTTGCTCAATACTATGTTGAAGCACCTTTGGCACCAATTACAGCCTCGAGTCTTTTTGAGTATGATGCTACAAGCTTGGCACACCTATTTTTGGGCAGCTTCTCCCATTCTTCTTTGCAGGACCTCTCAAGCTCCACCAGGTTGGATGGGGAGCGTCAGTGCACAGCCATTTTCAGATCTCTCCAGAGATGTTTAATCGGGTTCAAGTCTGGGCTCTGGCTGGGCCACACAAGAACATTCATTTTGTGCAAATATCACAACATACAGTTGTCCTGTAGCCACTTCTTTGTTATCTTGGCTGTGTCATTGTCCAGTTGAAAGATGAACCTTCACCCCAGTCTGAGGTCCAGAGCACTCTGGAGGAGGTTTTCATCAAGGATGTCTTTGTACATTGCGGCATTCATCTTTCCCCTGATCCTGACTAGTCTCCCAGTACCTGCCACTGAAAACACCCCCACAGCATGATGCTGCCACCACCATGCTTCACTGTAGAGATTGTATTGGCCAGGTGATGAGAGGTGCATGGTTTCCTCCAGACATGATGCCAAAAGAGTTCAATCTTTGTTTCATCAAACCAGAGAATTTTGTTTCTCATGGTCTGAGAGTCCTCCAGGAAGGCTGTCATGTGCCTTGTACTGAGGACTGGCTTCCATTTGACCACTCTACCATACAGGCCTGATTGATGGATTTTTCTGTACAATACCCCAGATCTTTGTCTCGACACAATCCTGTCTCGGAGGTCTACAGACAATTCCTTGGACTTCATGGTTTGGTTTGTGCTCTGACACGCACTGTTAACTGTGGGACCTTATATCTCAAGGATGATCAGTGGAAACAGGATGCACCTGAGCTCAATTTTGAGTGTCATGGCAAAGGCTGTGAATACTATACTTACTCACTTACTTGTGATTTTTTTCTTTTTTCTTTCTTTTAATACATTTGCAATGATGCAAAGCAAGCAAACTTCTTTCACGTTGTCATTATGGAGTGTTGTTTGTAGAATTTTGAGGAAAATAATGAATTTAATCCATTTTGGAATAAAGCTGTAATAACAAAATATGGAAAAAGTGAAGAGCTGTGAATACTTTCCGGATGCACTGTATCTGTACTCTGCATTTGCAGACCTTATACCATTACCATTGCTACTCATTTAAGATAGTGTCAGTGGTAAACACTTAACATCTGTTGAAAGACACCAATGACACACCTAGACTCAACACTAAACCTTTTGTTAGCTCTCCTTTGTGCATGTACTAACTCTATAATGACACACACCTGGTCAGGAGACAGCTGAACAGCCAGCTGTCCAATTACATTTGCTCAAAGACTGTAATTTCAACAAGGCTTGTTGTTTATGAATGCAAATATCCTAAAATTAAAGCTGACAGTCTGCACTTCAGTGATGAAGTTAAAGACAGCAAATAGAAACCTCATGGTTGGTTTTCCAATTCGACAGTTAAGATCTGAAACAAAAACAAATGTTTTCGTGTTCAAATGGACTAATTGACTGCACTTTGTGTGAGTTTGAGTGTGTGAGTGTGAGTGTGTGCAGGCTACATAAACACTTATCCATCAATCCGCTCAATAACCAAACCACCACTTTCCACTGCAATTCACTATTAAATGTGTACCCTGAAGGTTAACCAATCATTTAGGTGAATTCATTAAAACCCAAAGAATTCTGCAGTTGACGCAAACGCTTAGGCCTAGCCAATCATATTTTGATGCAAACGCTAAGCATATACATAAAGCCAAATGCACAAGCACAGACTTGAATTATAGCACAAACATCTAAATGCAAAAGCCCAGAGAATACTTCAGTTTTGAAGTGAGTAATTAAACTTTAGCGTACAGCCAAACACATAAGCCCAGAGTATAGCTCAGCATTGACAGGAACCCTGTATGTATACAGTCAAACGTGTAAGCCCAAACTATGCTTCAGTTTTGACATGAGAGATATACGTAAAGCTGAACACATAGCCTTTCAGAGTGTACTCCATTTGATAGCGTGCGCAAACACAAGTGCGCGACACATGCACACAAGAAACTTTCATCTTTGTCTGGTTTCTGTGCTATTTCTTTACAGAAGTTCTGACTGATAAAAATGTACTTTAAATTAGAATTGCCAACCAGTTCTGAGCGATACTTGAGAGAACACAGCAGACCATACTTTATAAAGGCATACTTTACTTAGATTTTTTGGTATTGCTCCAACAACAATTCGGGTCTTTAAAATATCGAAAATTTACATGACTACACCATGTTTCTGAATATGCTTGGCTCTTTTCTATCATTGTATCATCATTTGATGAATCACCGCTGCCACGTTCAATAAAATATACACACACATCTCTTGTAATGACAGTTCTACATGCAGTAATAGCACGTTAATAGCTTAAGATAAATAAAACTGAATTTTGTGATTAATACTTATGAAACTATAACACAAAATTCTGATGTAAAGAAAACATGTTTGCACAAAAAGAAAATGACAATGACATAAATATTCAAAACTTAGGTGGTTAGTGAATAAGATGCATGTTTTTGTGCTAATACAAAAGTATCACAATTGTTTAATGAACATAAAGTGATGAACAGACAGTGTCTGAGGCCAAAAATCCCATAAAAGAACCTTCCCATTCCAGTTCAAAGCTTAGTAGTATTGACCTGACAATGAGACAACACCTGGGTCTCTCACAAAGTAATTTAACCACCAAGGACATGCTTTCTGGTTTTGTGTACAACCTGACTAGAATGTGCTATTATTTTCAATAGACATTGTCAAGTTTATGCTGAAACTAGTGATGCTTATATTGAAAACAGAAAGGAAAGCCGAGGAAGAAGACCCAGAGTGAGATCACAATGACATTGACTAAGAATAGGATATCCCCTCCCTTCAACCAAAAACACATCTGCCCTTTTCTCTGTCTGCTGGGGGTCAGGGGTTTAAAAGGTCATAGGTCGCAGACAGTGATCAATATGTGTATGTCACGGTCATACAGTACAGAGCGAATGAACTCTTCGCTTGGTTTATCTTTATACGCATATAAAGCCTTATCAACCGTCTGTCTCTCTGATGTCACCAACTACAGGACAATCTGTCTGCTGTGTCTCTTGTCAGAAAAGCCTGTGTAAATGTTTAATCACAGCTCACCACTAATTCTGGCTCGGTCTCACAACCTAGAGCCGATCACCAGAAGGTATCTAAAGTAGATGTTGAACAACCGATCTTGAGAAGCACTTCAATTTATTCCTGAATGACCGGAAACTGACCGCATGCTGCCAGTCACGCATGCATAAACATAGACTTTCAGGCACTTCACTCGCCCAGAACATCCAAATATTTTCACAGATCTATGCTTCTTTCATGAGATCTATGAGGCCTGAAGCGGGGCTCCGACAGGCCTCTGCCCTGTTGTCTTAACCCTGCCTAGAATATCTCAGCGTATTACTGCCCTCTTCATGTTTTCATTGGACATGTGGATCGTTCAACATGTAGAGAGGAGCTCAAAGTCTTTGGAAAGCACTGAGAGCAATAAAAAAAAAAGTGAGGAGACGTGTTGAAAGAAAAAATGAGATATATGCGTCATGTTGTTGATGAATGGGAAATTTATAACTTACCCCCTAACAATATTTAAACTACAGGGTCTGAGAACATTATTTAAAAAAAAAAAGTATTTATATACAGGTATATATCTAGGCCTATTTATCTTTTGAGAATAGCAACAATTTAGTTGAATTCATGCTTAAAACAAGAAATATGTATGACCTAAATTACCTCAAATCAAATCAGACAACCATTAAGGTCATGTTTGTAACTATGATGGGCATTCCTGACTCCACTTTAAGATGTAAGAATGAGACTGATGTAAAAGCACAATCTATATAATGGAGCGCTCTCTCTGTGAGGATTATTAAAAGCATGCACACAGACAGACACATGTAGGCATTGTATTGATTTGTAGGACGCTAGAGACTAAGACACAGCTGGTGATCTTCTGATGATAATGCAAAATACAAAGACAGAGAGAGAGAGACAAATTTCCAGAGTGCTGTTTAAAAGCCTGTCAAGTTAGACTGTGATTTTAAATTTGGCCGTAATCTACTGCATGAATATTCAAAGGACCATATGTACAGAGTGTGTGTGCGTGCGTGTGTGTGCGTGCGTGTGTGTGTGTGTGTGTCTTGGAGTCAGCTGACAGCAGCACACCATATGCTTCATGACGCATGTATCAATGCTGCATTTCCCGATCAATCAAACACACGCACACACAATCCAAGAGTGCACTGATTAAAATAAGCACTCAGAACAGATGTGATTCTACTAAGAAAATAAATATTTTAAGAAAAAGTTCACCTAAAATTAAAATTCCAATCATCTTAACAGTAAACTAACTATATTTCACAATGCATCTAATGGCACCATCTTTGATTTAAGGGCTACAGCAGAGAGGCTTTAATAAAACTTTTTATATTTTAAATGTAAATCACTCTTGGCAGCATTACTAATTCATTCTGCTTTAAGAACTGGTCTATTCTACATACAGCCATAGTTTTAATTATTATTTTTTTTTATGTATACATCTAATGGTAGTGATGCTAGGAACAAAAATAGTGTTGTGTCAACTTAGTTATATATCTAGCTAATATTGTAAACATTTATAATATTTTTATTTTTCAAATTATGAATGCATCTTTGGAATGAAAACACATAGCTGCCCAAAGCTTAAATTTCAGCTTAATATTACACTGTTAACTGGTCTGAGTTGGACAAACTTAAATTAAACAAATTAGTTCTGTTAAATGAACTCTTAGAACTTTTTCTTTTGAGTTGGCAGCACTGACATATTTCATGTAAACTGAACTGTTTCATTGTTTTGAGTTGAATGAACTCATTTATTTTAATTTACACTAACTTACGTTTAACTGAAAACTGGGCTGGGATTTTTTATTTACCAGCATGCTTTGCCCATGGCACTCGGAAGGGGCAGTAAATGCTAATTTAGAAGAGTTTCTGTTAATGTGGGTTTTTGGAGACTTACCATCATGGTGACAGGTGGTGCATGCTGCTTAGTTTGAGAACAGGTAATTTACATGTTTTTAGTTGCTGTACTTATTCAGTCAGTGCTATACCATGCTATTGTTAGCAAATGAGGAAGTTGGCATTTTCGTAGTTTATTATAGCTAACAAAATATTTACGTCAAGATAACCTGATAAGTTAATATTAAATACATATTAAAGTTAAATGTGTAAATTAGTGTACTCAAATATTTCAAGTTAAGAAATATAAAAATACATAACATAAAAATCTTACTTAAACTTTGAGTTTCTTAACTTAATTCAACTTTTTTGAGTTCTGACAACTTATTAGGGTTAAATAACTCATTTGATGTGCAAGACTCAAAATAAAAATGTAATTAACTATATTTTTTGTAAATTGCTATTAAAATGTATGTAAAAACAAGTTACAATTAACATGCATGAGTACTACAAAGTCAAAACTTGGTAGTTCTGTTTACTTAAAATTGGGAAGATGATAACTCAAAAAATTTCATGTAACTGATTACCTCAACTTTTTGGAGTTAGCCCAACTTATTCAGGTTTACAGTCTACCAGAAAGTGTCAGTAGCTATGTTTCCATCCAAAGTTACAAATTTAATTTGTGCGCTAAACTGGGATATCGCATTCCAGATATTCTGGAATATCGCGCTTCCATGTTTTCAAGAGAACAAATCGTCACAATGAATGGAAAACTGCCACAAAATATCTGTAATAAAAATGGAAGCCACTACGGCTCTTTTTTCCTTCATCATAAATGACTTGCATCTCAGAGTGCACAGATGAAATGCAATAAATGCTGTAATGTTGTCTTGTGTTCGGGAACGCAATTGTGTGATACTCTTTTGGAAGATCAATATACCAAATAATTCTGATGACAGTCTTTGGCTCGGGCATTTCAGATTTCAAGCATTTCACATCCACTATTTAGTCCAAAAATTCACTATTTAGTCCAAATGTTTTTAAAAATGTATCCATCTCAATGGAGCGCACATATGTGCATTTTTAGAATTTTTGTTTCTATCCAGTGTTTTTTTATGTGATATCCCAAAATGTGCATAAAAATAGGTGGATTGAAACTTATCTAGTGGCATCAAAAAGTTTGCAAAGTGATGACTTAACTACAGTAATTATGCAATAAATTAACAATAATACTATAAAATACACATATTTAAATATACATCCCAAACATTGCAATTGTGCTTTCAAGAGAACAAGGGTAAAGGGCCACCCGTGAGCGCATTAGAGGAAAGACATGTGGCAGACTTCTAGACACACTGCTGATTTGTCTGGTGGTGAGATCTAGGCTTAAACTCTGTGTATCTGCAGGGGGGTCGGTCAGGTTGGCGAGACGTGTTATTATGTCATGACAGCTCTCATTGGTACACTTGTGTTTGTGTGAGTTTTGGGGGAGGCAGGAGGTTGGCTGTGGGGGGGCTGATAGGTGACGCCAAAGACGACCAAGACTGCATGACAACAGACCTCTCATTGGCTGCATAGTGGCTCTTTTAACCAATCATCCAGTCCCTTGAGTAGGGGAAAAAAAACAGATGCTTAGCATTGTGTGAAAGTGCACTCTCTCAAACTAAGGAGAGGCACTGAGAGAGAGAGAGGTTTCGATTTGTCGAGTCGAGTTTCCCAATAGACGATTCATCTTTCTTAAGGTGATGTGATGCATTTCACAAAAGGAGATACGCAAAAGTTCAGAGATCATATTTGCATTTTAATAGAGCCTGAAATGCACGTTTTCAAAAGCAAACCACCTTCACGCTTCCACTCCTCCCAAGGGTTCATTTTAGAAGCTTTCCTTGCAAACTTTGAAAACAATACGTCTGGGTACGGCTTACAGGATCATGTCTGCCATAGACAGTTGTTCATTTCATAATCTTGTGTGTCTCTCGCACGGATGATGATATGTTTTTAGGTCAGGCTGAACAGACACTGTTCAAGAGCAGATAAAACTAAGGGTTCAGAGGGTTAGGGAAGATCAATGTTAACCCTTTCTGTCTTCACAAACCTTTGTGTTTATGCATAAACTGTACTCTACACATTTTTGATATCTTCCATTTACGGTAAGTTATTAATTCATAGATATGTTGAGATTTTCAAACAAAATGTAAGGGTGAACTGGCATCAACTGAAGTTGATATGAACTGCCCATCATACTGAAAAAACGTTTGTCATTTTTGATTATTTCTAAGACAAAACAAATGTTAATAAAACTCTTTCACTGCTATTAATATTTAAAATGATAAATAAATGAATTAATCTCAATCATGTGTTGCACACCAAAGTATATGTGGTCCAAATAACTTTAAATTTCAGTTAATTTGACTTTTTTATGGCAAAGCAAGGTTAGTTCAGGTTGAATATGTAATGTCGTGTGACTCAAAACATTCTGTCTGAATAAAAATACATTTTTATAAAAAATAAAATTAATTTATTACTTTTTAATTGGAGGTTACACTACATGCCATTTATTGTTCATCATTTCACTATTGGAAATCATTTTTATGAGGTGATGAGGTCGGTGTACAGCACAGCATTCAGCAAGCGAACCAAAGGCCTATTCAGTGTACACATATTAAAGCCTGTTCGGATACCTATCTGAAAAAAACTTATCCCAACAACCAATCTACTGTCTTTCACCCCAGATACAAACTATAAATAACTGTCACATCCAACCTGTTGAGAGAATTTCAATAATAACACAGTCAAATTGGTTTGTCAAAGGTTGTTTTCTCCCCATCCTGAAGGGTGTTTAAATTAGACGAGTGTCTTTCTCAATCTAGATAAGTCACTGCATGTGTTTCCATGTCAACCTGTCTCAGATCGAACCACCAGCTGACACGTTGATGATTAATGTTGTAAAGCCTTGGCTTGTTTGCTTGCACCAATGGAAAATGTGCCAATTTTACAACCCAAAAAAAGATATGGTCAGATGTTAGGTCCTTGGCGGTTGCTGTTATGGACATGAGGACAGAGATTCAATTTGATAAATCATTTCATTTTGAGCTGGTTCATTTGAAACAAACCGATTCACTAAAACAAATCACATGCTATAATAATATATAAGATTGCTTCTACATGTTTGACAGTTTGTTTACACACAGTCTTGACAGAAACTGAGGGGCCAGTCTGTTCTGCTCCAGGAACCCCAGACAATCCACTTAAAATGAAGAGAGAGCAGGCTGTCCTTTCTCATCATAGTGTGGTAAAGTGAAGACCAGACCCTCAAATCTCCTGTGAGCTGTGCCAGTTTGTGGGGAAATATAAAGCCAGTGTAATTTTATAATGCACTGAGTATATGTGTGTCTGTTTATGTACAGACACAGTAGTAATCCAGTCTTTTGAGTGGATTAAATTGGATTGTCTGGAAACCTTCTTCCTTCTGAGCAATGGCACACACACAAACACAAACATTTACTATCTAAAATGGAAATATCACACATTTGATTGTTTTTAGATATAAAAAACAATAGATTTAAACACGTGCATGTACTATATACACTTGTAATATATGATTTATATAAATTATATGAATAAGTTTGACTAATTCTCTCTATATATAAAGAACAAAACATATTTATATTCTTTATTTATATATAATTACACACAAAACGTTATATGAGAAGAGTTAGTTATAGAAAAAAAATATATTTCTGACTTTTTCTCTAGGAATTCTGAGTTTACATATCACAAAAAAGATATTTATTATTTAAAATAAAAATCGGAACAATTTAGAATGCCCCAAAATGACCGTAAATAAAGTTGCCCCTATAGCAAAATACATACATGAACGGATATTTTCTTTTCCCTAAAACTAACTCTCACAGAAAATATTTCCATAGTTAGATTTTTATTAGGTCATTTATTAAGCCGTGTGTGGTCCCCACAATGCAGGTGATATCAGGTTTCACTTTGGAGACATTTGGTCCCTTCAATTAAGGCAAGACCAGACCCTTCCTGTGGGTACATGAACATGTTTTAGTGTGTAGGCATCTTTCAGAGTTTATACACAACACATCATAACACACACTTTCAACCAGATGCTCAACTAAAGAATAAAACCACACAAAAAAGCTTCTCCTACCCATTACTCTCCCTACTGCACATTATAAAGAAATGAATGTACCTCATTACATTAAAGCATGTGTGTGTGTGTTGTTTGCATCTGTTTGAAATATTCTGCTTCCTTTATGTGGCTCGGGCCTCCCACATCCTTCATTAGCTCTTTTATCATCCAGCAACTTAAATAAAGTCACAGCTACACACCGAGCATGTGTGGAGAGAAATACCTCTGACATAAGGAAAGAATCAAAACAAAAAGAAACAGTCAAACACAGCTAGATTATTGATCATCGTTCCAGCTTTCACGTGCTTAGTTTGCCTCTCTCTCTCTCTCTCTCTCTCTCACCCATGTGACTTACACTTCCTGGAAGACTTCACAAGCAGTTATTTTCCTGCTTACTGATTGTTGTAGCCTCTAACTAAACACTCATTACAGACCAATCCAGTTCTCTGTATTTAGGAAATACCTGTTTAGGTCAATGAGTAATGTGTATTATGTAAGTGAGAGAGTATTATGTTTGTGTATATATATATATATATATATATATATATATATATATATTTTCTCATGTCAGATAAATAAATAAAACATTTTTGTATAAAACATTTTTCTAATTGTATATAAATTTTTTATTATTATTATTATTATTATTATTATTAAGAGTTAAAATAGATATTTAAGGAAAATTTGTTTCTGATTCATCACATTGTAAACTGTAGGTCACACCAAGTGAATTGCATTATGGTATACAGAATAATGCATAGCACACGTTTTGGCAAATGACATCTCTTCAATATCTTGAGATTATATGGTGCGCAAGTGTAGATTTCTGCTAAACCTCAGATATCGTTGAAAAAAATCTATGCTCCAATTTGTCCACGTTGCTGAGTGTAATATTTAGTTTTCTAATATAGCAATTGTTATAGTTATCTTTATAGTTATCGTTATTGGTGTAAATGGGCCTTTACTGTATGTCAACATGGACTAATAAAAGATGAAAAAATTTCATTAAAAATGAAATAACTCTAGTTTATTTGCATTAGCCATTAACCATTATCTGCTTTCCATTATCATTGCGCTCCTGTTTGCAGGATTTCAAGTGATTATTCTCAGAGGTTACAGGTACAAACGCTGGTTTAGGGTGGACAACTACTGTCTTCTGTAATGAGACAAATTCAATTAGAACGCAGATGGTGCTATCAGCCGCTGTCAAATCACAGTAATCTGCTGAGAGTTGGGCAACATGCTTTTAGAGGATTTTGGTGGGACGGGTTTCTGGATCTCTGTTTGTGAAAGACAGACATAATACGCACATAGTAAAAGAAGTATCTCACCACCAGCTGGACTGAACATTTATCAGCTGACCTAAATACTTATCACACAAATTTACAGAAAGATTATAAATATGCAAATGCATGTAATCACTGCATGAGAAATGAACGGCAGTGGTGGGCTGAAAAGAGTCAGTGATCTGTGTTCGTCACTCCATATTGATGTAACATTTAAACTATTCAAAAGAAGAGTTTATTTAAAAATAAAAATCTGTCCTCATTACTCAGTCTCATGTCGTCCCAAACCCGTATGAGTTTTTAATCATCCGGGGGACACAAAAGGAGAAACGTTGAAGAATGTCATGATCACGCCGTACTGCAAAGAGTATCGAGTTCAAACATGTCGCAAGTCTTACGATAGATTCTTACCAACCTACACCAACATTTTTATTCACAATTTTACCCTCTGGTTGTATGGAAGCTTGTTTCCGCCATGGAATAAAAAAATAAAAAAGGTATTTGTGTCAAAATTCTGATACAATTCTCTTTTTCTCGTAATTGCAAGTTTCGCAATTTTGACTTTATTTCTCAGAATTCTGATTTTTTTTTAGACACCTAACCTGACCTCAGGTTAAAAAAATAAGTCAGTAAGTCAAAATTAACTTTTTTATTCCAAGGTGAAAACAAGCTTCCATCGTATTGGAAGAAAATATTTTTTTAATAAAAGCACATATACTTGATGAATAGTGAGTGAAATATATACATTGTACGTCTCAAGGACTTCATGAAATTGTAAGGAGAGTGATATACTGCTAATAGAATTTTGTCAAAAACTCCAAGTATATATACACACCTTGACTAACTTCTCTTCAAGTGAAAAAAAGGTGACTGATGTTCTTCCAAAGTGCATATGTTACGTGTCTCTACATGTAAAACCTCAACATCAGAGATCCACACCTGTATACATGTCAAACACTCCCTGGAACATGAAAGAGCAGGTGTAACCCCACACACACACACACACACACACACACACACGATAAGCCTTTGTTAAGTTGCAGTTCTGTTGTGCAGCGACTGTGCTTTTAATTAAAACAAAAATTGTTCTCCTTAGGCTTTATTTTTCATTAGTGTCTAAAGTCTGGGAAGCTGCTCATGATTTCATAAGACCCTCAAGTAAATTTTTAGCCAGTGAGTAAATGAAAACCCATGCTTTCACCGTATATTTTGCATATGCAAGTATATTTGAATAAGTGTAAACGCATGTGTCCGTGCATATGAATTCCAGCATGTTTGAGTGTGTCCTTGTACGTGTGTTTGGCCTCCACAGCCCTTCATTAATGCAGAATTAACATGGACATGTTCAGAACATCCTGTCCCTCAGACCCGAGGTCACTGCGTTTATCTGAATTATTCAGTTCAAGAAGAAACACAAACAGATTACTGTGTGCTGAATGCATCAAAAATAAGGAGGACTAGAAATGACACTGTCCCTAGGGCGTCTATTGTGTATCGTAGCATAAACGGCATACCGCTCACCCAAAAATGTAAATTTTGTCATCATTTACTCACACTCATGTCTTGGTTTTTTGCACCAATTCCATAGAAGAACCATTTTTGGCTACTCAAAGTGAACTGCTTCTTACTATCATTTTCCACTTTAAAAACATTTTCTGTGAAATGGAAAGGTTCCACGGAAAATGAAAGTCAATGGTGTCCAGGGTTCTTTTGGACAAAGACAGAAGAAATATAGTCATACGGGTTTTGGAACAACATGAGGGACAGTAAATAATGGTTTTTATTTTAGGATGAATCTCTTTAAGTATTGAAGATCTGTGAAGAGTTACAATGGAAAATGCAACAAGGAATCCAGAATCTATCTATTCTTTTGCTCCGTCCAGATGTCTTTCTATGCCCGCACAGCCGTCCTGCATGGTATTTAATAAACGCATTCGACCCTGCCGCTGGTGTAACCAGCTGCCCGTCTGTCCTCTATTTGTCTGCCTCCCACTTACTAGAATATTGATGAGGTCCTGCTTTAGCCGCGTTTGATGTCAGCTTTTGTGCCGTTGTTACATCATTTAGACATAGCTGTCTACACTGCGACATCACCATCAGATACAATACACAAACTGGGGGAAAACGTATTTTACGCCAATATTATGTAAGGTGTACCCTACCAAAAACTATGATTATGTAATTGGCTTAATCATACAGAGAGGTTTCTTTAATATAGATAGAGATGCATCCTCTTCTCCACCCACATACACATATATATTTTCCTGACGTGTCAGTAAAGGGCAGCCTGTGCCATTATTACACAATTCACGCTGAAGATGCATATGCGGTGAGGCAGTTCCAGACACACACACACACACACACACACATTTTGTGCAACTCCAAATTAGGTCAGTATGACATAGACAGAGCACACGCCATCAGCCCGAATTTATTTTGACCTCTGAGCCATTATGGCTGTGCAGATAATGACAGAGAAACTGTGTTTAAGAATGCCTCACACTCTTAAATGGGTCGAGTTAGACTGCGATGTGAGCAGGTACTCTGCAGTAGAATAGATGCTGTCACTATCTACACAAAAGCATCTGAATCTGTTCATCTGAAACTCTCCCACAGGAAAACCACCCGCTGGCCTAGAAATGACTGATTAGATAGTATGTATGTGTGTGTGTGTGTTTGTATACGCCATAAGAAAAATGCAAGGTTATGGTTTTATAAGTCAACTGGCCTGTTTTCTTTTTTTATCTCTGTAATGATGATGTAACTTCAGAGCGGGTGCAGAAAAGCCTTTTGATTTGTCTACACAGCAGTAAATTCATAACACGATCTCTGCCATCCTACATCCCGTCTCTTGCATAACCGTATTGAACCGGTTGCCACGGCAGCCGGACTGCCATCCATGTTTAACGCATCGTTGGGTCACTGAGGGCCTTTTTTTTTTGTTGTTTTTTACAATCGCACACTTACACAACAGCGTTCTTGAGGAAAGGGATGGTTTAAGCTAGATAAGGGAATGTTTGTGTGTATAGTTTAATTTGTCATAAATACTAAGTATTTTATATAAGAATTGTTGTCTATATTAGAGGTTCGTGGATGTGATGAAAGCATGTGTTTGTGTGTGTGTGTGCACTTCCGTGCCTGAGCCCTGCTGATTCTATCAGTGCCATGTGTTTTACAATAGAGTGTATTGTGTTATCTGTTTTCCTGAGAAAATGTCAGCCTACGACAGTTTCGGCATCACAGATATATTTGGACTCTGTGTAACTGACCTCTCAACCTAAGAAACCGCATTACCTTTTCGGTGAAAATATTTTAAAAATCATAATTACTGTGCAACATGGACTATATATATTGTGACCAATGTCAATTTGTTTGTGTATTAGTATTAAACCTGATTACTTACTTTATTAAACCTTATTTATATACTTACTTACTTGATGGAAAAGAGGGCTAATGTGGCTTTAGATGTTTAATTCTCCTTTGTTGAAAAGTCACTTTGGACTATTGTGTAATCAAAGGCCAAGCATCTAAGAAGGATTTATCAGTTCCTCATGACTAGAACCAGGGCTATTAAGGTCAAACCCAGAAAAGGACTTTCTTAGAGAGAGCACCTTATTATTGGCTATTATTTAGTTATATTTTGTCCTGTGGTTAACCATGGAAAAAGTATTTCATTGTATTCCAATTAATCTTTATGAAACCCACAATGGTTTCTCAACCTCAAATCTTGCCTATTCTAGATTAAATGTGCCAAAATATTGTGATATAGTTCAACACTGAAATTTAAACTACTTTAAACTGGAATAAACACGGCAACTCTGTTTCAAACCCTATCTGCTTCGCTGCCTAGCTGTCCACCTGATCTTCATGATGGAACTTCATAAGTGACTGTGACTGATTTGAAAAGCTTTACATGGCAGCAACTCTGTATTTCCCTTATAATTGATTCCAATGAAGGGTGATGTTAACATGTTGCTAAGTTAACCACACAATGTAACACTTCATTTTGATGCTCCCCCACAGACATTCTACTGACTATAAGTAAATTTGCAACTACATGTCAACTTATTCTACTAACCCAAACCCTAACATCTATAACCTTACAGTCTAATACTTTAATGACGTAGCTGACATACAGTTGCAAAGTTACAGTTAGTAGAATGTCTAAAGTGGACCATCGAAATGAAGTGTAACCCAAAACAATAAGCATAAAAATACACAGCACACACAAATATTCTTACTGGTTTGCTGTTCTCACCTGGATGGTCTTGGCTGATTTTAGAGTTGGACACTTTTCAGCTTGTCAGGCTGTGAGAACAACTGCTGTCCAGATAAACCAGCTAAACATCATCTTGGTCAGGCTGGGAGACCATTTTAAACCAACTAAGACCAACTTAAACCAGCTAAGAACAAAAAAAAAAAAAAAAACGGCTTAAGGTGGTATACGTAAGGTTTTTTCAGCAGTGATCGGGTAAAATAGTCTGTCTTTATATGTTACTATTTACATATAATTTTCAGTACTAATACATATGACATTCGTCACTGACTGTGTTGCAATGCATTCTGGATTTGCCAAAGATATAGACAAGATATCTAATAAGGCAAAAATAATTAATTAAAGAGGAAATTAAACAAAATGAAATACAAGTATTAGATAAAAATTTAAACTTATATATTTTAAAATGATAAATGTTGGCATTGCCACAACCTGAATAAAGACTGGATAAAAAAAAAATATATATATATATATATATATTTAGTTTGAATTTATTTTTATCCAGTCTATAAATATATATATATATATATATATATATATATATATATATATATATATATATATATATATATATATATATATATATATTTAAAACATAAATAAATAAATACAATTATTAAAAATTTAAGAAATTAAAAACTGATGATATAAAAATAAAAGCAAATTCATTTTTTTTAATTAATAATAGCACTGTTGCCTAACCTTTTGGAACAATATTTGCAGTAAAATACATAATAAATAATTCTATTTTATATTATATTAATATTATAAACAAAAAAATAAACATTGTTGATGACCCTTGTAAAAGAACAATCCAAAATCTACATTCTAAAACAGATCCTAACATCTGTGATATAAGGTGGGTCCTACAGCCTTGTGAGATAAGATGAGGTCAGCTGAAGCCCATATCACTAACACTTCCCCTTTCTGTCTAAAATAACTCACTACCCTGTTCTGACCTTGGCACAGATGTTATTACTAATCAACAGCTGTGTCTCTCCCAGCCAATCCAGGTTCAGGAAAAAGAGGTCAACTCATATACCGTTTTCCACTCAGCCAGGCCGTTTAATGGACAGATTGATTAACGGACACCCTCATCCTCTCAAAACTTCTATGATTCGTCATTCAGGATAAAATCTAATCTTAACTCAAACAGTATTCTTAAAGTGTCCTGTGTACCATTGGCCCGTGATGCAGTTTTTGACAAGCAGAACAATGCATTTGGTTAAAGGGAATAGATTAGCTTTGGCTGTTTTCCTTCAGGTCAGACCTGTTTGGGACAATGATGTGGCTATGAATCATGTTTGAGAAAGTGCATCTACCTTGCCCTAGATCTTTAGATAAGATACTTTTCTCTTAGGGTATGTTTGCCTTGTAAATCCCCTTTATGTGTGTGTGTGTTAAAGTGAATGGTGGGGTGGTGTGAAATGATTATTTACGGCTGTCAGAAAACTTCATCTAATCCGTGGACACTAATTCCTCTCCAGCACAGATTGTACTATTCTTAGGGTTGCAAAACAAAGATCTTATCTTGTAATATAAGCATCTCTCTCCTTCCCGTCCCAAGTAAGGAACCAAAACTCTGAAGAAAAAAGAAAGAAAGAAAACGTGACACATTGCTCAATAGTCCTGATCTCAAATTACAGTGAATTCCCCTTTAGGCTCTTTGTGACTTCAGATTTCAACTCCACCTTAGCCTTTGTATAAGACACTGTCACAAAGCTTACTATCAGACAATTCCAAAGAAACATTCAAATTTACATAAAAATTATTATTATGTATATATTATTATGTATTAGAGCATGAATTTACTACTGGGGATAGTTGTCACAATTTTTACTGCAAAAAATATTTTCTAGAATAGGTTTATTTTTCAAAGTGAATTTCTGCATAGGCACAACACTTAAAGTCTTTGCTAAAAAAAAAGGCTTATTTAAAAAAGAAGAAAAAAAAGAAGAAGAAACTCTGAGAATGATCTCTGTACAGTTTCTTTTATCTTCATCTACTAATACTCCATTCCCCACATTCTTGCTGTCAAACCAACCATACACTGACTGTGAATCAAGCTCACAGAAGGACGAGCCAAACTAAGCGATTTATCCATTTGAAAAAGAGCAGTGTTTTCTGGTATGTACTTTCCAAAGACTGAATCTACCTGACAGCTACTGTTCTCCAAATTGACATCTTAAAGGGGATGTCTAATGCTTCTTCATGCATTCTGAGTTATTTAGACTGTTAAAGAGTTGGATTCTCATGCTAAACATGGCCAAAGTTTCAAAAAACGAATTGATGTATGACGCCAAATACGCTCCTTCAGGGTTTTTCCAGAGTATGGCCCTGTATGACGTCATAAAGGGCGGAATTCCTTATATCACACACATCAACCACAGCGAGAGCAAGACATCAATGTGCTTTGTTCGGGTTACGGAAGTCCACGGCACACCTCCAGGAGCTCGACTGTTTTCAGAAAGAAGCAGTATAGCTGTATCTGTCTTTTATAAATCTGATCAAACTAAATACTCTTTGGAGATACTATAGTTGAGATGCAATACTACTCTATAGGCACTCAAGATTAACATGAGATTGGCAGAAACTGTGTGTGTTATCCCTCCTTAAAGCCCTTACAAAATACTGGAGTTTTGTGATTTTTAGTCCATCTCTAGACTAAAAGCGGACAAAATTAACTTTAAGTATATATTCTCATTTAAAATCTACAGTCATTCTCTCTCTGGAAAACAGGCCAAAACACTGTTGATGACACATCTTAAACCACACAGAGTTTTGTCCAATTAAATGCTTTCTACAAATTAAATGCCCTGCCCCCAATACCATCTGACATAAGATAGCAGTAAAAATTAGCAAATGGCTGTGAGAAACTGCCATTCCATTTTTCCGACAATAAAATCAAAGTACTTTCCCTTTAAATTGCATTGCTGTTTAGGCAAAACAATTGAGATCTTAAAGAGATCTCACTTGTCGTTTTCTCTCTCCGTTTCTCTCACCCTGGTCTCTTCAACACTCATGTAACCATAGTTAAGTCTTAATTTCTTAAATGCCCTCTCATTAAAGCTCAAGAACATCAGATTAGCATTAGCATGCTAACTATTACAGGAACTCCAGGGACAACGTGAGGTTTTGTGTAAACGGGGGGAATGAGGACACCTTTTCATAACACCAGATAACAAAGGTGCGCTTTCACACTGAGAGCTCGTCCACTGGGGTGAAAGTAATGGATTTTTGAATTATTAACACACACTGACTATCACTTTAATCACAAATAGGCACAAAACATACACAAGGCTAGGACACAAACTCATCCATGTGCACGCAAAATGCACAAACATTGTTCTTTTTGTCTAGTTTCTGTTAAAAAAAGGCTCTGCCAAGTATTAATCACCCTCTCCACCCAAGCTTAAAGAGGAGTATGTAAAAACAAAGAACACAATGCGACTGTCATTCAATGTAAGACTAGAAGGTTGTGTTTGTATAAGATAAGATGATTCAGTTTGTTTTTATAATTGCGAACTGTGGTCATGCTGACTGCACAATCACCCTGTGAGAAAACAGCGTCAGTTCAAATAACACTATATGTGTTGAATTCATACATACAGTACACAAACTACAAAAGGATTCTTAAAATGTCTCATGATTGGGCGGTTGGGTAGGAAGAGGTCACTGAGGAGTTTTCCGACCCTGTTCATCACAAATGCAAAAGGCATTTCCAGTCCAACATTTCCACATGCTAGCTCACACAGGCCCATAGTAACCCTGCCATCCCCCAGCAGACACACGGCAGAAGAAAGAGGGTGTCAGACGGGCAGAAAAGACGGAGTCTCTGCAGACTGTGACCTAGTTTTGGTGCAGACAAAGTGCAAGTTCAGTGGCTTATAAACAATCACTTACTCACTAAACACTGACAGATATTAGTGGGGGACAAAAGGAAATGTATTCAACAAAAGAAAGAAAGAAAAATTAAGAGTGGAAAATAATGCAGGAAGCATAGTTTAGATTTGCATGCTGAGATTAAAGCTAAAATTTGTAAATGTTTAAAGCCCCTTATAAAAGCCTTCAGTCTTTATGTATCCTATTGGGTGGGTCACATCACTATTTGCTTTCTCTGAACCAATGGCAGATGTTTGAGAAACTGGCCTTTATTTTATAGCATTATTTTATTTTTAATTAATATAGTAAAAATAGCACAAACATATCATAATTGGGTAAATCCATATAACTCAACTAACTCAAAAAAAGAAAGAAAGAAAGTGAGATCGACAAAAATTTCCCCTCATCCCACTTTCCTTATTCTCAATGGAAACCCAACTCTATTGGGACAGACTTCTATTTAAAAAGATGGACAGAATGAATTACCGAAAATCAAAGCCTCCAAATGCTGCTGCACAGAAAGACCAGAGACAGAAAATTTGCCGTCTGCTCTGACTACACAATTTACATTTGTTTAATTAACCAGTACAAGCCAAGGACACAAGGGCATTTAATGAACAGAACCAGCTTTAAATGGGCTTAACAAATCACATTTATTGTTATCTTAATAAGGGTGTGCTTCACAAACGGCTGGACGTGTGGTTTGGAGCAGAAATACCGTCTGTGCATGTACTGAAGGACTCTCTATATGTATTCATTAATACACAAAAGTGCTAAAGATCTTCACTGAGACTATATGCATATGAAGCATATTTGGGCTCTGTTTGCATATGAACAGAAAATCATTAAACATGTGACAACTATGTAGCATATACTGTTTGAAATCTGTGTTATTGCATAATGCATATGGTTTCATTATTTTTTCAAAATAGTAGGCAGTGTTTAGTGTATGCGGCGCAGTATAACAGCCAAAGTTTAATGAACATCTCCATCAGCTACAGTGTGTGTGTGTGTGTGTGTGTGTGTGCACATGTGCGTGGGTGAGCGCATTGGGTTGTGTTTTGGGTGATGTTCAGTGTATGTCCTGAACAGGCTGCTTGGCTTCTGTTCAGCCTTCTGGGACAATGTGCGGACAAGCGTACTGAATCCATCTGCACTCGCTCTGTTTATCAGTCCCTCTTTCTTTAGAGAGCGTCTCTTTATACAAGAATGCTACATCACATGACCTCGTCACATTGCGTGTTTAATTAATCGAATGATGATTTATTCTGCATTCTCCAATTGTGTGTCAAATTTCAATATTTGGCACAATAATCAATAAATCGTGGTTTAAAATCAAATTAAGCCAAATTCTACTGGAAATGGAAGGTCAAATTGAGTGCACTACATTGTGGGATACAACATTCCATACTGCAGTTTATAGTACTTTCTGGATGTTTTTAATGAATATTTTGAATTAGTTTTTATTTTCATTTTAGTTTAAATGTGATTTGTGCTTTTGAAATTGTATTCTTTTTGTTTTCTTTTTAATATTTCTATTTAATATTAATTTCTTTTTATTTTGGTTTTAGTTTTAGAAATTTTAATACTTTAACTTCAAGTTTCATTTTATTATTTATAATATATTTACATTTATATTTAGCTGCCAAGGCAACATTTTAAAATGTTTAAGTTGAATTTTTTTTTTAATGTTTATATTATATTTTATTTAATACTAATATATTAATATTATTTATTTATTTTATACATCAAAAACACTGGTCGTATACTTCTCATTTTACCAAAAATTGTAGGTCACCCTGCACTGTAAAAAATACTTTAAAATGTAACTTAAAAATTAAAAATTTGAGTTAATAAAATGAAGGCGATTGGTTTAATCAACAGAAACTCAAAATATTATGTTGTCTCAACCACATTAATTATTTAAGTTGATTTGACGAAAGAAAAAATGTTTTTCTTTTTTTCTTTTGTCAAAGAAATTTTTTTTGGTTACACTTTATTTTAAGGTGTCAGTATTTCACTGTAATTATACATTTAAGTACTGAGTAATGATAATTAACTACATGTACTTAATATAGGGTTAGGGTTAAGATGAGGGTTTGGTTTAGGGTTAATTGCATGTAGTTATGCATAATTTCTAGTTATTACTACAGTAAATATCTGGAACATATGTAACAATGACACTGTAAAATAAAGTGTTACCTTTTTTTTTTACAGTGTATTATTCACATACCAAAGCTCAACAAAATGTGCTCAGAATACATACTATACTGCAACAACAGTAATCCCAACAGTCTGTGTTTCTCACATTCGGTCTGTCTTCCTCCAGGTGGTCTGATCACCTGATGCTGCTGTGGGCACTTCATCGCTACCTTCAGTGGAAAAGCCAGCCACGACCTTCAGACGCCCTCACTGTAACCATGGCAGCAGGTGTTTAGTGCAGCTTGCTGCATACATTAGCATTCACTAATGCTCACCCTCTCATCAAAACACATTGATTTTGTGCTGTGGATTAATACAAAACACTCTCCATTAGACGCCACCCCTCTGCCCCAACAAACAGCCTTTGAAATAGAGCCACTTAGGTGGGAGGGAGAGAAAAGGGAAGATGCAGAGCATCATTTTGCAAACACGTCCATTTTGATAAGATACATTCTATGGTGTAAAATAAATAAACGGGTTGAACAGGGTCTGTGACCACAGACGCATTAGTTTAAGCCTCCTGTTCCAGTTTTCACATGGAAACATGCAATTTAGCATGATGTTGGTACTGCTGTTGTTGATCCTAAATGCCGCACATTTAGCTTTGTCAAGAGTGCTTATTTGTACTGATGAGAGATTAGATGAGTGGAGAGACTAGGTTCGGATAGCTAACGGAAACTAGCAATCAGATGCGGTTATCCTCAGAGTTACACACAAAAGTATGCAAACACACCAAAACGTTGACGCACATTGATTAAATAAAGTGCAAATCGCATCATAACGCATCGTCCAAATGTGGTCTTAAAGGGACAGTTCAACAATGTTGTCATTCTATAAGGCTGTGTTTCATCTGTGGAACATTTTAAAGAGTATTTAACCTGTTTTTGTCCTTAAAATGAACGTCAGTATAAAATCTCAGTATAAAAATAACTGGAGTCAATGGAAAGTCATTGACATCTCTAAATACAATTATCAGAATTATCCACAAAAGCGTGCAATCGAAACCAGCAAACGTTGCTCCTCTTTCCGTAAACATGCACTATAAATGCATTCATTGGAAAGTCAAACAAAGAGAGCGCATTGATTAAAAAGTATTAAAAGGATACTCATCCTAAGACTTTTCCCTGCTCAACATGCTGATATGTTAAAGAATGTTTCAACTATTTTTCTCCATACAATAAAAGTCAATGCATTCAAAAACAACAATGGACTCCACTGACTTTCAACGTATGGACAAAAAAGACATGGTCCCCAGAAGGAATCGGCTTAATAAAAATACTATATAAGTGAGAATATAAAATGCAGAAATGTTTCAGTGAGGGTTATATTTAGGTTTAAGGAATAGAAAATATCTTCAGCTCAGAATCAAAATAACAGCAGTCAATGGAAAGTTCCCACCATCAAACTCATGTGCATGCGTGCGTGTGTGTATGTGTGTGTGTGTAGGCAAAAGGGCGTCAGTCCAAACAGTCTGTCTATGGCATTTCAGCTGCTTTTGTGCACGAGCCCATGTGTGGCTCAGATAAAAGGCATCCTCCTCACAAAGACTCAGATCAAGCTTGCACAAGGGGAGCTTTTCAAAAGTGCATCAGAGCGTAGGAGCAGAGAGAAGGGGAGGAGAGGAGATGAACAGAGACTGGAACTGACGTCAAAGCGAGCATAAAGGTGTTTGCTGTATAAAGGTGTGTGTATGTGTGTTTGAAGCACACAGGTGGGAGTCGGTGCTGTCCATCATTCAGGAATCATTCAGGCAGCAGACAGTCCATATCCCTCAACAATTACAGTAAACACAGCAGAACATACAGAACAGCCTTTTCAAGAAAATTACATAAATTCGCACGTTTGCAGTGTAGACAGCTTTGGTCATTATAAAGGGAGCATTCGAGTTTAGAGAGTCGCTCGCGGTGTAGATGGGTGCTTGTATTATAGTCAGAGAGAGAAACCAAGAGTTAATCATGAAAACTCATGGTCATGTGACTATATTTAGAATGACACTATCAGTCAGTGTACTAAAACACATACCCAAAATTAATGTTTTAACCTCCTTGTCTTTCCTTGACCATTCAAAAATATTTCAGTATATTTGACAGGATATGTAAACAGTTTTGGTGGAATGGGAAGAAGCCTTGAATGTGGCTAAGGAAACGGAAGTTCCCGTTTGAGAGGGGAGGACTAGGACAAGTTATCTCTGTATCAGAGTATATAAGACTATTTCTGTATATTTCGGGGGTTGACTCTTTTTTAAGCCCTTCATCTAACATCAAAGTTGCTAATAGGTGGAACAGCTGTGTTATGGAAGGAATAATAATGGGTTGATAAAAATATCAATATTCTGAAAGAACTTTACGAGGATTATGGATTGATATCGTTTGAGTGACTTAAACAAAAATTCAGCTTGTGTAATGATGCAGGGGTAAAAACACTCTCAAGGTGATCTGGAATATCATGGGTACTGGCCATGAGGCATCTAAAAATTATTCCTTACTTATTTGTCAAATGGGCAAAAATATTGGTTATGCGGTTAAGATATTTTGGGGAAAAGATTTGGGATGCACATTTGAAGACAAAGAATGGGGGAGGATTTAAAATTGACGTCTAGAGTTAGTAGAAGACGTCTCATGCGATTTAAAATTTTATACAGATTCTACTCGACACCCAGAAGGCTGTTTAGAGCGGGTTTTAAGGATAATCCTGAATGTTGGCAATGCCAGAGAGAGGATGGCAACCAGTATTTTTGGAGAGAGGTGCATGATAGTATTTAAAACATATCGCAGACTCATTATGATTTCCTAGTTTGTACATTCTTGGTGATCCTCGGCCTTTAAGTCCAATTTTTGAGTGGCTTTTGGATTTAAGGGTGGGTGGCAGCCCTCGAAAAACTCTCCCATAGTCTGCATGGGAGGACTGATATTTATTTTGAGAAATGGGGATTTTTTTTTTTTGGGATTTCTATAATTCACAGTTGTAGCAAGCATGTGGCAAAAGGAAAATAATAGTCATGGTAAATATGATATAGCTCCTACTGGGAACTTAAGGTGCTGACAACACCCCTGCCTCCCTTTTTATTTATTTATTTATTTACTTACTTACTTATTTGTAGTGATGATAGATTAGATGAGTGGAGAAACTATGATCAGACCGCTAACAGAATCGTTATTATTTTGTTTTTGTTTACTGGTTTGTTTATGTCAAGTACATAACTGTTTATATTACTTTTTGTTTGAGAATAAGAAAATCAAAAAAAAGTAAAAATAATAAGAAAAGAAAATGCTATCACATAAAGTTGCTTGTGATGTGTAGAGGATAATAGGAAAAATTATTATTTTTACACAGACATTTTTTTTTTATATTTTTGCATGTAAAACAGGTTGTTAATAATGATAATAATATATTATTTGTTTGTTTGTTTGTTTTTCTTGATTAATTTTAAACAGGTTTGTACATTTTATCCAGGTATTATTAACTAGTTTTACTGTATTGTTATTCATTATATTTATAATTAAACATATTTAAAATAAATATATAATAATTAATTATAAATGTTGAAATATATTATTATTATTAATAATAAAATAATATGTTTGTAAATTAATCCGGGTGTAATAATAATAACAATAACAACAAAAATAGCAATAATAATAATTATTATTATTATTATATTAGTCTTAATTCTGTAATAATGTATTATAAAAGCTATCTTAGAATCTCAGTTGATAGGAGACATCCTGATATATAACTAGGCATATAAATTGATCTAATTTCTTCTTGCCTAGAGGACAACATGGCATAAAGCAGCACAGCACAGCCCACTCTGCCTTACTGATGGTCTGAGTATGTCTGCCTGAATCAGACGCTGTCTGTCTCTCGGCCTGACTGTACCACAACCATAAGTAATGTGTTTTGTGTGGTCTCTCCCACCACATCTGTCTGGATATACACACATCCATAAACAAACCCCCACACCCCATTGCCATTCCCTAGGGTTCATAATGGAAGTGCTAGGGCTTTGAGAGATTTGAGAAATTTAGTCATTTTATTTATTAAAATATTTCTCAACATTTCTTGAGATCTCAGAGTAAATAATTGACATGGGCGAAAAACACTCAACCACTCAATCCTATACATTTACAGACTACCTAAAGTGATCTAGACTAGAATACAACTTATACATCCTTCATGAAGCCAGTCTAGCTGTTACAAGATGAACAGCACATTTAATATGCTCAGAATCTCACTTTAAATCACCTACACTAAGACATGATAAAGCCAGAGCAGGCTGTGATATGCCAAGCCAAGTGTGTAGCATGCAGAGATGTGAGAGCTGGTCTATACAACTGCCATAAATAATACAGTAAATGCTACACTGTAAAAGTTGTGCTTTGAATGCATAGTATATTACTGACAGAAGTAAAAATAAGTGCACTCAGTATATTCAATATAGTTTAAAACCATCAGCTCATCATAAACTCAGAGTAAGTGCACTAGTATGCAGTTGTGAATAAATGTATGACATGTAATGCAACGTAAAAAATGTTACATACAGACTACACACTAGGCATTGCACGGTGGTTGCATATGCTGCTGTTTTTAGGAAGCAGATCTGAATCAATGAGGAATCTGATGCAATGACAAGTAAGTATTTATCCAGTTTACGTCTATGTGAGTGTGTGCCTGTGCGTTGCATTCTCATTAACACTTGAGACCCAGATGACATTGTTGTTGTGGGTTCAGTCATGGTAATTGCTTTAATTACTACACGCACATACACACACCCATAGACAAGCAAAGAGAGAACAGGGAACAGCTTTACAAAATGTCTGCCAGAGACACATATTTGCCCAACAGATTAATGCAACTGATCAAAATGATGTTGATTTACACACTTTAAAATATAGGCTCTAAAAGCACAGCGATGCTATCGAAGACCCATTTCTGGATTCCCAAATATCCTATCAGTGAACAGTTCAGTTTAATAATCTAAAAAACTTTTTTTTCGTCATAGAGAACCCTTATTAAAGGTTCTTAATTGAAACATATATGCCAATAAAGAACCTTTATTTTTAAAAGTATATGTTCCTGTATCATTATTGTCATAAATGTACTTTGTAATCAGTAACTGTTACAATATTACAATATTCATGACGTGACGGTTACTTGCTCTTAAAATGACAGTACACCCAATCAATTGGTTCACTGAATCAATTATTTGGCTGAGGGTTTATGATCAGTGCATAGTGGCATAATTTCGGCCTGTTTCTCACGTATGACCTAACGCTAGTTTTAGTATGACTTCAAGGGGATCTATTTTGCCCCTTTTCATAAGATAAAAGTCTCAGGTGTCCCCAGAATGTGTCTGTGAAGTTTCAGCTCAAAATACCCCACAGCTCATTTATTATAGCTTGTCAAATTTGCCCGTATTTGGGTGTGAGCAAAAACACGCCGTTTGTGTGTGTGTTTTAAATGTAAATGAGCTGCTGCTCCCTGCCCCCTTTCCAGAAGAGGGTGGAAATTTAACAGTTTCGGTGGCTCAACAACAACAAAGCTGGAAAATCTTGCACTGCCAAAATAACTATTGTCAGTAGCAATGTTCAGCCTTACATTGTTCAAAGTGGAGTCAGGCACTGATGGAGAGACTCAGGAAAAGGTACAATATTTAGAATGCAACTAGAAGTTTATGAATGGTTAGTGGAGAAATTTATGTAGTTGCTGCGGAGTCGATTCAACTCATCGACTAGCGTGTGCCGTCATGTTAATCTTCTGTGCAAATCCAGCTTTGAATTGACCTTCATTTGTGAAGCAGTCCTGCGTAAAATGACATCATGATAACCCAACATGGCCTCGTCCTCTTTTTTGGATGTTCCCAGGGGCATGGTTTATGTAAATGTTGGGGTTTGTGATGTCACCAACCCAGGACAAGGCTCGTTATAGTCCTTAAAAAGAGATTTCTGCAAAATCTCCCTTTTCATTGAACTGTGAGCGTCATAACTTTGCAGATGTTGTTTACACTCAAACAACAACATTACACTAACTAAAGTTAGAAAACGGAAATCATAATAAAGGCCCCCATTAAACTATTGTTTGGGTTTTTTTTTTTTTTGGAAAGAAAATAATACTTTTATTCAAAGATGCATGTAACATTTATAATAGATATATGGAAAAAGATTGACAGGTTTTATGTTGCATGTTTATATCAATATTTATAAAGCCTATTGTGGTGATTGCTGGGAATATTTGAACATGCTTCTTCCGAAATCCATTTACATCCATTTTACCCATCAGCACAGCTTCCTAAAGGTTTGCAGCAAATATGACACAAATAACAAACCAACACACCCACGTATCAATCAAACACTCACACGGCAAAAACAACAGAGGGAAACATGGACGTTAGTACACGGAGTCATCCATCACACTCCCACATGCATGAATATCATTCAATCATGGTTCTCATACATCACACACACAAACGTTGGTCTAATGGAAATGGATGAAGATGGAGAAATCGTATTGACCTTCACTTTCATATGTGAGCCTTAATGTATATGCAGCACTGCTGAGCACCACAATGAACATTGCAATTCAGGGTTCAACCATATTTTGATATGGATATGAATTATTAAATATATCTGCCTCATTTTAAGGACACAAAGACAATAAATTACTGCTGGGTATATTGTATGCACTATTTATGCAGAGCAGTTGCTTCTTTGATGTGTGCAGAGTGTGTGTGATTCACATATGTGAGCATTAAGGACATATGAAGGTCATTGAAGCATGTGTCTCTGTGAGATGAAGCGTAGGCACATATGCTGTCCGTTTGTAATATGATATGATGATTTGGCTGTAAGAACAGTGTAAACTCCAGTAGCTGTGACTTTCTACAGTCACCTGCTGTTGTTTCTGCACACACCTGAATATCTAGCTGGTTTGGCCTAAAGCTGTTCAAACACGCACCCTGCCAACATTTTTATTCACATCTAGATCAATAAAGTGCAGCAAACATGCACAAAAGACTACATTTTTTACTGTTTTTATTTAAGGTAATGATATTTTCCATTGTCTAACCCTATTACTATCCTAAAACAAACACCCACACATAACTTTCAGCATTTTTCGACATGCTGACGTACAAAACAAAATGTGTTGTGTCAGAACTAATATTTTACAAATGCTGTGATAACATATGACCACTATATCCCTTTACACACACCTACATTCCATTCTCAGTGATCCAATACGGCATACCTTTCATTCTATTTGTGTGACATAAGCACACACACGCACAGTAAGTGAACAGTTTCTTTAAACACTTCACATTGAATACTTCTATTGATGTGATACACAGTGTATTACACTTACTTTAAAATAACCCAAACTCACACACTAACAGAGAAGAAAACATTATTGATAAGACACTTTTAAAAGTAAAACAACAAAGCATTATGGTGATTTGCTGCTTCATATATGCATATACATATATATACATATATATATATATATATATATTTCCGTGGAAACCATGATATATTTAAGGATTTTTTGACAGTAAGTTCAAGAAGAATATTTAGAAAAGTCTTTACTGTCACTTTCAATCATATCAATGCTGAATACAACTATTAAAGTCTTTAAAAACCGTACTGTCCCCATACTTTTGAAAAGTAGTGTTTGTACACAGTATAAGCAGAAGGAAACGATTCTTAACTCTCAATATGGCAACTGAATGCAAGCACCGCCTTTTAGTTAAAAGAGCAAATCGCCTTTTTGATAGTGTTAGTTTTCTTTAGAATTTTCTCGCACATTAGCTACACTAACCCAAAAATTGTAATTATTCACCCTGAATTATTCACTGTTATCAGTGTCACGGCTGCAAGGTGAGGTGCAGGTCAGTACACACGACGAAGAAGATAGATCCAAACTAACTCAAAGTAGTTTCACACGTACGTTGACAATAACCGACAAACATGAACAGAAACACAGGCATATAAATACAAGGAGCAAACAAAGGAAATTGGATAATCACAGGTGCACTAAATGAGGAAATAAATGAGTCTTGACAAACATCCCCATTCAAGCAGATGAAGCTATAATTCTGTCTATATCTTTACTAAAAAAACATCTGCCAGGAGATTGTCGCTGAGGGTAGTGACTTGCCATATAGGATGTGTACAGTGTAATTTTGCAACTTGATTATTTTGAAAAGATAGACTCTAAGAAGCTTAGTTTTGTATGCATACGTGCAGAAACCCAAGTCAAGATTGTTGAATAATAGAGCCCCAGTTTTCACAGTGACTAAGATAGATAGATAGATAGATAGATAGATAGATAGATAGATAGATAGATAGATAGATAGATAGATAGATAGATAGATAGATAGATAGATCATGAGACTCTTCGAACAAAAAGATAGCTAAGTAAACAATAGCTGACAAACACACATAAGCAGTGAAGCAAAGCTCTAGCAAACACTCTCGTCAGGCATCATTCCAGCCGCCCTGGGGTCTTGTACACAGACACATTCCCTGGAAACAAGAGCTGTCTACTCATTGAAGCACACGGGGAGTGTCTGGTAAAAAGACTAGCCTGCCCACACAAAAGAGTTCTGGTGGGCCGTGGGGCAGTGGACAGGCTTGTGCTTTGTTGCTGTCTGGCTGAGCAGGGGAGAAGTGAGATGAATGCCAGAATTTGCCCACGTTTGTATGTGTGCACAGAGCTCTAGGGGTGGTCGCCACAGCAACAGGGCAATAGGGCTCTTTTCTCTTCAGGAGATTGTTGTTGTTTGCTTTTCCCCTCCTTTCGCGCAGGCCGCAGAAACTTTCCATTAGCTCAGCATAAACATATGTCAACCTTTACATTTCCTCTTCACACCATCTATGCAGTCATACTGGCCTGAGAAAACGCCATCATATTCACTGTTTTTGATCTTTTTTGTCGTGAAATGTTTCTGGGTTTTTTTTGTGAAAATGTTTTTATCCTACATGACATAACAGATGTTGAGTTTAGCATAATGGCTTTGTTTGGGCATTTTTGCAATGTTGAGGAAATAATATGAAATATTCACAATTTACCAAAGGGAAATGTTTGACAGCTGTGATAAACTGACTGTTATTGTAATTACTGAACTAAATCTATTTGTAAGATTTCAGTTGAATATTCTACAGCCTGAGGAGACATTTACAGCTCTTCAACTAAAAATGGAAAACTTTTTAAGCGTCTTGGCCTTTCATTTACACGACACCAGCTTTTTGGGGCATGAAAACGCAAACTTTTGAAAACGGGTTTCAAAGTGCACGTTTTTGAAAACTATACTGTTAGTGTCTCTGCGTAAATTACAAAAACACAAATTTGTAGAAATGGTGATGTCATGCATATTACATGTTCAGTCTATAGACACATAGTCTTTACAAAGTGGCCATCACCAACTGTACACAAAAAAACGTGAATGTAAACGTTGCAGCGAGACATTATCTAACTAAATTTAAAATTAAATGATGAAAACATTTGGTGTTTGCTAGGCAGCGGCCAAGCTGGATCCAATCCGATTTCAGATTCTGAAATTTCTATTTATACAGTATGAATCCTAAACTTTTCAATTCAAATCGTATATTCATTTACATGAAGTCGTGATTTTGTATGAAATCGTAAGATTTTTAATGTACGATTTTTAAAAGAAACTCATTATGAAGAACCCCGCCCCTAAACTTACTCGTCACTGGGGTTGAAACGGATAAAGATTGTAGGAATTAGCCACCAATTAAATAGTTATGAATTGCTGTGCGATTGTGTTGTTTTTGTCTTGATGACATGTACAAAAAGAGCTGCAACAAGTGTTTTAAACACTCACATAAAACACTCTAAAAAAGTAATTACCACAACTTCACTGATTTAATTAAACTTCTTTAAGTTGCAAACATTATTTTGTTGAGTTCTGCTAACATAATAACGGTGATCATTACATTAACTAAATACTGTGTGTAATTTAAACTTAAGTTAATGCTTTAATTGAGTTTTTTGTTTTGGTAACAAAATTGCTTTGGAAATTAGGTAATAGATTTCTAGTTCCCAGCATGATTTGCATAGGACTGGATATGGAGAATAAATGTTGAAATTAGGCATTATTTTATTTGTTTAAGTGAAAGACCTGTTAGTGCTTAATGCTGTTGTGTTTGACATTTAAACAAGTTTCTGTAATGTTGAAGTTTTTGTGGTTACCATTGAACTGAAGAGTAGATACATGAAGGTAAACACTACATTGACTTTATAAGCAATGCCAGTGTCAAATTATATCTAACTTGTACATTAAATATCAATGCTATATAATATTTGTAAACGTAGCTATTTAGTAGAATGAGCTCTTGGTACATATTGTGTTGTTGGTGCAGATTTGATACCTCGGGTTCCATCATGCAAGTTAGGGATGTTTTAAAATTTAAGACAAGTCACATTAGCTAAAAATGTGACATAAGTGTGATGTTTGTAAAGTACAGGAGGCCTATGATCACTAAATACACACTAGCAGGATAGATTCGTCTGTTTGCTAGGCCACTGTAAACGTTAGCATGTTCAAATATGTTAAGATTACAGTAATGCAGATATAAGACAGCTATCATCCGTATCCCATAGATACCTCAACATTACCAAAGAAAAGTCATCAAAATTTTGTTGTTTTCCAAAAATACTTTTTTTTAGTTAATGTGGTGTTTGTGCTCTTGTACTGATGAAAGGCTAGAAACACCTCGAGAGAGGTATGGAGAAAGTGAGCAGATGGAGGCAAAGAGCCAGAAAACCATTTCACCATTTACAGATCTAATGCACTTAGCCTGCTAATGACAGCCACAGAAAGCCAAGCCAGCGTTCCCTCATCTCTCATAATATAATAATTACTCTCCGTGTTCTCTGACCTCTGTATGGCTGTTACTACTTCACACATGAGATGACGCAAATGCAGCTATTTTAAAACCTGCACTGAAAGAAGGCTGAATGAGAGAGAAGGCCTTGTGGGTTCTGCAGTTCTGATGAGGGATTTTGTTTCAGGGTTGAGTGATTCTTCACAGAAATTTCTGGAGAACTTGTTTACTACTGTTCAAAGGTTTGATGTCCGGAAGATGAAAGAAATGAATTCCCTTATTCAGCAAGGACGCATTAATTTGATCAAAAGCGACAGTAAATACATTAATAATGTCATAAGAATTATTTCAA